>CM033713.1:15301402-15483938 GCA_019671005.1 Hibiscus mutabilis | reverse complement strand
CTTGCACTCAAAAAGTAAAAGAAAACACAAGTAGAAGATTGTAGGAGTTTTAACTAATAACTAAACTACAAAGCAATAAAGTAAAAGAATATGTAATTAAATGAGAGAGAATAGGCCAGGTTATCGTGAGTTGAGGTGTGATAGTCAATTGGATCGTCTTGGTAAAAGAGTGCAAGGGCAACTCAGTTACCGTGGAAACTTGCACAGCGGGGTTGCATTGGCAACTAATCGATGGTTGCATGGGCGAATAGCTGGGCAACTACTTGGGCGTCTGGGCAGCAACTTCAAGGCTCGGCAAAGCGTTCTTCAATGGTTTCTTCTTATCCCTAAGACAAAACTGTAGCTACTTGTGCATGCCTTGATAATACATCCATGCGTGAATCAAGGGTGAACAACAACCAATCTTGGGCTCCTCTTAGCCGTTGAAATCCTTAACTTATTCCTATGCCGGATTAATCTTCACCATCAATCGATTGAATAAAGATCATACTCATTCGTTTCTTGAATCTAACTCTCCCGATATTAGATAAATAGATGAAGTTACGAGATCCTCTCCCAATTCACTCGCAAACAAGAATAAGAACCAAGAATGAATAAACCTTGAATAGAAAAGTGCAAACTCTTATTACCTAAACAGAATCCAATTGTATCTTACAACCACAAAACGCAATAACCTTAGCAAAATAGATTTAGTTCATGGCTAGGTTCCAAAGAAACACAAGACAAATAATTCCTAGCATAAACCTAATGGAACAAGGAAGAAAAAGATGAAGAATGGATGTGGCTTTGTCGAAATCTCCCTTGCCTTTGATATTGTTGAAAATTCTCTATTCTCTCTCCCTTTGGAGTTGACGTCATGGCCTTCAATTTATAAGGCTAGGTCAAAGTCTTTTTTAGGAGGAAATTAAGTTAGAATTAAATTATCTTTAAAGAATATAATTCTTTATTATATTTAAATTCCTTCTAGAACTTCTCATATCTTCTTGGGATTTAATTTCTCTTTAACCTCTTCATGGAAATCAAACTCATTTGGGATTTAGCTTTGCTCCACGTCATCTTGGGCTTATCTAGTCATCAATTTTGACTACCATATCATCTTATTCCTTGTCGAAAATTGCCCTGGCAACTAACTCAGCATCTCCTTCATGCATTGCCCTGGCAACTAGCTCGACATCTCCTTCATGCATTGCCCTGGCAACTGGTTCTAGCCTTGCTTTGGCAAGTGATTCTGCACACACACACAAAACACACCAAAGCAGCATCTTTTCCCACAAAAACCACCAAGTTATGTAATCAAGCTCAACTATTGAAAGAAACATGAATTAATGCATTAATGACTAATTATGTAACTAATATGAGCCTAATTCTAACAATAATATGAGTAAAAAGGGTAAGAAAATAGTACTTTTGAACACTTATCACACCCTCAAACTTGAACTATTGCTTGTCCTCAAGCAATGCAAACTAATAATTACCCGCCAAGACTTCAATTTTAACAAACTTAGCTTTGAACTTGATTTCAATTCTCAGAACCGGGGCACAAAGTATGATGGGCTTTTCATTTTTCGAAAAACTTAGGAGTTACTCAGAATCAAACTATAATGCTTGTAAGTGTGTGCGGAGTTGTGTGCAAGTTGATTTTTCGAATTCTATGCAAACAAGAGGTTTTCAAATTACTTCATTGGGTTCTTTTAACATGTTTTAACTAGAGCCAGTTTCAGGCACCTTTAGTGTTTTGTTTTTTTATTTTTATTAAGTTAATTAATTTATTCGACTAGAGCCGGTTTCGGGCACCTCTAGCGATCAAATTTTTAGCACATACTAGAGCCAATTTCGGGCATCTCTAGCAATCAAATTTTTAGCACATACTAGAGCCAATTTCAGGCACCTCTAGTATTCATCCAATTTTTATTCTAATCCCCCAATTTTTTAACTATCAACTTAAGTTCACTAGAATTCCTTAAATCAATCAAACCACAACAGTGTTTCATTAAATTTAGCATCATAGTAAAATTCTAAGTGTTTCCATGGTTATCCTAGAATAAAAATTCTATCAATTACGTGCATTGGCAAAGTCATCATCGGATATTCATCAAATCTAGGTAATTCTTGTTCCAACTAAAGGCATGGCAAGCAACTTATGTATCCTAAATGCAATACTTAAGATGAATGCAACTAAACATGGTAACTAACTAATAACTATCACCCCAAACTCGAGCGAGGCTTTGCCCTCAATGCAGCAACAAAGAGAAATAAAAATAAAGAAAAGTAAAATGCAAACGAGGACTTACTCCGAGAGTTCGTCATCGTGGATGATTAGTTTCCTTTTGGTCGGTGTCTTGATTCTTTTGCTTAAACGCGGTGGTTTCTTCATTGTTGCCGATGGTGGAATCTATCCTCGTACGGGGTTATCCTCATCATCATCTTCATCAATGTCATTGGCTTTTCGCTTGGGCTTGGAGGATTCGATTGGTGCGGTCTTTGTTGGCGCAATGGAGGACTCGTCCAAATATGAAATATCAAGCAATGATTCCGTACGAGTTGATTCGGGCATAGGTGCTTTACCTTTGGCTTTTGCAGTGGTTGTCGGGGTGTCTTTAGCTTTGGATGTCGTGGCATCTTCAATGTTGGTTGTCGTGGCATCTGCTTGGGCAGGCGTAGTGTAGGTTGCCGCGGCATCGTCTGTTGCGGTTGCCATGGCAAGGATCTCATCAGGAAAGATTAGGAACGGCACGCGGCTGTTCGGGTACTTTTCTAGGATGACTTGGGTGATGGCTTTGTTGTGATCCTTCATGTACCGCATGAACATTAGTTGCCTTTCTTCAATTTGCCTAAGGCGGCTCGCTAATGGTTGCAAGAGTGCTTCAAAGTGTCCCGGGGTTGATGGCTGAGTTACCCGGGCATTAGGTGCTTGTGCATTAGGCATTGCCGAGGTGGTAGGGGTTGCCGCGGTAATTGGAGGCATTGAGGATTTTACCGGTGCCTCTCCCATTAGCTTTCGAATTTGTGCTTAATTCCAACCAGACTATGGTAGGGCCTTTTCATCGGTGGACTCACTTGGGACATGCATCTCCTTGCAAAGGTTGGAAATTAAGCAAGGGAAGAAAAGAGAACCCTTGTCTTTTGAGCTACATACAAAGATCTCATCACAAATAATTTTTCCAATGTTAATGATGCAATTATGCAAGATAGAATGTATGAGCAAAAGACGAGGTGTATCAACGGTAGTATTGTGTGTGGTGGGCATTAAATAATTTTAACAAACTTATTCCATAGTTTTGCCTCGGGTTTAAGCCGAATGTGATTTACCGTGCCCTTGTACTTATCGTCGGTCCAATGAGTTCCCGGTAGAGTGAGTTCTTGAAGCACCTTGTCAAGTTGCTTGGGCGTGAGTTGATCAACAAAGGCTTGATGCTCGTCCATCTCAATGTAGAGCCCGTAAAAGGTGTTGATATTTTCGGGGCTTATGAGTATAGCCTTATCACGAACAAAAACATAAGGATTATTTGGGTTAGGTGAGTGAGCATAGAATTCTCTTACCCATGAGATGTTACCCGGTTCTGATTGATGGCAAAAGATTTGCCACTTTTGATGTGCAATCCTTTCGAAGATGAATGGTTCAAGGCCAAAATCTTGATAAGAGTTGGAGTATTCAAAGCCTTGTTCTTCGCAAATCTTCCAGCTTTCAAACATGGAGTGAAATCTTTCTTGAACCACCGGTGTAGCAAACTTCTTGTATCTTGGTTCTTTGGAGGAACTTGGATGAACCAAAAATTTGATTTTGGATGCCATGGATGATCTTGGTTGTGAGTTTTGTAAAAACAAAGAAAAGAAAGCAAAAAAAAAACTAAAGAGTTGCAAGATGAAAAGTATGAATAGGTTTCTTGGAAGTTAATGGTGATGGATCATATAGAAAAGATAGGTAGTAAATATGGTGGGTGGGATTAATTTTGGAATAAAGAAGAAAGAGGTTTCGATTTAAGGGAAGGGTGACAGCTAGGGGGTTTATTTAGGGTAAATTAGAGGCTTAATATAAGCCTTAGATTCAACCCATTAATTTCCTTGTTGAAGAAGTTTCCTTCTTGAATCAAAATTCCTCTTTATCTTGAACTCTTTTCCTACAATTCAAAAACAAATAAAATAAGGATTAAAATTAAAGGTAAACTAATTAAAGAAAATAAATAAAGAAGATAAATATGAAAGAAATATGTAGTTTTAATCTTAAAGAAATTAAATAAATCTATCCTAAAAAAACAAATAACCGAAAATAATAAATAAAATAAAAATTAAATAGTTTGAAAAAATTAAAAATAAAACTAAAAATAAAAATAAAATATCGAAAGGAGAGCATGCTCATGCATCTCCTAAGGTGACCACTTCTTTGTTACGTTCCACATGGGCACCATTGTAGTGCTTTAATCTTTGTCTGTTGACTTTGAATTCATGTTCGTCAGTGATATACTTGATTATCACGACACCATGAGAGAATGGTTTGACAACTTCAAATGGTCCCGACCATCTTGATTTCAGTTTTCCCGGGAAAAGTTTTAGCCGCGAATTGAATAAGAGAACTAGTTGCCCTGGCATGAATTGTTGCGGTAATAGTTTCTTGTCATGCCATTGCTTTGTTTTCTCCTTGTAGATTTGTGCATTGTTATAGGTGAGTGCACGGAATTCTTCTATCTCGTTGAGGTCCAACAAACGCTTTTTTCCGTACTTTCTTTGCCAAGAGATACTTGAGTGCTGAATGGTCTGTGTATACCACAACTTTAATACCCACTAGGTAAGATCTGAATTTGTCAAACGCAAAGACAACTACAAGGAACTCCTTCTAAATTGTTGTGTGATTAAGTTGGGCCTCATTCAATGTTCGGCTGGCATAATAGATATTATGGAAAAAATTTCCATGCATTTTTCCTAACACAACTCTGACGGTATAGTCGTTGGTATTGCACCTGAGCTCAAATGGCTCATTCCAATATGGTGCCACGACTATGGGGCATTAATTAACCTATCTTTCAATTCCTGAAAAGCTGTAACCCCCTCGACCATGCCTAGACGCCCGATCGAACCGATCGAGCTACATTAAGTTTACCGAAGCAAACTGGAGAAAGATTACAAAAATCAGTCCATTTTTTTCTTTTATCTTGTCTAGATGTATATTATTAATCCTAAGTGTTCATGCTTGCAGCGGTGAAGTTACAAATGAAATGGACCTCGAAAGGGAAATCCATTGCATAACACGTATTTTAAGGACCAAAATGTAAAATTGGTAAATTATAGGACTATTGGTGAAATTAGGGTTACCAAACCTCAATTAGTCAGATTACATGCTTGCATATCAAATTACAACTCAAACCAACCATCCATGCTCATACAATTGCATTCACAACACTCAAGGAGCAAAACGTAAGAAAATATAACTGTTAAGACACACTTTAACTGAATTAACCGCTACTCGTATCGATACTCGGGCAAGTGTATCGGTACACCTGTGTATTTTCAAAATTTTAGATTCCAATAGTTCAAACCCGTATCGATACACTTCCTCGAGTATCAATACGCTATGCCTAAAAAACCAACCCGTATCAATACGGTCTTACGTGTATCGATACGCTATGCCTGAAAACACTGACCCGT
The DNA here is from genome assembly GCA_019671005.1 of Hibiscus mutabilis. Classification (NCBI taxonomy): domain Eukaryota; kingdom Viridiplantae; phylum Streptophyta; class Magnoliopsida; order Malvales; family Malvaceae; genus Hibiscus; species Hibiscus mutabilis. The sequence goes on along the minus strand of CM033713.1, from coordinate 15,478,298 downwards.
ATCAATACGCTCACGCGTATTGATATTCTATGCCTGAAAACATTGTCCCGTATTAATACGGTCTCACGCGTATCAATATGTCTTGGCTTGTATGGTTCAATTTTGCTGGTTTAACATACTTTTGTAGATTCCAAACCACTTAAACATGCTTATATCATTCATACAACATTACCAAGGACCGATCCCAATCATAACATCACAGTTTCATCAACATATCATGGCAATTTACCCTAATCTCAAGTCTAGAGGCATGCTCCCTAAAATCAAGCAACTCATATACCAAAATCCAAACATAAGGCAATTAACCACATGGTCAACAAACAAATACCTCCCTAGCATCGATCAAAACATGCTAGTATCATAAAAGCGTTGAAACAAACCAACACAAGCTAGATGCAATCCAAGGTATCTCCTAGAAACGTCACATACTAGCATGGCTCAACCAACATGCTTTTCATACATCAAATGATCATCAAATCACAGCATGTAAACCACAAAAAAAAACTATGGTAATACATCATTACAAATCCCCCAAAATATGACGAACACATTGCCTTATTAACCGAAAGTAACACCGAGTTTCATACTCAAAGATAGTATAGGTCTTGGATCACCTTTTGCTTTGCCAATGCTGCCCCAAACTCTAGTGTTCTGCATCATTTAGAAAAGAGAGCGTAAGCACAATTGCTTAGTGAGGATGCTCATAAAAACAATGATGCATTTAAAACCATTTGAGAACCAAAACCACTTGTTTTCAAAACATGCTTAACAACCAAAACATTTTCATTGTTTCCAACCGAAACATGCATAACGATCCTTATGCAACATCATATATAAATCCCATGCTTAACGACCAAAGCATTTTCATTGATTCCAAAACCAAACATGCATATCGACCATATGCAAAATCATTTACAAATCACATACATAAATCGCAAAGCATTAAATCGTATTACCATGCTTAATCCCAAAGCATTAAATCATATTACCATGCTTAAATCCCAAAGCATAAAATCATATCACCATGCTTAAAACCAAAGCATTATAAAATAGGTTCAACACATGAACTTTCATATATTGGCAATTATAGTGACCCCGGATGGTCGACCACTATCATTGATTAGTCGATCGCTAATCATTGGTTAACCGACCGTTAACCTTGCACATCGGATACACGAATCTACCTTAATGACCGACCACCATCAACACCCATACCATGCCGGCCACATGATATAAAAACCTTGCCGACCGCAAGATTAACATCAACAAGGGGAATTGACCGCTCAATCCAAGTGATAACATCATAGTCCAAGTAGCCAATCGCTATACCTCAAGGACCTTTATCTACGATCGATTTTAAACATATTATAGTGCACTTTATCCTATGGCATGCCAACTATATCCGAATGTTTTCTCATCATGTCACATAGCCAATATATCATTAGAAACCATTTACTCACTGTTTTACAATGCATTACACAAAATCACCACATATGCAGGCCACATTGCCAAAGAAATACTCCATTCCCAACCGGAATGAAAACCAATGCTCACTAGCATTTCATATACTTTTAAACCACTACATATGTACCCAAAATCATGCATTTACAGTAAGTAAAACAAACCATGTTTACGACCAAAACATGAATTACACATGCTCATATCCTAACCGATATTAAAGAGCAAATGAGGGAAACTTACTTCCAAGCTTAGTTAAGTGTTTCAAGCTTAACCTAAACTCCGAAAACCACTTTCAAACCTTTAAAAGACTTTTAAAACCGTTTCCACTCACCGATTACACCTCGCCTTGCTCGCCAATGCAAAATGAGCTCCCGGCAAGCAACAATCCACCTCAAGATGCTTCGCCTTGATTATCCCCAATTTTGTCCATACAAAACCAGAGGAAACATGCATTAAAATGCATCAAAACCTCTTCCTCAAAGAAAAATCTCGCAACTCACAAGTTGCCCACTCAAAAACCATCCGAAACTTAACGAAATCAACCTCGAACACTTCCCAATCTTAACCCAGCCACAATATAACGATTTGATGCATCAAACTTCATCAATTAACATTTAAAAACCCTTTTACAACATCCTTTCACTTCCAGAAATGATTAATCCCTTCCAGAAATGATTAATCCCCATTATCATCACAAAAACCCTTAACTAACAACCTTCAACATTAGAGATTCAACTAGTTTCGCGATTACAATGTTAAATCCAAGCTGTTAACATTATTAAACATCAAAATCATGATTTAATCTGATCAAGAACCTAGCAAAACAGATCCAATTCGAAAATCTACCAATTTCATCAATCAAAACACAATTAAACCAATTTTCCTTAATTAAACTATCAAAACACATTAGAAAACAATTGTAAAGGATCAACAACTTGAGAATTCAGTAAAGAACCTTTCATTAGAGGAGAAAAATGAACCTTACCTCTAATGGATGCTTTCTCCCTTAATTGGCTGAATTTACATTTGAAAACAAATTTAAAACAATAAGGTTTTGTTTAGAAACCATAGAGAATCCATTAGGAATCAAAAGATTTAAGAAAAAAAAAGATTTACCCGAAGATTTAGAAGAAGGGAATAGTGTTTGGTTGGAGAGATTTTGAGAGAAAAGATTTCTAGAGAAAGTTAGCTACGTTACTTTTGTTTTTAAAGAATTAATTATCAATTAATTCTCCCCAACCTATTTTATTTTCCAAAACACTTTAAAAATAACAAATTAAGAGATAAAGTCTGAGATCAGACTTTTGGGCAATTAGCTTCTTAAAGATTCAAAGTTTTGACCCTTTACAAAACAGCCACTAAAAACAGTTTTCAAAGTTTGCATTTTGGTTACTAGTCCAAAATGTCCGATTTCCAAAACTCATTTTCGAAAATGATTCCACTAAAATCATTAACATATTAAATGATGATTTTTAATATTTTTCCCTATTTTTATCACCTTCAAAATATTTAATCCGATTTAATCTTGAAACTGACTCGAATCTCTAATACTGGTTCACCGAACCCTTAGAACGAACCCCAAAACATCTCTAACATATCCGCCTTGCTTTCCCAAGTGGCTTCCTCAACACCACGATGTCGCCACAAAACCTTAACAAGCTCAATCGTCTTGCCATGATGAACTTTGCTGCTGGAATCAAGGATTTCCACTGGCTCCTCATCATAGGATAAATTCGGCCTCAATTATGCTCCACCGGCATAGCATGCGAGAGATCCGACTGATACCTCCGTAACATAGATACATGAAACACATCATGTATTTTCTCTAGCTCGGAAGGCAACCTCAACCGATAAGCCACAGGACCAACACGCTCCACAACCTTATACGGTCCAATAAACCTCGGACTAAGCCTACCCTTACGTCCGAACCACATCACATTTTTCCACGGTAACACTTTTAAGAACACACGATCACCCACCGTATACTCAACCTCTCTACACTTTAAATTCGCGTAAGATTTTTGCCGATCCGCAGCCGCTTCCAAGCGATCACACACAAGCTTTACCTTTTCATCTGTGTCTTTTAACACATGCGGTAAGGAAACATGCTTTTCCCCCACCCCAGCTCAACACAAAGGAATACGACACCTCCGGCCATATAATGCCTCATACTGTGCCATCTAGATACTCGCTTGGTAGCTATTATTGTAAGCAAACTCAAACAAAGGTAAATGCTTCTCCCAGGTTCCTTGGAACTCAATAATAACATCTCATCATATCCTCCAAGACCCGAATACACGCTCTGACTGCCCATCCGTCTGAGGATGATACACAGTATTAAAATTCAATCTCGTACCCAAAGCCCGATGCAAACACTCTCAAAACCTCGTTGTAAACCCCGGATCTCTATCCTAAACAAAGGACTTAGGTACCCCGTGCAAACGCACAATCTCAACAATATACAAGTCCGCTAACTTGTTTAAGGTATACGTCGTATGCACTAGCAGAAAATGTGTACACTTTGTAAACCGATCAACAATCACCCAAATGGAATCCTTTTTAGCCAATGTCAACGGCAACCCTGACACAAAATCCATGGTGATTCCCTCCCATTTCTATTCCAAAATTCTCAACGGGTGTAACAACCAAGATGGAAACTGATGTTCAGACTTAACCCGCTGACACACTATGCAGTTAGAAGCAAACTCCGTCACATCCATTTTTAACCCAACCCAATAGTACACATTCCTCAAATCATGATACATCTTGGTACTACCAGGATGCATAGCAAAAGGACTAGAATGTGCCTCCGTCAAAATAGTGCGCCTCATCCCCGAATCTTCCAGCACTGCTATTCAACCCTTAAAGCACAAAACCGCATCATCAAAATAAAAATCCGTCAAATTACCATCCACTATGTCCCTAACATAAGGAACCAAAAAGTCATCATACGGTTACTTAGCTTTACTCATTTGTGACAATGTAGGCTTAACTTGCAACTCAGCCAACAAATCACCTTCACGTGTCACACTCAACCTTGCAACATAGCCCTAAGCTCAACCGCAACCTTATGACTCAACGCATCCGCAACCAAATTAGCCTTTCCAAGATGATACTCAATCGTCAAGTCATAATCCTTAAGCAAATCCAATCATCTACATTGCCTAAGATTCAGATCCCTTTGAGACATCAAACATTTCAAACTCTTATGATCCATAAAAATAAACATTTCTCTCCATAAAGATAAGGTCTCCAAATCTTCAAGGCAAACACCACAACCGCAAGTTTCAAATCACGAGTCGGGTAATTCGCTCATAAACTTTTAGCTATCTCGATGCATAGGCCACCACCTTACCTTTTTGCATCAGCACACAACCCAAACCAACGTAAGACGCATCACCATAAACCATAAACTCCTTCCTTGACTCAGGTTGGATCAACACAAGAGCATATGTTAAAATTTCCCTCAACTTTTCAAAACTATGTTGTTGCTTCTCCGACCACACATAAAGAACATTCATTTGCAACAACTTCGTCAATGGAGCCACAATGCTAGAAAACCCATCTACAAAATGACGATAATAACCAGTCAACCCAAGAAAACTATGAACCTCCGATACCGACTTAGGTTGCTTCCAATTGAGAATAGCCTCAATTTTTTGTGGATCAACACGAATACCCTCTGCGAAAACCACATGAACAAGGAACATCACTTCCTTCAGCCAAAACTCACACTTACTCAGCATAGCGTACATCTAATTCTCCTTCAAAACTTGCAATACAATCTGCAAATGCCAATCATGTTCTTCCTCGGTACAAGAGTACACAAGAATATCATCTATAAACACAACCACGAACTGATTAAGGTATTCATGAAACACCTTATTCATCATATCCATGAAAGTCGTCGTAGCATTAGTCAAACCAAACGGCATTACCAAGAACTCATAATGCTCGTACCTCGTACGAAAGTCAGTCTTATGCATATCCACAACCTTAACCTTCAACATATGTTACCCTAATCTTAAATCAATCTTAAAAATCACCGCTGCCCCACGAAACTGATCGAACAAGTCATCAATTCGCGACAACGGGTACTTGTTCTTCACCGTAAACTTATTCAACTGTCGGTAATCAATGCACATATACATCGTACCATCTTTTTTGCATAAAAAAATAGAGCACCCCAAGGCGAAACACTTGGTCGGATAAACCCATAATCTAACAACTTCTGAAGCTGCATCTTTAACTTTTTTAATTCCTTCGGTGCCATCTAGTAAGGGGAAATAGATACCGAAATCGTGCCCGAGTATGTCTCAATAATGAATTCCACCTCTCTATCTGGCGGTAAACCCGATAACTCTTTAGGAAATACCCCTAGAAAGTTTGAATGTCCTGCACCCAAACACCTTTAACTTTCGAATTCATCACGATAGCCAAATAAGCTTGACAGCCTCCTTATATCAACTTTTCCCACTTGTATAGCCGAAACTACATTGGACAAAAATGTCACATTCTCTCCAACCACCACAACTTCATAATCATTAGCTAACCTCAAAAAAAATCTTTTGGATTCACAAACCACAATCGCCTTGTGCTCACATAACCAATCCATACCCAGGATGACATCAAAACCATGGATCGACAATTCCATTAAATTTGTGGCAAACTCATGACCTTAAACAACCAAAGGACATCTCCTATACAACATTCTAATAGTAACCGTCTCACCAAAAGAACTAGTTACTAATCACTCCATCGGCCTCCCAAAAATTATCTGCAAGTGTGGACATATGTATGCATGATTCCTTATATGTCATCCTAGATGTCTATGCATATGGACGCAAAACCTCCAATGCCATGCTCAAAGATGTATGCATGTACTGACATATTTAAATATATACATATAAGTGTTTTTGCACTACACATGATCAACATCCATACTTACTTATAACATTTATGGTACCAATATTCCCTCTAACACGTCAAAAACACTCTAGTAACCCTTAAATATTGATCAAAACTCTTTCTTGGTACCATAGTACACGAGAACACCACCACTCCGGCCACTACCCAAAACCAGGTATTTAGAGAATACCCACCACGACATCTTCTCGAATGTCACTAGTACATTCGACGCTTCTACAAATAGCTATATCGGCCAATGGTCTAAAACCCAACTAGCGCCGACCACGCTAGAGCCCCAGAAAAAGAATCTCAGGCAAACAACTCACCTCATACTCAGCATCTGACATGCCACCCTGTGATAATGACATAAACTCGCGCTTTCTCGCATCCAGATACTGAGGACCAAAATGCATCCTCTTGAAAGCTCTCTTAAAGAACTCCCAAGTCACAACCGCCTCCAGAACACCAGTAATTGTGGTTACCCACCAGAGGTAAGCATCACCCCGCAAAAGGGACTTAGTACCACCCAGCTTCCACGTATCAGAACAATTCATCTGATTCAAAATACGAATCATACTCTCCAGCCATTTTTTGACTACTTAAGGGCTCAAACCCCTAAACTCCATACCTCCTAAACTATAGAAATGCTCCAATGGTAAACCATGATTAACAACCACAGCAGGTACCGGTGCTTGCGTATACACTCTAGCCATTGCTTGAATTAACGGAGTCATTACTTGAATTAATGGAGTCAAATCTCCAAAGATTGACCCTTATGGAGCCTGAGGTACACCACCTACCCTAGCATTAATAGGAGGAACCAACGGAGGAGGAAGAGGTAAAGTATTACGAAGATTCCCCATCATCATTATTCTACCCATACCCGGCATTACCAGCCGTCAAACGAGTCTCACGTCAAGCCATACTAACAAAAGCATCAAAACACATTAAATTCAGGCTAGCATTAGGCAAAGGGTCCAAGACAACCTTATAAAACATTTTAAAACCTCGGTAATAGGCAATGTGATCACCGTACATGTTCACAATCACCGTTCATTTTAGACAATAGCACTTAATCAAACAACAACATCCCAACCTTTCAAAACCTTGTTCTAATACCAACAAATGTAACCCCCTCGACTCGGCCTAGACGTCCGACCGAACCGAGCGAGCTACACTAGGTTTGCTGAAACAAACCGGAGAAAGATTACAAAGATTAGTCCATTTTTTCTTTTATCTTATCTAGATACATATTATTAATCCTAAGTGTTCATGCTTGCAGGGGGTGAAGTTACAAATGAAATAGACCTCGAAAGGGCAATCAATTTTATACCACACATTTTAAGGACCAAAACGTAAAATTAGTAAATTATAGGACTATTAGTGAAATTAGAGTTACCAAACCTCAATTAGTCAGATTACATGCTTGCATATCAAATTACAGCTCAAAACAACCATCCATGCTCATACAATTGCATTCACAACACTCAGGGACCAAAACGTAAAAAAATAGAACCTTTAAGACACATTTTAACTGGATTAATAGCTACCCGTATCGATACTCAGGCAAGTGTATCGGTACACCTGTGCATTTTCAAAATTTTAGATTCCAGTAGTTCAAACCCGTATCGATACACTTCTTTGAGTATCAATACGCTATGCCTAAAAACACCAATCCGTATCGATACGGTCTTACGCGTATCCATACGCTATGCCTGAAAACATTGACCAGTATTAATATAGTCTCAATTGTATCAATACGCCCTGGCCTGTATGGTTCAATTTTACTGGTTTAACATACTTTTGTAGATTCCAAACCACTTAAACATGCTTCTATCATTCATACAACATTACCAATGATCGATCCCAATCATAACATCACAGTTTCATCAACATATCATGGCAATTTACCCTCATCTGAAGTCTAGAGGCATGCTCCCTAAAATCAAGCAACTCACATACCAAAATCCAAACAAAAGGCAGTTAACCACATGGTCAACAAACCAATACCTCCCTAGCATCGATCAAAACAAGCTAGTATCATAAAAGCGTTGAAACAAACCAACACAAGCTAGATGCAATCCAAGGTATCTCCTAGCAACGTCACATACTAGCATGGCTCAACCAACATGCTTTTCATACATCAAATGATCATAAAATCATAGCATGTAAACCACAACAAAAACTATGGTAATACATCATTACAAATCCCCCAAAATATGATGAACACATTGCCTTATTAACCGAAAGTAACACTGAGTTTCATACTCAAAGATAGTATAGGTCTTGGATCGCCTTTTGCCTTGCCAATGCTGCCCTAAACTCTAGTTCTCTACATCATTTAGAAAAGAGAGCGTAAGCACAATTGTTTAGTGAGGATGCTCATAAAAACAATGATGCATTTAAAACCATTTGAAAATCAAAACCACTTATTTTCAAAACATGCTTAACAACCAAAGCATTTTCATTGTTTCCAACCGAAACATGCATAACGATCCTTATACAATATCATATATAAATCCCATGCTTAACGACCAAAGCATTTTCATTGATTCCAAAACCAAACATGCATATCGACCATATGCAAAATCATTTACAAATCACATGCATAAATCGCAAAGCATTAAATCGTATTACCATGCTTAATCCCAAAGCATTAAATCATATTACCATGCTTAAATACCAAAGCATAAAATCATATCACCATGCTTAAAACCAAAGCATTATAAAATAGGTTCAACACATGAACTTTCATATATTGGCAATTATAGTGACCCCGGATGGTCGACCACTATCCTTGATTAGTCGACCGCTAATCATTGGTTAACCGACCGTTAACCTTACACATCGGATACACGGATCTCCCTTAATGACCGAACACCATCAAGACCATACCATGCGACCACATGATATGACAACCTTTCTAACCTCAAGATTAACATCAACAAGATGAACCGATCGCTCAATCCAAGTGATAACATCATAGTCCGAGTAGCCGATCGCTATACCTCAAGGACCTTTATCTATGATCAATTTTAAACATATTATAGTGCACTTTATCCTATGGAATGCCAACTATATCCGAATGTTTTCTCATCATGTCACATAGCCAATATATCATTAGAAACTATTTACTCACTGTTTTACAATGCATTACACAAAATCACCACATATGCAAGCCACATAGCCAAAGAAATACTCCATTCCCAACCGGAATGAAAACCAATGCTCACTAACATTTCATAAACTTTTAAACCACTGTATATGTACCCAAAATCATGCATTTACAGTAAATAAAACAAACCATGTTTACGACCAAAACATTAATTACACATGCTTATGTCCTAACCGATATTAAAGAGCAAAAGAGGGAAATTTACTTCCAATATTAGGCAAGTGTTTCAAGCTTAACCTAAACTTACAAAACCACTTTCAAGCCTTTGAAAGACTTTTAAAACCGTTTCCACTCACCGATTACACCTCGCCTTGCTCGCCAATGCAAAATGAGCTCCCGACAAGCAACAATCCACCTCAAGATGCTTCGCCTTGATTATCCCCAATTTTGTCCACACAAAACCAGAGGAAACATGCATTAAAATGCATCAAAACCTCTTCCTCAAAGCAAAATCTCGCAACTCACAAGTTGCCCACTCAAAAACCATCCGAAACTTAACGAAATCAACCTCAAACACTTCCCAATCTTAACCCAGCCACAATATAACGATTTGATACATCAAACTTCATCAATTAACATCTAAAAACCCTTTTACAACATCCTTTTACTTCCAGCAATGATTAATCCCCATTATCATCACAAAAACCCTTAACTAACAACCTTCAACATTAGAGATTCAACTAGTTTCGGGATTACAATGTTAAATCCAAGCTGTTAACATTATTAAACATCAAAATCATGATCTAATCTGATCAAGAACCCAGCAAAACAGATCCAATTCGAAAATCTACCAATTTCATCAATCAAAACACAATTAAACCAAATTTCCTTAATTAAACTATCAAAACACATTAGAAAACAATTGTAAATGATCAACAACTTGGGAATTTCAGTAAAGAACCTTTCATTAGAGGAGAAGAATGAACCTTAGCTCTAATGGATGCTTTCTCCCTTAATTGGCTGAATTTACATTTGAAAACAAAGTTAAAACAATAAGGTTTTGTTTAGAAACCATAGAGAATCCATTAGGAATCAAAAGATTTAAGAAAAAAAAAGATTTACCTAAAGATTTAGAAGAAGGGAATAGTGTTTGGCTGGAGAGATTTTGAGAGAAAAGATTTTTAGAGAAAGTTAGTTACGTAACTTTTGTTTTTAAAGAATTAATTATCAATTAATTCTCCTCAGCCAATTAAGAGATAAAGTCTGAGATTAGAATTTTGGGCAATTAGCTCCTTAAAGATTCAAAGTTTTGACCCTTTACAAAACAGTCACTAAAAATAGTTTTCAAAGTTTGCATTTTGGTCACTAGTCCAAAATGTCCAGTTTTTAAAACTCATTTTCCAAAATTGGTTCCACCAAAATCATCAACATATTGAATAATAATTTTAGAACATTTTCCCATATTTTTATCACCTTCAAAAATATTTAATTCAATTTAATCCCAAAACTGACTCGAATATCTACTATTGGTTCACCGAACCCTTAGAATGAACCCCAAAACATCTAGACCCAAAACCAGGGCGTTACAAAAGCTTTCAAACAAAAATTTTCATACACAAAAGGGGTATTATGTTCCAAAAGTAAGCATAAAGATTTATAAATTTTTGAGAAATCTTTAATTAAACGACGATAAAAAGCTACATGTCCCAAGAAACTTCTAATACCTTTGACACTTGTGGGTGGTGGAAATTGTTTGATTACCTCTACCTTTGCTTTGTCAACCTCCAGTCCATTCATAGTCACTTTATGTCCAAGAACTATGCCTTCAATCACCATGAAGTGGTATTTTTTCCAGTCCAGGACAAGGTTGGTTTCAATGCATCTCTGGAGAACAAGTTCCAAACTCTGAAGACATTATTCGAATGTTTTTACAAACACCATGAAGACTTCTAAGTTATTCTCAATCATGTCCGAGAAAATCAACATCATGCAACGCTGAAACGTTCTTGCATTACACAATCCAAATGGCATTCTTCTAAAAGTGAATATCCCATATGGAAAAGTGAACGTAGTTTCCTCCTGATCTTCTGGTGTGATGACAATCTGATTATATCCTGAGTAATCGTCCAGAAAGTAATAAAATACATTCTTTGCCAATCTATCCTACATCTGATCGATGAAGAAAAGTGGAAAGTGATATTTCTAAGTTGCATTATTTAGCTTCTTGTAGTTCATACACACTCTGCAGCCCGTCATGATCCTCGAAGGGATCATTTCATTTTCATTTTTCTGGACCACGGTCATTCCTCCATTCTTTGGCGCGCAATGTACCGGGTTAACCCACGAGCTGTCAAAAATAGGATAAATTATCCCGACATCTAACTATTTTATGACTTTTTCTTAACTACCTCTTTCATGTTGTGATTCAATCTTCTCTGGGCCTCGATTGTTTTACCTTGGTAACCCTCTAGAATAATTTTATGCATACAAATTGTTGGACTCATACCTCGGATATCAGCCAAGGTCCACCCCAAGGCTTGCTTGTGATTGCCTAGTGTCTCCAACAAACTTTCCTCCTGGTCATCAGTCAAATCAGCGAGTATGATCATTGGCAAAGTTGAGTCATCACCCAAATAAGCATATTTGAGGTGGCTTGACAAATGTTTTAGTTCCAATTCTGGTGGCTCCTCAATTGATGGTTTGGGTGCCTTGATTTTTCTGCCAACCAACTCAAGTGGCTCAAGTCTCCAAAAATAACTCATGACATCAATCAGCATGGTTGGTCCTTCAGATTCGTCACTCGTCGATCATCCTACTCCATGGAATTATCGTCTATATCTTAGAAAAACTTTACTGTCTCCACATTAGAAATCGATTCCATCATCTCAGCAGCTTGACATTCCTCATGTTCATCTGCACATTAAGAGCTTGAAATACATTAAACGTAACCTATTGGTCATTCATACGCATAGTAAGCACATCTTTGTGAACATCAATTAAAGTCCTACCCATGGCAAGAAATGGTCTTCCCAAAATTATTGAGACATTAACATCAGCTTCATAATATAAAATAATAAAATTAGATGTGAATGTAAATTGATCTACCTTTACCAACACATCCTTAATCTTACCCTTGGGATGTGCATAAGATTGATCTACCAGCTAGAGTGTCACTGTGGTAGGCCTCGCTTCAATGCCAAGTTTTCTAAAAATTGACATTGGCAACATATTGATGTTGGCTCCCAGATCGCATAGTGCCTTGCCCATGAATCTATTGCCAATCATACAGGAAATTGTAAAGCTTCCCAGATCTTTTAATTTTGGTGACAATTTATTGGTGATATTGCATTGGATCCTTCAGTAAGAGCAACCGTCTTGAAATCACCCAACCTCCTCTTTTTGGACAAGATATCCCTCATGAATTTGACATAGTTGGGTATTTGTTCGAGAGCTTCAACTAATGGTATGTTGATATGTAGTTGTTTAAGAACTTCCAAGAAGTGCTTAAATTGTTGGTCTTGCTTGTGTTTTTGGAGCCTTTGTAGAAAAGGTAGTGACGGATAAGTGGATGTTGGTTTTGCTAGTTTTTTCAAAGTGGTGTTGGCATCAAATTGAAGTCTAGCATTGTTAGAGCTCGCCTTCTTTTTCTCTGTTTATTTGGGTTTATCTACTGGTATCAACTTCTCATCTAATAAGTGTCTCGGTCATTGTCATGAAAATTAGTTGACTATCTTTTAAATTTTAAATTATATTTAACATTTAATATTAATAAAAAAATCCATGTCATCAAAGAATAACCAAAAATATTCGATGTTTAAATTTCAGTGAGTAAATTGCACGTTTTAAAACTTCAATGTCCAAAGTAGGTCTAAGAGTAAAGTTCAATGATAATTTATGTAATTTTCCCAAAAATTAATTGAGTTTAAAAATTCTTATTTTATAACTCAAACTTTATTTGAAATTTTTCGTTTTGAATGGAGTTTATAAAATTCAAGTCGTATTATTCGAGTTTTTGTTCAAATTTAATTGTAAATTTTATAATATTATTATACTAATTAGTTCCAGTTCAAATTACTTTCTATAACTATATATGATAGAGAAAATATCTCATGCACTGGCGGTGAAAATGAAAAGTTTTCACAAATGCCCTTAGTTTTAGGGTTTAGTGACTCGGTTTAGTGTTTACGGTTTATAGGTTTAAGTGTAGGGGTTTTGAATTTATGGGGTGTGGTTATAATTTATGGTTTAGGGTTAGAATTTAGTATTTAGAGATTAGCATTTAGAGGTTATACGATATACATATATATTTTTTTATATTTTTCATATGTGATATACATATATCATACATAGTTGAGGGACTCAACTCCAACTTAAAAACAGATACACTAATTACGAAAAATTTTGAGTTATTCGAAGTTTCATTTTATAACTCAAACTTAATTTGAATTTTTTTCAAATCGAGTTAAGTTTATGAAATTATGATTCGAGTCGAGCTAAAAAATTAGTTTTTTTGAATGAAGTCGAGTTTTACTCGCCCCTAAGCACAAAATTATTTGAGGATTAGTTGTGGTTCTAGACAGATGTATTGAGAGTAGTTGTATAGGGCTTTCAGGGGGAAACTTTACAATAAGATTGTTTCGAGTCTTTGGTGTAATTATTGAAATGCATTTTGGCGAACAAAAATTATATGTCCCTTAGTATGCCTTTCTATGTCTCACATTTAAAAAATAAAAAATTAAATTTTAAACTTTAACCATAAATTTTTCATCTTAAACCTTAAACTATACCCAAAAAATATATCATACCTCTAATTCCCTAAACCCTAACCATAAACTCTAAACTTTAAACTTTCTTTTTTAAAGTAGGCCACAAAAAGGGCATAATTAAGAACATACTATTTCTATCCCATGTTGGCTGTGTGTTTACACCCAAAACCATGCAAAACATACAGTGCCGCAGATTTTCAAACGGGATTTGGTTCTAAAATCAGTAAAGTCACCAACAAAAGCATAAAAAATATATAATATTAAAAGGGTAATTTTGGCTAAATATTCCCCTCGGAGAAATAATTTGGAAATATACCCCGTCAGAAATTATTTAAAAAATATCCCTCATATTGCGTTCTAGCAGACGCGATTTTAAAAATCGTGCTTCAATGGACGACACTTTTAGATAATGTGGCACGTCGATTAATATGCTAAAATTTAATATTTCGGGATAAAAAGTCACGCCCAACTGGACGCAATTTCCACAAGAATACGAAACGAAGCGGCACGAATTTATCGCGCTATCTGCATGGAAGTCTCGGTTGGTCAAGCGCGATTTTTATGTTATTTGAAACTATAATTGCATTTTACGAATCGCGACTTTCGTACTTAAAATTTTCTATAATTGAAATTACTTATCACTGCCGCATAGTTAAATTTGGAAGGGTTTAAATTATTTAAATCGTTGTTGGTGCAATACGATTTTTTATAAAAATATTTAACCGGTTTAAATTTCAAAATAAATGACTGCAACGTTTGAATTTCAAAAAGAAAAATCACGTCCAGCACAGTACAATTTCTATTGAATAGTCGTTTTAGAACCGGTGCGATTTTCCCTATTAATTAGCCATCTCCCCACCATTCTTCCCCACCACAACCCAAACATTCCCTTCTCTTCAAGATTTTTTTATTTTTTTTGTCAATTTGTCTTGTTTGATATAAATGGCGGGGTTGATACGGTTTGATCACAAGCACATATTCGATTATTGGCAAACACATGTAAGTTTTATCTGTTTATTTTAAATTGGTATATATTTTTTTATATTCTCATATTATTAATTTATTTTATATTTAATATATTTATTATAATTTTATTTTTTTAGAATAGGGTTGAACGTTGAGGCGAAGTTTTTATAACTCGATTGACGAACGAATCGCACCCGGCTCTAGAGAAATATATCGAGCAGGCCGGATTTCATCACGTCTCCAAAATTATTGGAGGTGCCAAATTGGAACCGAATTTGATCAACGCTCTTCTAAAGAGATGGAGACCAGAGAGACACACATTCCACCTTTCGTGCGGAGAGGCCACAATCACTTTGGAAGACATTTCCCATATTCTCGGTCTTCCAGTTGAAGGATACCCTATTACCGGTACCGACACCAATAACTGGCATGGCCTGTGTTTGAAGTTCCTAGGGGTTGTGCCAAATAGGTCGATCGGTGGAAAACTTACTTGAGTTGGATTCGTGAAAATTTTTCAAACTTACCGGACGACGCAAATGATAAAGTGAAGAAGGTAAAAATAAATTCTTTATACCAGATTTTTACAATATTTTTAATATATTTAATATGTTTAATATATTTTTTGAGTATTTTAGGCATATATTCGCGCTTATATTTTACAAATAATAGGTGGTATTTTGATGCCTGACAAGTCCTGTAATTTAGTTCACATGTTGTGATTGCGATATTTGCCTGATTTTAAAGAAGCTGGTAGATTGAGCTGGGGGTCTGCTGTATTGGCACAGTTGTTTAGGGAGATGTGCCTGAACACCCAGCCAACCAAAGCCAATATTAGAGGTTTCTTTTGTTGTTGCAATCTCAGAATGTCGTTTTTACGTCCGGAGTTGAGCGAACCACGTCCCTATGTTTTTCCACTTTGACGTAGGTAAGAAAAAAGTTATTAATTTTTTATATACTTTTATTTAAAAAAATTAATTTTATTTTGTAGGTGGAGCGACAATTTAATTCATGTGGGGAGAAGACCTACAAACAAGACATTGAGAATTTCTTCGAGAATGAGGTAAAAATTTCTACTTTATTTGTTATCTAATTTTTATATTTATTTAAATTAAAGTTATAATAAAAAAATTGTATAGTTTCTATGGACACCGTATACAGATCCTAATATACACGAATGCCTCCCGAAGTTCTCACAGTCGACGCGACTTGCTTGGACGGCCATGGTACCACTCATATATTACGCTATCGTTGAGTGGCATCCTAGCGATCGTGTTTTACGACCGTTTGGTTGCATCCAAAGAATCCCGATGAAACCTCAGAATTTGGACGCGATACATTCGCTCACTCGATAAGGGAAGCCTGAGGAATAAAATTTAAAATTTATTTATTTATTAATTATAACGTAATTTTTAGATTTATCATCGAACTAAGAATCTTTTTTTATTCTTTAATAAGTTGATTGGAGGGAGAAGAACGAATATTGGATCGCTCAGTGGATGTCAATGGAGAAACAATAACTCGTTCGTAACTACGCAATGTTCGATACGATGGCCAGCCCAGACATTCAAATACTCTTGTGCGTACGCCTTTGTCACATGTGCATCCGTTCATTTTGACGCCTACACACTCATTGATCCAGTATACCGACTTGAAAACATATTCAAGGTATACCGACACGAGTTTCCTCTGATCGAAAATTAACTTGATTCAAATATGATTGAACATGAGCCTAAGAAAGTGCCATATCCTTCCCTGCGACATGAGAAAAAATGTCGCCCATGGTCAACTAGGATTCATACTGCCGAGGATAGGCTTCCTAAAGAACCGATCGGACAACTAAAATTGTGCACTAATTGCAGGAACATGGGGCACAACAAGAGCACATGTTCTCTAAGAAATGGCCCTCGAATCAACTGATTCTAGTTGTTAGTGTACTGTAGTATTTTGAAATATAAGGCATGGTCTTCAAAGCTTCAATTGTTAGTTCACGTACCATTTTTGAAGCGATTTTGACACGGATTAGGTTGCCTTATGAGTGTCGATTTTCACACTATTTTAAAGATATGTTTCAGTACTAAGATGTGACCGTTAGAAAATGGGAAAAAATATCCCCCAATATCTCGTAAAATCCACTCAAACATGCCTACTGACATATGTCTACTTGGTCTTCACGAAAAATAACATAGGTAGATAGCTTTTTAGAGCGATTTTGACACGGATTAGGATGCCTTATGAGTGCCAATTTTCACACCATTTTAAAGACATGTTTCAGTACTAAGATGTGATTGTTAGAAAACGGGAAAAAATATCCCCTGACATCTTGTAAAATCCACTCAAACATGCCTACCAATACATGTTTGCTTGGTCTTCATGAAAAATGACATGGGTAGATAGCTTTTTTGGAGCAATTTTAACATAGATTATGGTGTCTTATGAGTGCCGATTTTCACACCATTTTAAAGATATGTATCAATTCTAAGATGTGACAGTTAGAAAACGGGAAAAATTATCCCCCAACATCTTGTAAAATCTACTCAAACATGCCTACCGACACACGTTTGCTTGGTCTTCATGAAAAATAACATGGGTAGATAGCTTTTTTGGATCAATTTTGACACGAATTACAATGCCTTATGAGTGCCGATTTTCACACCATTTTAAAGACATATTTCAGTACTAAGACATAAGAGTTTAAAAAATAATTTATATTTGCTAATGTCAATTAATATCAACCAAAACATACCTATCGAAGCTTGACCACCGAGACTTCCACGCAGATAGCGCGACTTTTTATCCCAGAATATTAAATTTTGGCACCTTAATTGACGTGCCACGTCATCCAAAAGTCTTGCCCATTGAAGCGTGATTTTTGAAACCGCGCCTACTAGAACGCGATTCTTAATTGCGTGGACCAAATAAGGGGTATTTTTCCAAATGATTTCTGACGGGGGTATATTTCCAAATTATTTCCCCAAGGGAAATATTTAGCCAAAATTGCCTATTAAAAGAACTCGAGAGTTGAACTCTCAACTGTGGTTTAGTGGTTTGGGATTCATCTCTCCTCCTATATTTCTAATAACATTTATGCCTGGGAGTAGGACGGACGCAGAACTTTAGGTTAAGTGAGATGAACCTATAAAATTCTAGGGGGCGAACTTATAAAATTTTGGGGGGACAAAAATAGATTTTCAATTGAAAATACATAAAAAATTCTAAAAATTTTCTAAATCATATAGGAATTTTAAATTTTTAGCGGAGAGACCGTCCTCTCTAGGTTCATCCCTGCATGGGAGTCGTGTTTGTTGTGTCAGTTACAAAGCTTTAATTGCAGTAGCAACATAACAAACAGAAAATAAGAGAATAAAATTGTTATGGAGGTCGAAATGACTGGCAGGGAAGAGACGAACGTGTAATCGCCAATTTTATCCGGGTTCTAAACCCGGTTTTATTTCTTTATTTGTTAGCATTATTATCATTAGTGTTACTGTTAGTATATATTATTACTATTTTTGTTGATAATATGAAAATTAACTTGAATAAATAAAAGGCCCAATATCATAAAATATACATGTCCATTATTATTAAGTCCACTTACACTTTACAACATAAAACCCAAAAATATTAAATATTACATATCTGGCCTGTTAGGCCCATTTAACAAACCCTAAGTCTATCAGATAACCAAAACCCTAATTTTCCTTATTCCTTGTGCAGCCAGGTGACGGTTGTTAGATCGATCTCAGTATAACGGTCCAGATTGTTTCACCAAGGGAAACCCAAATGAGCCCACACTTTGATGTCGTGCCACATTCTCTCATCCATTGGATCAAGATCGTTATCAACGGCCAAGATTGCATCTGTCGCGCGTATGATCAATGCGCGACCATTCAATCATCCCACGCGCGCGTGCAAGAATGATACCCCGGCCGTTCTGCTCCCGACGCATGGCGTTTCATAGGCCAGTCTCTCTCTGGTCTCTATCTCCCTCGTTCGAACACACCAACACATGCAACCAAGATTACAGAATGTCAGAGGGCTCAAAAACTGCAAAAACAAACTCAGAGTAACAAATGAATACAAACAAAAAATTAGAGCAACCAATAAGCATTCTCCTTTTTTTTTTTTTAATTTGAAATTCGATGTAATGTCAAAGGGCTATAAAAGATAGCCCTAAAATCGATGTAACCCCATTCAGGGATTTTCAAAAGAAAAAGTAATACAAAGCAAGGAGTTTTCAGAGGTATCTTTCTCTCTAATATTTCAGCTGAATGCATTAAGAGGTTTGGGGTTACCTTCGCAGCCGTTTGCCCTTTTCCCCGCTTCTCGTAATCTCACCGGCGATAATCCCTTCGGCTTTTGTTCAGAGGTCGAACATGGTGAGCCGGTGCAAAATCTCGTGAGGAGAGCTTTCTTCTTCAAACAACAAAGGGAAAGTTGTCGTTTTGGTCCACTAGAACTGAAGGAAACTTCGTTTTCGTTGAAAATTTGAATAGGAATGATTATTTGAGGGGGAATGGATAGGATTTTCAGAGAATTCGATTTTTTTGAGAAGGTTTAAGAGAGAAATAAAGGGTCCGTTTTTACCCAAAATAGAGCTTTTATATCACTTCTTTTCTTAAAATTGATTTTTTGCAACATTAAACCCTCTCGCGTTTCTAAAATAGCATCCCAGGTCATTCCGTCTTTTTAAATCACACCTTCAATCCCTACAGATTCTTGAAGCCTTGCAATTTCACCCCTAATTTCAGAGTTAATTGTTTTTTTAAAAAATGGGTTTATCCCTCTTTTGCCGCTCCGCATTTTTGATAATGTTTTTAGGCCATTCCGTCTTCCTAAATTACTTTTCCTTTCCCTAGGTTTTTTAAAAGGCTTTTAATCTAGTACATGTCCCAGATTTATACCGTTTTTCAATGGGAAAGTATTCTTTGTGGTCCCTAAAATTTCAATTTCTTTTTAATTAGGTCCCAGTCCAATGGTATATCTCCCAGTTCACCCCCTATCATTGTGCATATTTATTTTCCAGTCATGCGCTTTATCTTCTTTAAATTTCAACTCTTTATTGTTAGTATTAGTTTATGTATGCTTTTCACGTTGTTGGTTTGTCATGTTGCATATAATATAGGACCTATATCCTATAACATATATGTATGTTATGTTATGTATGTTAAGTACATATGTATAGTATAGTGTATAATACATATTATATGATACATGTACGTTAATATATGTTAAATATATATATATATGGTACGTATATATAGTGCCTAGTTTATATATAGTATAGTATATTATGTATACTATATAATATGTTCATTATTATGTAGTAAATATATATATATATATATACAGTACGCTTTGTACACTATATCTTATATTATATACATATATAAAGTTCCATGTACATACTTTTATGTATGTATATATTTACCACCTATGTATATATTTTTCTATATGTATTATGTGTGTTTAAAAACACGACTGTTTTACTTGTATGTGTAATACTAAGTCCTTATAATACTTATATGCCGTACGTCACACACACCATTGTTTGCTATCCGATATATATACGTATTATATTCTTACCTTATATACTCTTTTACCTCATGTTATCATACTTGCTCATGCATTTAATTGCCGTGTTTAATTTATTACTTTGTTTTTGTTTAGTACTCAGGTTCTGGTATCCTAGTGGGAGTATTGTTCCGATTCTTCGGGTGTCATCTCCTTTCATACCATGGGTTACGAGTTAGGTTATGTTCACCTTGTATAACCATGCATTCATGCATTTTTAGGGATTAAAGATTAAATTAGGTCAAACTTTTTATTTTTCTTAGTTAAATATGAAACAAACCGTTAGGTACCAATTTCTGAGCGTGATGGGGTGCTAAATCTTTCCCACACGTAATTGACTCCTGAACCCATTTAAATCTTTGTTTTTATTTTTGGTGTTTGGTTTGCCTTTTTAAAATGATCGGTGGCGACTCCCTTTGTCTTCATTAAAAAATAAGAATTTTTCCAAATTTTCCCATTAAATATTTTAAAGCGAGAGAACACCTAGTAAATTTTCAAAACATTACGGAATACAAAAAGCACGAGGCTTAATGGGCAAGAGAGCAACGTCGTATGCCTGGCAGGGCCGGCCCTGAGCTTTTGGTGGCCCGGGACAAATCTAAAAAAAGAGCCCTAAATCAAATATTTAAATTGCAGTTGCGGTTGTATTTGCAGCCATGTTAGGTTTATCGTGGTTGCGGACATTATAGAGGCTATTTTGGTCACTGCGAGTATCACGATTATGAAATTTTTTAATAACATACAATATTGTGAACATAACAGTTGCAGGTATCACGATTTCAGATGGTGTCGCTACCGTCATGTAACAGTCATTGTTGATGTTGCGTATCGCTATTTAAATCTCTGTCCTTAATAGCAAGTAATAAAAAAATTAAATTTTAAGAGTAGGTCCATAATAACAAGTATTGAAAAATTGGGCCCCTAATAACAAATATTGAAAAATGTTTTTAAGAGTGTGCCCATAATAACAAATACTGAGAAAAATCGAAAGCCTAATAACAAGTATTAAAAAATTAAATTTTAAGAGTATACCCTAATAATAAATACTGGGAAAAAATTAGCCCTTATTAATAAGTATTGAAAAATCAGACTATTGATAACAAGTATTAAAAAAATAGGACCCTTAACAACAAATATAATCTAAAAAATACAAACATATAACTTTCTTGAGCGGTGAACCCTCGAGGGCGCCCTTATTGCCCTTTCCCAGAGCCGGCCCTGATGTCTGGATCGACAAGAGATCCACCAAATAGGGACTTGACGACAACTACTAGGACATTATCGTGACTTCTAATATTCGAGTTGACAAAAACAAAAATCTTCTCATCAAAACTACACTCTAGGATTTTGGGTCTTTTGAAACATCTTCGAAAGAGAGATAGAGCCCCAAAAGCTACGAACGAATAAAAAGAGAGACAAAAGTCTATGTCCCCTTTCATAGCATTCAAATATGCATGCAATAAAAAAATAAAATCCAAAACTAGGAAGAAATTGGGGAAAGGGAAAACATCAAAACCATAAATTCTCCACTATGTTTTCCTCGACAAATGCCTCCAGAGAGGGTCGATCCTCTCCTCACAAACAGGGGCCTAAACTTGGATTTTGGTCGTCAAAGAAGGTGATTATTCTCATCGTACAAGCCAGTAAGAAGCAACAAACTAGTCACAAAAAGAATACAATAAACTTAAAGAAAAAAAAGAAATATCGGAGAGAGAGGCCGATTATTAAAAAGACGACAGACAAAAAAAATTATGATTAAGTTTATAAAGAGAAGGGAGAGGATTTTGCATAGAGAGAACTTATGGTTCTCATACCCATGACAAAAGCCTCCACGAGTACAAATGATGATGTCAATACACTAGAGGCAGGGGTAGAGCAAGGGGGGACAGCTCCAACTTTGAATGGTTTAATTATTTTTAGGCCATTAATAGTCTTTGCAATTAAGTCCTTGGCCCTTTCAAAATATTTGTTTTTTTATTTTATTTTTTAAGACCGTTTAAGTTAATATTAATTAAATTAAGCTTTAACCCCTATTTTTCCGGTTTAATCACTTTCTAAGACCCTTACATTTTAAAATTAGTGAAATTTAAACCTTAATTTCCTTATTTTTATGATTTAA
Organism: Hibiscus mutabilis; assembly: GCA_019671005.1. Lineage (NCBI taxonomy): Eukaryota > Viridiplantae > Streptophyta > Magnoliopsida > Malvales > Malvaceae > Hibiscus > Hibiscus mutabilis. Next base: position 15,455,392 of record CM033713.1, on the reverse strand, counting down.
TTACATTTTGAAACTCTATTTATTTAAAAGTTAATTAACTTGCCCCCTCATAGTTCAATCATGGCCCCGCCCCTAGCTAGAGGTGTTATAGCTTTAGTTAGGTCGGGTTTAGTATGAGACTAATAAATTTTATGTTTGTTAAGTTCGACTCGACCTGAAATATGAATTTAAAGTTTTGTACAAATTGGTTTATTTTTATAAAATGGTTAATTCAAGTTCATTTTCAATCATTCATATTGTTTTTTATTTTAAAATATTTATTCTATTTTAAAATTTTAATACTTAATGATTTTATATTTTTTTCTTTAATTAAATTTATTTACTTTACTCTTTTATACACGAACAACTTAATATATATTTTAATCTTTAAATTATAATATTATATATTATAATAAATTTAATTATATATAATGTATAAAAATAAAATAATATGATATATTAGAAAATTAGAAAACAGATTGAACTCTAACCTTAAATTTTTATGCCTGAATTCAACTCATATTTTCAGATGGGCCAAATTTTGTGTTCAAGCTTATTTTTCAGGTCTAATATTTTTATCCAAACTTTTTAAAAATTTGAACAAATAATTCGACACTTTTTTGATGGGAAAAGGGATATTACTACAAGTCTCGTTAAAAACCTCCCTAAACCTAATTGGAGGAAAAGAGTACTTGTAGTGATATTTACACAGGAATCACATAAATGTTCAAATCAAACTCTAAAAAGACTAATTTGGCCTCTGATCCGCCGTAAGCACCAGGAGAATTCCCGGCGGTGCTTGCAAGCCTGGTCGACGTTCGTATTTGTACAATCGAAACTGAAAGGTGATGGCTGGTGAAAGCCACCATGGCTTACCCTAAAACACCACTAAATTAATTAATAAGAAAAATTAAAGAAAAACGGCTGAACTACTTGTATAAATCTATAGTCAAACTTCCCTTCATTGTTTTCATACCACCACCATGAGCATCTCATTAACGTCATGCAAGTGCTGTTATGAAATTTAATTACTATATATTATAATTATGTTTTGAGACAATACTTAATTAAATTTATTAAACTCGAACTCAACAAGTGGTCCTACTGAAAAAGCGGATGATATTCATCTTAGAAGATCCAGATTCTAATCGTTTTGTCTGCAAAGTGTGTGTAGGTTGAGAATATGTATGAACGGATACTACCATGTGACTTGTCAAAAGGTTAAGAATATAAATAAATAAATACTAGCCTTTGTAATCATCTTTAGACTGTTCAAAATAATAATAATTTAATTAATTAAGATTTAAGGAATTAATAATTTTCAATTATTGTTATTTATTGGTGCAAATAAATTTGGTTAATATTATATTTTTCTAACTGAGTTGGTGACAAGTTAACCGATCAAACCAAACTTACTTGTGGAATTAAATAATAATATAGATGCATTAAAAAAAATTTATGAAAATTAAATCATCAAATAATTATGAGTGGGTTGGTTAAAGTCTTGCGTACAAAAAAAAACTTTTGATCTCAATAATGAGTTTTAGTATTTTTATGTAATAATTTGTAAAAGTAAAAAATGACAAAAAAGGTAAAACTTTGATACGTGTAAAATTAATTTTATATAAGCCTGTGTATTTATATTATAAAAATTCAAATCTTAAATTCCTAATCCTAACCCTAAAAAACTAAACCCTAAACCTTAAACCATATACACTAAATTCTAAACACTAACATTAAATTCTAAACCCTACAACCTAAACCCCTAAACCTTAAACCCTAAACTAAAACCCTAACCCCTAAAACTAAAAGACACGTGTAAACTAAATTTTACACGGCTTGTGTATCAAAGTTTTTTCCAAAAAATAATCTAAAAATATTTATTAAATTTGAAAACGAGGATAAATTATAAATTTGCAATACATTATCATCCACAATCCATATATTACCTTTCGTTAAAGTCAACTTTAAAATATTAAAAAATTGTATAAATCAAAGTCAAACAAAAATCCTTCCCTAGATTCATACTTTTCTGATAAATAAATAAATAAATAAATAAAGGTGTAGTCAAACTTGTATGATCCAAGTTGTCTTAAAAGGCAACATAACAACTCTCTAAAAGTTCCTCATCGAACATTCAATCAGAGAGCGAACATATATATACATATATATGTGTGTATAGAACAACAAATAATAGTTGAAGCTGTGCTTGAAGAAGATGTTGATATCATCTAGATCGGAACAAGTTTTGGGTTTGAGTTTATGTGTTCTTGGTGTTCTAGTTTTACCTTTCGTAGCCGAAGCTCAGAATCAATCTCAACCAACTACCGATCCTGCTGAAGGTAATATATATATATATATGTTCGTTGTTGGTTTAAGGTTTAAGTTTAATCGTATGAATTTTGAGAAAAACATGCATGATTGAGCTGCAAGCTTTTGTTGCTTCCTTGGTTATTGTTTTCCTTCTTTAATTAATTGGATACATTTCTTTTCATGGTGTTTGAGAGATTTCATATACATATATATATATATATATATATATATATATATATTGAGGTTGCTCTAACATATCTATAATAGTTTTAGCATCCATGTCAATATACGATGAATGAAAATGCTATGTTTGAATTTGTGTGATCTAGAAATTGATTTGTTTATATGTTTTAGAATTCGATAAAATTATTAATACTAAAACTATTTATGAGTTAAGTCTGATTTTAATAGAATTCTATTATCGATGTTGGTTTGATTTAAATTATTGTTTAAATGAGTATTATTTTATTTTTTGTTGAAATTAATATAATTATCGGATACCAAAAGCTTTGGACTTTTTTTGATATTTAGAAGACATGTACAAAATTGTCACCCTTGAATTGGAGTGCAGTGAGAGCATTGAACTCAATGTTTCAACAATGGGGAATATCAGCACGACAGGACCAATGGAACACAACCGGCGACCCTTGCAGTGGAGCGGCCCTAGACTCGACCGATATGGATAACCCGAATTACAACCCTTTCATCAAATGTGACTGTTCTTCCGACAACGGCTCTACATGCCACATCACCCGTCCGTATGTACCCGGACTTTTTCTCCCATAGAAATCTTGTCTTTTCATGCAAGCTATTTGATGGTTGCATAGCATCTGTTTGACTTTATGTCTGAATGGTCTTGAAACTGCTTGCTTTGATGCTATAACCGTCTCCTTCCGCATGCATATGGGAGTTTCTTCATGAAAAATGTCTCTGTTCCTTCCAGAAATGTTGTTTTAATTTTACATAAAATGTTTTCAACTATTTATATTTCGTTAAAATAAATAACTATAGTATTCTAATATATGAAAATATTATCTTATAACTTTTTTATCTTATGAACTTATCATGTAGTAATACTTAGTTTTTAAACTCTATCAAACTTCGGATGAATGATTGATATTATGACTTATGTTGAGAATTTAGCATCTGAATTTCATACTAACATATATGAAAATGTTTCATTTTATACTTTCTTATTGGAGATAACCTTTTATTTACAGGAAAGTTTATGCACAGAATGTTGTGGGAGTGATCCCTGACGAGCTTTGGACTTTGACTTCTCTTACCAATCTGTATGGATTCTACTTTCAACTACATTTTTATGGATCATATCCTTTAATATCTCTGCCAAATCAATCTTAGGGGTGGTACCTGATAGGGACCGGAGGGGGGCACCACCCCTCCAAAATTTTTAAAAATTGAGTTGGGGTAGTGGTAAAATTGTATTTTGGTCTCCTAAAAACATATAATTATATTGTTGGCCCCCTAAATTTAAATATTTTTAAATGGCTCCATTAATAAATAACGCTGAGTTCCGTCACATCAATCTGTTTTCCATGATGAATTGTCCATGTTTCCTGATTTTATGAGCACTGACCCCCATCATTGTTAAACCCATTTCTTTCAGGAGGCTGGGACAAAATTACTTGACAGGTCCCCTTTCTGCTTCCATTGGCAATCTAACTCAAATGCAGTGGCTGTAAGGAATTCTTACTTTTATAATTTGTAAATTCTCAATTATGACTTTATTATTATTATTATAAATCTTTCTAGTTCAGACGTTAAATTTTGTGTTGAATAGGGACCTTGGCATCAATGCATTATCAGGGCAGGTTCCACAAGAAATAGGATTGCTTACTGATTTAAGATCATTGTAAGCTAATTTATTATTTTTCTCTCTTTAGTTAATTTTGCAACTTGTCTTTCCCACTTTTCTGTTATTGTATGATGAGCATCACCTCCAAATGATGGTTTCTTATTTGTTTTACATTATACAACATTCCGACAATGGAATTTATTTACAATTTTTTTCTCCATATCTTTCTTTTCTGTTCCTTGTTGACATTTTAGGGTTTATCTTTTCATATTCACTGTACTGTACCGATGTAAACTAAATCAATAAAGTACTTGAGTTGTACAATCTATTTATTGATGAACTTTTCTATATTGCAGTGCCTTCGGCACTAATAACTTCTCCGGTCCTCTGCCATCCGAGCTTGGCAACTGTTTGATGCTGTAGCAACTGTAAGTTCTTGTACATTGCTTAATGTTCCATTTTCAATGCAGATTCTGTAAGCTGTCTTAGCCTCTTAGGGAGCAGTTGCTAGCAGGGAAAATAGATATATAACATAAAAAGAACTAAATGTGGATTAACATCTATGAGACTCATATGACCAAAATATTTAACAACTCCTATGAGGGTTTGCGCTCATAACTTTTTCAGTTATTCAAGATATTATTTTCTCTTAGATGCTGGAATTGTATTCAAGATTTTTGGTTTTTCATCATATGTTCGTAACGTCCTAAAAGTAAGAGCAGTTACTGCTATCTATAATCAGCTCACAATTATAAGGTTAAGCACAATCATGGATTCAAGCTAATATTTTATCATGCATGGTTGTGATTTTTTAACTGCAGCAAAGTCTATTACTCATTTTTGTTTTAACTTCTTTTATGATGTATCAGATGATATATTTCTATATAATATGTATTTGACCATGAAGCCTTTGGGCTTCATAGGATGTTGTATGCTTGAAATCTTATCTGTGCTCAATTCTTTTATGGTGTATGTGTACCTCTTTGATGGTTTGACACTTAAAAATTACGATCTATTCATTTACATTTTCCTCTTGACGAAAAACCATATAGACCATCAGAAATATTGGAAGTTTGTTTATGTTGGCAGCTATTTTGATAGTTCTGGGGTAAGTGGTGAGATCCCTGCAACATTCGCTAATCTGCAGAACTTACAGACGATGTAAGAATTTTTAATCTGTTGTTTCTATAAACAAAATGCCATGTTCATAAAACAAAAGAAAAAAAAAGTTTATTCATGATTTTTTTTAAGCAATAATTCTATTTCAGGTGGGCATCAGATACTCAACTTACTGGGAGGATACCTGACTTTATAGGAAATTGGTCAAGGCTTACTTCCTTGTATGGTTTACTTTTTTCGTGGTTTAAACGTCTTCCCTTATTTGCAGTGGAGAATAATGGGATAAATATTTGTCTTAGTGCTATCTCTGCAAAATTTATGATGTTTTGATCTATTCTTTGATTGTAGGAGATTTCAAGGAAACTCTTTTGGAGGTCCAATACCTTCAACATTTTCCAATCTTACTTCTCTGACAGAGTTGTGAGTGCCTACATATTTTTTAGCATTTTTTTCTGTAACTTGTTAGACTGTAACAGCAACATTCTAATGTGATGCACTTATAGGAGAATAAGTGGTTTATCTAATGGAAGTTCTCTAGCATTTATAAGGGATATGAGGTCCTTGAGTATCTTGTAAGCCAGCTTAATCCCAGTTTCTCTTATATTTTGCTCCGTCTTCTCTCTTTTTGTCCAATAAATTAGTAGCATTATCTCAAGAAAGGATATTGCATGCAGGGATCCGAGGAACAATAATATATCGGATACAATTCCATCCAGCATAGGAGAATTCGGGAGTTTGACACAGCTGTAAGTTGCTCTCTTGAATGGTTGTTTCTTTGTAAGTCAAGCATCTATCAAGGCAAGTTTAAAGTGCTGAACCAGAAAGCAGTCAATTGACCATTTGATTGGTCCTTTTAAATTGATGGTCAGATGTTTTACAAAGAGTCCTTTGTAAAGCTTCTTAAACCCAGAACCATTTTAGTTAAAACTGGGTCGGGGACCATTTTACTTAAAGCTTTATTGCTTTCATGTGTGTGTGTGCATGTACATACACACACATATACACAGACACACCAGTTATGTGTATGTTTATGTATGTTTCAGTGGAGGGAAGGCAGTTACCATTTGATGGGTTTAGGTGAAACTTTCTGAGCTCCATAATTGGCTTGAATATAATTAGTATATATTTCTTTTGTTACTTTTTTCTTGCTTCGTACTTTATGGAGTAATAACTTTTCAAATATTTTTCTTTCTAGGGATTTGAGCTTCAATAATATAACTGGGCAGATCCCAGGGTCACTTTTTAATTTGAGTTCACTCACTCATTTGTAAGACTCTAACTCATTAAAAAAATATTATGTTCATACACCTCTTATTTTTTGTCGAACCTGTTGATTTATATGTATCTCATTTTGATGTTTTTTTCTGAAGGTTTATTGGAAATAATAAGTTGAATGGTACACTTCCTGCAGAAAAGAGTTCATCTCTTCGCAATATGTAAGTGCAACTCGTTCAACTAAATGTGAAGATACACAGATAAAAATTTATTTGTACTAATAGTTCATTACTGTCAGTCTTTTCTCTTATCGGAATCTTAGGAACATCTCAAGTTGTAATCTCTTGTTTACTTTATTCTGGTGCCATACAAAACCACCAATGACCAGCTGCTAAAAGTTATTTAGGATGAAAGTCCACAAATATGAACCTTAGGAACCACTTTTGGGAAAAAGGGGTAGTGAAATGTTGCATACATGTATTAAAGAATTTAGATGCGCCGCTGAATGTGGCTATTTCTATTGAAACATATCGAGTCTCTTAGTGGTTCTTTATGCGAAAGGAAGTATTATTCATATGAAAAAACATGCTACGTTCTGGCTTTGTTTTCTTGGAAAATCATAATTATTTCTAGGTTGGATATCAGAAGATAAAGACGAGGGCACATTCATTGTGCCAATGATGTCGCTGCTGGTTTTGCCTTGGAAACTAGGGACCATATGCATAAAGAACTTTCAGTGCCATCTAAGATTGATTAATGGTGAACATAGATATATAGGAGCTTTGGATGGTTTTTAAAGTGTGCATGAATTGATGTGATTTACTTCATTCTTACTTTTCTTTAACATATGCCATTCTCAACATGCAACCTTTGCAGAGATGTGTCGTACCCTCTTGGATCTCTGAGCCGAATTTATCAATGTAAGTTTCTTATAGGTTTATATTTGTACATACGCATATATTTAAGAACAAATACAGATTCCATTGTAATTTATAAGTTCTTACCACATGTTATGATAATTTATGCTCTTCTCAAGTTTTTACAGTGTCTTCATTTTATATGCACTGAATAATCCAGAAACTGACTATTTTTTCTATGGTGTGCATTATACAGTAACTTAGTTGCCAACAACTTCACAATTGAACAGTCAAACAACAGGTTATTCTCTTGGTGCTATCTTCTCTTTTACATGATTGAAGATATGAAGTTGATTTAAAAAGTACTCTCTATAGTTAGAACACTATGGATCTTAATTGTATTTGTTCAGTTACTTGTCCTTGAGCCAGAAGGGTGCTATAAGTGATAATCAAATATTGTCATTGGTATTTGGATTTTCATATGTCATCTAACATTATTAAGTATGTGCTCCTCATATTTACTCAATTGCATTACTATTTTATTTTCAGTGTTTTGCCATCTGGACTCAATTGCCTTCCTCGCAACCGAGGACGTGGAATCTGTGAGTATAATTAAAACTTTCCCTCTTCATGCTTCTTAAGGAGAAACAAATAGGTTCGTACATAGGCTAGAATAAGATAGAAAGACCTTCCTGAGTTCAGAAGAGGTATTACAGGTACAATATTAGATTATTATTGTCCATAATCAAGAAAATGACATGCAAGAATTTCTAATTTTTATGGTCTTTCCTTCTCCTTCAAAGAAAACAAACTCTAGAAAACAAAATAGAACAAAAACAAATATTTTCATAGATTTCCATTTCTTAAACATTATAGTATTCATATATCATTTTTTAGTTGAATACTTAATTTTGTAATCATCTTGATTTGAGGGAATATCAATGGTGAGCTTTAGAAGTTTCAAATCGTCTGTACTTCCTTTATAAAAAAAGTACAAAATAGATGGCCTTATTTTTGGGTGAATTATTTTCTTTTATTGTTAATTTATTTGAGGTTGGATGTTCAATATTATATTGGTATAAGTCGTTTGTTGACCTTTTCTTTGTGTTGTTTGTCTCCCATTTTTGTTGCTCACTCGGTTAACTTGTCTGTTTCCATTGTTAATATTGAATCAGTGGGGGAAGAGTGTTTAATGGTATTACCAAACATAGGCTAACTTTAAGGCTTATTGAGAGTTGCAATTACGCTAACTTTTTCTACTAAAGTACCCTTTTCAGTGTGGTTGATGAGTGTATCTTTCGTGTTCATCCTCAGATTTTAACTTTGGAATTAATTGCGGTGGTCAGCAGATTACATCGTCAGATAGGACTTTGTTTGAGAGAGACAACCAGACACTTGGTCCAGCATCATATTATGTTACGGACACAAATAGGTGGGCAGTCAGTAATGTTGGATATTTTACAGGGTCCAATAATCCTCAGTACACGGTTACTTTAGGATCTCAGTTCACAAACACCCTAGACTCAGAGCTATTCCAGACAGCACGAATCTCTGCTTCATCGCTAAGGTACTATGGTTTGGGGCTTGAGAATGGCAACTATACTGTTAGGCTCCAATTTGCAGAAATACGAATCCTAGATACCAATACATGGGAAAGTCTTGGGAGGCGTGTTTTCGATATTTATATCCAGGTCCGTACCTCATGATCAAGTTCTTCCTGAGCTGCCCCTTTAACTGTTAGCCTGAAAATTGATATATTCCAGATTGTGCTAAAGTTTTTAATCCTAACTAAAAGTCTTAAACAAGTAACATGCTCATATAGTCATATATTGAATGTTATGTGTTTTGAGGTGATTCATTTCATACTATTTTATAAGAAAAACATCGGCATTTAACGTTCCTTATTTTCAAATCTGATTACTGCAGGGAAGTCGTGTTTTACAGGATTTTGACATAAAAAGGGAAGCAGGTGGTGTTTCCAGACGAGCAGTTACAAGGCAGTTTACGGCTGTGGTATCAGAAAATTACCTTGAAATTCATCTGTTTTGGGCTGGGAAAGGGACTTGCTGTGTTCCAGATCAAGGTACATATGGACCATTAATTTCAGCAATCAGTGCTACCCCAGGTCAGCAATCAACAAACTTTTCTTGGTTTATGGCATAGTGTTACAGTAATACTGATTGCTCTGATTTATTCAGATTTCATACCTACTGTCAGTAATAATGCTCCAACCAGCGAGGACAGTCAGACAGGTCTGAATGTGGGAATTGTTGTTGGTGCTGGAGTTTTATGCCTGCTGTTGGTTGCAGCTTTTTTCTATTTTACGAGACGAAGGCCCCATACGCAAGATGAAGAAGGTAAACTTCATAGTTTTGGTGTATCCAATATACACCAACCGATTCGATTGATAATTAGATTAGCATTTTTACAATGGCTATTTTTTTCTTGAATATGCAGAGCTCCTAGGGATTGATGCTAGACCGTACACTTTCAGTTATGCCGAACTAAAAGCTGCTACAGAGGATTTCAGTCCTGCAAATAAGCTCGGAGAGGGAGGGTTTGGGCCAGTCTATAAGGTAACTTTTAGTTCTATTATCGCATAAAGGTAGAGTTGGGAAAATATACCTGGATTAATATGGGATTTTTGTCTTAAATGCCAATAACACCTTTGGGCCATTACTAATCTCAGATTACAAAACCTTTATGTCAATTTCAATTTCACAAAGCAGAACCAGTTCTTCATTTGATTGTCAATCATTGTTAAAATATGCAAACGAGGAAAGGGGCGAGACACATGTAGGAATAAGACACGAGCCTTTGACACGATAATGAATTGAATGTGACTGACCTTAAAAAGACTAAATGGAAGGAACTCAAGGATGATAAAATGATTGAATCACCGTATTCGTATTTTTTTGTTGAGTTTGTTATATCTTGTTGTTTATCCTTTCCTTTTTTAATTGTGCTATAGGGAAGACTTGATGATGGAAGGGCTATTGCTGTCAAGCAATTGTCCGCAGTATCCCGGCAAGGCAAGAGCCAGTTCATTACAGAAATTGCCACTATATCTGCTGTGCAACACCGTAACCTTGTCAAACTACATGGTTGCTGCATTGAAGCGGAGCAACGTCTCCTTGTTTATGAGTATCTGGAAAATAAGAGTCTAGACCAAATATTATTTGGTATTAAGATAGAATCAATAAATTATATGCTTTTCTTTCTAAGACAAAGTTGGAAACATATTGGATGTATGGTTTACCTGACTTCCATGATGCAGGCAAAAAATTGAATCTCAACTGGTCGATGCGGTATGATATATGTTTGGGAGTAGCACGAGGTTTAGCTTATCTTCATGAAGAATCAAGGATTCACGTTGTGCACAGAGATGTGAAGTCCAGTAATATTTTGCTTGATTCTGATCTCACCCCAAAAATTTCTGATTTCGGTTTAGCCAAACTTTACGATGATAAGCAAACCCACATTAGTACCCGTGTAGCAGGGACAATGTAAGAATCTTAAGACTAGCAAGCCTAATTTCTTTTTACCAAATTTTTGTTTTTCGACATGGTTTATGCATCCAGGCAATAAATAGTAACTGGTTCCTGTCATTACCAATGTAGTGGATATCTTGCTCCGGAGTATGCCATGCGTGGACACCTTACAGAGAAGACTGATGTGTTTGCCTTTGGTGTCGTGTGTCTAGAGATCGTTAGCGGAAGACCTAATTCCGGCTCAGGGTTGGAGGAAAATCAGATATACCTTCTTGAATGGGTACGATTTATTTTTAAATGGATATACATTAATTGTTTTAGTATTTTAAATGGAACAAACATGGCTATGCTCTGGTGATTGATGTGAATGTTCCTTTTCATCTTTCTGTTCCATTAGGCCTGGCACCTGCATGAAAAGGACCTGGAAGTTGAACTGGGAGACAGTAGTTTATCTGAATTCGACGAGGAAGAAATGAAGCGTGTGATCAGAATCGCTCTTTTGTGCACTCAAACATCACCAATGCAGAGGCCGGCCATGACCCGTGTCGTGGCCATGCTTTCAGGAGACACTGAAGTGAGCAGGGTGGCTTCAAAGCCCGGATACTTGACCGAATGGAAATTCGATGAGGACGAAAGCAGCTTTGTGAGTAATGAGGCAACTAGAGCAACTGAAACGAGCTACGGTAGTACAAGCATAGCAGGTGGTGCAGGAACTTCACCGGTAAGTATGACAAAACCAATACTCGGAAGTATCATTGGGGAGGGAAGATGAGACTTTTAACCCTTGTTTTCATTGTTATTGTGGTGCAAATCTAAATAATTCATATATTCTTGATTGCAAATCGTGTATATAATTAGAGAATGATTTAATAGATTGGTTTTACCATTACTTTCAAATTAGAAAAATCGTAAGTTTTTACGTTGGTTGATATGGATTATGGAGTTTTGGGTGAAAGTCATGTATAGTGTGTTTGGTTTGTATTATATACATATAAAGAACACGTTAACCGATGTGATTTTTATATAAATCTTTTATTATTTTTGTGCTTAATTTATCTAAATAGCAGTTTCAATAGTTTTATATAAATATTTATAAAAAAATAATATAAGTGTTAAACCTTTTAGTTTTATACTAGGATTACGGAGATGAATGTAAAAGTTGGAAATATAGAGTATTTCAGAAAAAGGAAATTAATTGCGGTCATTAATTTATGCTCGTTCAATAATTTTTTTATTAAACTCCTTCCAATGATTTTAAATTGACGTCTAACTTTATGGGGTTAAGCTTTATAAAAAGGGATAAATATAATATGGATTTACCGAAATATATATTCATTTTTAAAAAGTACGAAAATAAAAAAACTATATTGTAATAATATTTATTATCTGTCTGCTTTTCATGCATTGGTTTTTTTTGTCTATATTGGTACTTGAATTTCTTTATTTTTTCACGTTGGTACTTATTTTTTGACCACATTGATACTTTGTAACGATATTAAAAGGGGTAATGTGACACTCTAAGATTGAAATACATCATAAAAAATTAAAAGAAATTATATATAAAATTATAAAAATATATAATGATTAAATTTTTAAAAACTTGTAAAAATATAGAAATTAAAACCATTAAAAAGTACTGATTTAAAAAATAAACAAATTCATGTATTAATATGGACAAAAAAATTTAAATATCAATGTAGAAAAGTAGACAAATTTAGCCCCCAATGTGAATTTTTTAATTAGTTGATGTTCAAACCAAAAAATTGGTTTTCAATGTCTTTTAATTGAATTGATGTGAAGTTATTTTGTGACATCAACTTTCAAAGATGTATGGTAAAATCTCTACCAATAAATTGATTAAAAAAACATGTTGAATTTTCTCTTAATTTTGAAACTGGGTAAATTAGTCAATATAAAAACGGAGTAATTTAGCATATGTTAATTTCAAAACTGAGCGATTAAGACTAATTTTTTTTTTTTTTAAAGTAAGGGTTTCATTAAAAATTCCCTATAAAATCTAATAAGGGAAAAAGAGTGCCCGATTTTATTACTCGAAATTCTTACAATAGAAACTAAACATTGATAGCACTTACACAACACGTCCCACTTTCGCAGCCTAATACAATTCAAATAATCATACACACACTCTGAACTCACACCTAGCTCACATCAAGCCCCTGGCAGATTCTCACCCTAAAGCCATATTGCTTAACTTACATAGCAAAAAAGAGGAGGTTCGTTTGCCTATCAATGCCCTTTCTAGCCAGACTATGAACAATACAATTTGATTCTCTAAAAACAAACTGTACCAACCAGCCATTATTAACATACATAAACTTACATTGGCTTGCAATGCTCCGAAAGGAAGCAGGGGCAGAGGAAGGTTGGTTAACCCACTGAATTGCCATTAAGCTGTCAGACTCGATGTATAATGAATGAGAGCCCATCCACCTCGATGAAGTGTACACAGTACAAGCTTTCAAGATTCCGCGCAACTCTGCACTAGTAGGGTTAGATAAACCAATGGATTTGGAAAAATGGATTAGGACTTTACCCTCGTTTTCTCGAAGGACACCTCCTATACTGGTGTTTCCAAAGCTTTCATTCACAGCAACGTCTACATTAAATTTCAACCAGCCTGATGGAGGAGCTTTCCAGGAGCCCAATGTTGGCCTGTTTGCTTTAGGTTGTACGTAGCTGTAACCGGCATACATATGAAATCAAGAACAAAAATAATCGACTCAGGCCATTTCCTTTTCAGCCATTGACCAATTCGAGCCAACGCAAGATCAAAAATGGTCTGCTGTAAGGTGTTTCTTATTAAAGATCCATTCATTTCTACTCAACCAAATAGTCCAAATGAAACCGAACATGGCCATATTCCAAACTGGTTTAAAAGAGTCCCTTATTGGTTGGTTATCCCATGCTAAAAGAAAAGAGCGAAAATCACCTGGGATCACAAAATGGATATTCCAAATATGCCACCATCTTTGCCAAAATTTTCAAGTGAAAGGACACTGGCAAAAGAGATGATTAGGAGTTTTCATATCCTTTAAACAAAGGACGCACAGACTTGAATCATGACTTGACACCCCATGTTTAGAAAGTTCTACAAGAGTAGGTATTCTTTCGTGTATGACTCTCCAGACGAATGCTTCTACTTTAGGCGGAGCAACTTTTGCCCACACTAATTTTCATATACCGTCTTCCTCTAAACCTGCTGCAGACACAATTTCACGATAAACTTTCGGTTTATAGGTTCCCTGTGATGAACCAGCCCACACAATGTTGCTTTGTCAAGAGAGGCCCTTGATGCTCTATTCAACACTCCCATAAATTATTCCCAAACATCTATTTCCCACTCAAATAGGGTCCTGCGAATTTCCACATTCCACAGTCACTCACCATTTACCTTTAGGCCAAAATCAGAAACTTTCCCTGATTTCTTTATAGCAAGAGCAAATACCCTTGAAAAGGAAGTTCTAAGAGAATTAACTTCGGTCCAATGATCGTCCCAAAACTCAATTTTCTTACCATCTCCAATGGCGCATCTAAGGTTTTTAACGAAGGTATCCTCTTCAATTGATAGGGGTCGGGTTATATTTTTCCAAACCGAGAGCCGTTGCGGCCTTGCAATGGTTTCGGTAGCAAGGATTGATGGTCATACCCATATTTTTCCACTATCACCTTTCTTCAGAGTCGATCTTCTTCATAGTTGAATCTCCATATCCATTCATTTAGTAGAGCTCTATTCTTTAGTCTGATATCGAAAAAACCCAGCCCTCTGACATACTTCGGGTTACACAGTGATTCCCACTTCACCCAATAAATGGGTCTGTCTTTCGAGGAGCCCCAAAGAAACTTAGCTGTAATAGAAGAATCTATAATTCCATACCTGCAATAGAACATCCCTCAAGATCACCCTAACTTTTTGTTTGCCGCCATAGCCCTCTAGGAACTCTAAATCATTGAACGAGATTTTCATCAAGGATTCTCTATTCTTCCAACACATATCTTTTTTCTCTCTGGTATTGAATCGAATTATAGCGAGTAGACCAAACCAAGGACAAACTATGGTATTAAATCTGTCAGACCTAAGTGCATTTTGAACGATATTAGAGTTATACATGCCTTTGATGGTCACACCAGACAATTAATTCTCTATTTCAAATCTGATTTCGGGATGCTAATGGCATTCTATAAACCTTCTACATGGCCGTTGGTAGCGTGTACATCGTCTATTGTGATCATCACTACCTCATCAGCTTGAGGTACTCGGTCTTTGACCCCATCTCCACTATTTATCCCTTTTTTGTGCTTCAGATTTTTGACAGACATGTTTACCTAAACCAAGGAGAGTTTTCTTGTAGCTCTTGTTGTCTTTTAGGGATAATGCCCGCCTCGTCGTTCTTAATCTTGGACGATGAGTCATAGGGGACTGGATAACCCTCCGTTTAAGAATAATTAATCTCGTTGTTAATGTTTTTCATCAATTTTACATATTTTGACTGAAATAATAACAAATTGAGCCTTCAATATTTACACATTATGTCATTTTAGTCTCAAATATAATAAAATTTAACAAATTTAACTTTCAATGATTATATAATGTATAAATAACGTGTTGAGACTTTTAGAATCAAATCAAATTTACATAATGTATAAAAATGTTAAAGAACTAAATTTATTACTATGTTATCAAATTTATATAGAATAAACAAAAAATTATTTTCATCATGGTCAATTGTCTTTAATTTCTCACATTAAAAATAGTAGGAAATTAAATTGTTTTTGTTTTTCAAGAGGACCAATTTGGCCAGATTTTGAAATTTAGATGATCTTAAGAGGTTTTTTGCCCAATAAATTTAATAAAATACACATGTACCCGAATTACCCACCCATGACTGACCCACCAAAAAAATTAGACCTCTGCTTTCATCTCTCCTCTGCTCTACAGATTCATTACCCTTCCCCCATTCACATTATCTGATTTCCCCAAACCCTAACCCTCCGACAGTGGACTCTGTATGCTAAAATCGAGTTAACGGACGCCAACCCACTGTACTCAGAAGTCAATACAATCGGTCGGCCACCGTGAGTCTTACAAAAATTTAACATTTATCACATCTTAACTTGAGTGGTTCATATGTGCTTTATTCATTGACTGAATTCAAATTTGGGGATGAATTAAGAATTTATATGCGTTCTTAACCTGAGAACACGAGTATGCTAATATTATATCGTTCCAAGTATTCGATACATCCTCAACACGGGTACAGGACGAGTACGTTCGGAAAACGTGTTGGGATGTCTTACGTTGACAGGATAAGACTGAAAGTAATAGGAGACGGTTGGTAACGTTTTTGGGACGGCATGTGACTTGCACATGCATCCCAAGGTTATTTTTTACATTTAACATAAAAAATAAAAACTAATTTGATGAAAACCTAAGCTGCCGACTCACCTTCCGGGAACTCTCCCTGACTTTCTTTCGACGATCGAAGAGGACACCGGAGAAAAGCTTGATATTTACTTCTTTGGCTTTTAATTTCAAGTATGTCTTTACACAATTTCTTTTCTTCTACCTATTTTCCCCTTTCTTTTTCTCTATTTTCCCTTTGGCTTCTAATGTTATTTATCGTAAATTTCTTATGCGTTGGATTTATGGGTTTTTCTTGTAAAATTATTTTGGTTTGATTGCTGGTCTCAATTATTAGGTTTTGTACTTTAATACCCGTGTAAACATGAATTTGATTTTTTTTTCAATTTTTGAAGAAAATTCTGAAGCTGATTTCTTTGTGTATAATTTGTTGCTCTTTTTGCCATATAATTTGATGGGTATGAATATTAGTTAAGAATATTTATAACTTTCTTTATCATTCCATGAATATCAAATATGCTTGACATCTATATTTGTGTATGAATTAGCTGGTTTCTAAAGGTAAGTGATTATGAATAAAAACATCATCAAATCTTTAGAAACCTAATTCTAAATTCGTTAATATTTGTTTTGCATAATGAAGCTTGCTTGTTCAGTGATGCTTTATTGGTTGAGTATTTAGTATGACACATTAATATTATGGTTTGTTTATTAATTTCATTTTCTAATTTACTATGAAGTATGAAATTTAATGAATATTTATGATTCTTTACATCTATTTAGAATTTTAAAATTTATTTTATATGTCATACCCCTGTTGTACCCGTACCCGGTAATTTTAGGAATTGCCGTTTCTCGTCCCTGTCCCGTATCCGTCCTCGTACCCGTATCAGTGCAACATAGTTCTTAACCATGGGTTGCTGCTGATATCAGATTTAAATAATTGGTTAGTATGTATGTGAGATTTTTCATGGTTTTTGGATTTGGTTTGTTTAAATTATTAACATTTTATCATGTACATCATGTTAAATTTTACAATTTGTTTTATATGTAGGAAGGTATCAGTTGGTTTTCCAAGCCTCCTCCTTTGTTTTATTAACATTTTATCATGCGCATTAGAGAGGCATTGTTTAGTTACAAAGAAGCTTCTGGTGAAGGAAGCTTGTGAGACTAGTTGAGAAGTTTTCTGGGTCTCTTGAGAACATGATCTTTTTGAAAAGCATAAGGTGCAATGGGATGTTATTCGGACCATTCAATTCATTTTCACAACGGAGACGGAAAAAGCCAGTTGTTTCAGCACAGACTCGCCTGGAGACCAGAACTAAAGATTTAAAACTAGACAAGCTCGTGGCATGCATTAACAAACTCAAAACCATACTCAGTATCCACCAGCTTATGTCCCAGCGGAAGTGTGGCCCCTTCGTCTCTGTGCAACTGATGTCTCGATGGAGAAACATTGTCGGTCTTAATGTCGGCATGGGTGCATTTCTTCACAAATATCCTCATGTGTTTGAGTTGTTTGAGCACCCCTTTAGGAGGAATTTGTGCTGCAAGATAACTCAAAGAATGAGAAGTTTGATTGATGAGGAAGAAAAGGTTGTCAAGGAATATGAACCTGAATTGGTGGAAAAATTAAAGAAATTGCTCATGATGTCAAGAAATGGGACGCTTCATGTCCATGCTTTGAGGTTGATTAGGAGAGAGCTTGGTTTGCCCGAGGATTTTAGAGATTCTATTTTAAGAAGGTATTCAAAGGATTTTAGATTAGTTGATTTGGAAATTGTTGAACTGGTTGACAGAAACGAGAGTTTGGCCAAGGCTGAAGTTGAAAATGGAGAGAAAAAGAATATATAGATAAGTGGTTGAGTGAGTTTGAAACAAATTATGCATTTCCCATCAATTTTCCGACGGGGTTTAAGATAGAGAGAGGTTATAGGGATAAATTAAAGAACTGGCAGAGGCTTCCCTATTTGAAGCCTTATGAGAGCAAGGAGGTTCTCAAAGTTCGTACATGTGGAGGGACCGAGCGTTTTGAGAAACGGGCAGTTGGGATTATTCATGAGCTCTTGAGCTTGACAGTAGAGAAGATGCTTGAAGTTGACAGATTGGCTCATTTTAGAAAGGATTTTGCTATTGAAGTTAATGTACGTGAACTGCTTTTGAAGCACCCTGGCATTTTTTATATATGTACCAAGGGAAGTACTCAGACTGTTTTTCTTAGAGAAGCCTATTCCAAAGGGTGTTTAGCTATGCCAAATCCAATTTATGTTGTTCGAAGGAAAATCTTGGACCTTATCTTACTAGGGTGTCGAAATACTAGATCAATGGAAGATCTGGAAGAAATTAAGGAGGAAAGAAATGTCTCGGTTTTTAGAACAAACGGGGGAGGCAGAATAGATGGAGACTGGGTTATCCAAATTTTAGAAAGTTATGATCAAAATGCTTTTCGTAGTTTAGGTGAAATCAATGATTCTAAACAGCCATTTGATGGATGTGAGAGTGGAAGAAATCAAACTGTTTGCTTTGAGAATGACTCTTCTTGATAACAAGGCAACTAATAAGCTTACACCAAGGCGGCGAGAGAATGGTAAATCTCTTATTGCGTTCATTCTTGATTTTCTTGTTGAATGTTGATATAAGTCCTATATCTTTATTTTGTTCTATAAAATTGCCATTTCATTATTTTACATACTTTGTAGTAGAAATACAACTAGACTTGCATTTGAGTCACTGAAAAGAGGTGGATGAAGAATTGTACTATGGTTGAATTTCATTGTTGTTTGTTTAGAAAGCAGCTCTCCAATTAGAACAGTTTGCTTAAACACATGTCGAACATCTTATTTTGCATAATTTTGCAAAATGTGTTATAAACACGAGTTTATTTGTCCGACATGTAACCTGGGTTTGTTTTGGCTGCGTTCCTTTGTTCGTTGTAGAAAAATATTACACGTATAAGCTTGATTGGCTACTGTCCTGCTTTTTGAAGTCAAAATGATATCCAATGTGGTAGGCAGCACATAGTCCGACTCATTTACCCACGCAAATTTACCACAATTTCGAACTTCTCATTATGATGTATTTTAGAATGACTTGTGAATTTTATTGTACCAACATTTGTTGGAAAAAAAGTGTTGTAGAAGTACAAAAGCAGTTAGATTCTTTTTCTTGAAATTTACACTTTATGACTTGTGGTCAGATTAGATACATTTCATTGCACTATAAACTCGTGCTTTTCTGCGTGTGATACCCGATTTGCTAGCTTTTGTATTCTGTGATGATTTCTTCCCCTTGTAACTGACTACTCTTTTTAATGTTTGCGATACCGGAGACTCTTGAATTGTGGTCAACCTATTCTTTCGGTCTGTACATGTCGCTCTTTATCGCATGTGATATACCTTAGTGCATTCTGCCTGGATATATAAACTTGGTTATATCTGTTCACTGTAACTAATCATCATAATGATTTAGTTCGACTTCCCGTGTGTATTTAGATTTTTTTTAATTGTTAAATGTGTACACATACAGTTTGGTTTTCTTTGATTATACTGCCTGACTGGTTTCTTGGTACAGTAATAAAGAAGCTTGGGTGCTATGGATGATGCCGTTTGGAGTACGAACATCGCCGTCCAGAACTATGAACCTGATTGGCCCTAAGCAGTACAGGTTTGCCTATAACTTGCTTAGGTCTATAACAAAGAAAATCGGCCATGGACGTACCGGATTGCTTTTAATGACATCGATACAATCAAGGAAGTGAATTTTGCACATGAAATGAATGGCCTAGATTGCTACTTCTTTAATGAAAAATACTGAGTTAATTGCACCACACGTCCCCGAACTATAACACTCATTTTAAATTGGTCCCTAAACTTTAAAGCATTCCAATTTCATCCTCAAACTATGAACTTCATTCTAAATTGGTCTCCAAACTTTTGAGCATTCCAGTTTCATCCTTAAACTTTGACTCTCATTTTAAATTGGTCCTTAAACTTTTTGAACGTTCTAATTTCATTCCCAAATTATCAATATATGCTAATCATATCTTTTGTTAATAAAATCGTTACAAAAATTGTTAATTGTCATGAAAAACTCATGTGTATTATGTAATAATATAAAGTGATATAAAAGATAATTTGAGGATGAAATTAGAACATTCAAAAAGTTTGAGGATTAATTTAGAATAAGAATTATAGTTTGAGGATGAAATTGGAATGCTCAAAAGAGTGGGGACCAATTTAGAATGAAGGTCATAGAGAATGAAATTAGAATATTTTAAAGTTTAGGGACTAATTTAAAATGAGGGTCAGGGACGTGTGGTGCAATTAACTCTAGTATACTTGCATTAAGCTTTGATTCAAACGACTTTGCATTAGGATAGAAGCTAATCTTTATCCCAACTAAAATGTCACAGTTAATTAGTAAATACGGTGATTGATATAGCAGTTGTGGATGTGATTTCATAGTAATTAATTTGGTTTAATGTAAAAAATATATATTTTATTTAATAAGATTATATGCAAGAAGTTTTAAGAAAGTCTTGTTTTTTTTTTTTTTTTGCTTTAAATACAATTTTCGTCATATAATGAAAATTAAAAACCTGATAATTCTTAATCACAACATAAATATAAAAATGAAACGTATAGAATCCACATTAAAAAAAATCACCCCTGGATGAGTGACTTCATTCTATAATTTTAAAAAAAATTCAAATCATAATTACGCTACTTCCATGTATTTTTCTCCATCCTTTGGTGGTGATGTTCAATTGATCTTAAGAAAAAGTAAAATACACTTAATATTAAAAAGTCGACATTGCACTCTTTGATCACTTGTCGCATACTCTACTGTCTACCAGTTCAATAATCGATCGTTAGATAATTTGAGGGACGAAGTTACTTCATTATTATTTATTAGACAATTGACAAACTAATGGGTTAGACTTGTTATGACCCTATCGTAATCTACTACTGTTAGTAGACGTAGTCACTTTGCTTACGAAATTTTGAAATATGAATTGAAGTCTAAAGAGTTAGATTAATTGAATTATTTTGAATTAGAATTAAATTAATAGAATGTATAAGTTTTTTAGATTCAAACTGTTATTATATCAAATCGCATTAGATTTTCATTCTAATTTTAATGGTAGAATGACATGTTTGTAATAAAATTAAAATTTTAGAGAGAAAAAGTGACTTGGTTATAATCAAGCATATAATTGAGTGATTCGAGAATATTTTACCCTTAAAAATATTATATAATAAAATACTTCACCGGGCTTGTGGAGCTAATAGTCAGTGGCGGAACCTTTGAAGGACTAGTAGGGGCCACGGCCCCCACAAAATTTTGATAAATTTGAATTTTGCCCTTAAAATTTTTGAAAATTTTAATTTGGTACCCTCAAGTTTTTTAAAAATTCATATTAAGCTTCAAAATTTTAAATATTTTTAATTAAGTTTTCTCTCAATTTTTTTTAATTTTTTTGTTAAATCTCTCAAAATTTTTAAAATTTTTAGTTAAACCCTCAAATTTTTTTGAAAAATTAATTTTAAGTCTCCAAATTTTTTTAAAAATTTAAGTTGCCCCCTCAAACTTTTACTCCAAGTTCTGCCACTGTTAATACTGTAGAGCTGGCAAGAAAAATATTTTTATTCTTCAGTTGGCCAATTTTGACACGTAAATACTTACCTGGGATAGTCAGTCGATAGACCCTGAGTATACTTAAATAAAGTAATCCTCTTATATTACCTAAAACTTATAAATTTTATATTTTCTAGACTGTCGAATGTTGGTAAATAGATGGCTTATATTAACAGTAAAAATGAGGAGGTTTTAAGAATAAAAAAATAAGGAAATAATTTCAATCATCTAATTGCCCAAAAAGGTGTAAAACTAAATAAATTTTATACGATGTAAGTGTATCTTAACCTTTTTAAAATTATTGGTTTAAGGGTGCTTGAAGTTATTGAACTTTTGAAAAAATCAACTAAGTCCTTGAATTATTTTTTGCACCCAATTAAGTCTCGAACCAATAAATTGAATCAATTAAACTCACATACTAATTTTGACCATCAATTTTTGACTTTTTTTTCTTGAGATATTACTTTCCACGCAACACACTAAAATTCTGTCATGTGATATTTACAATTTTTTAGAATTTTTTATAATTATTGTAACTTTTTAGAACTTTTCTATTAAAAAAGATTTTTTAACTTTTAAAATTTTTTAAATAAAATAAAAATAAGAAATCATTAAGAATAAATACTCAACCTCTTTAACCGTGAATTCAATGAGTCCTTCTCAAATAGGATCACCCAAACTCTTGGGATTGAATTCATTAAGAGTTTAAGAAAACTCATCCTCTCTAGCGGCAAGTTCATCTAGTCCTTTGCAATAGGACCACCCACTCAACACTGGGTTATGAACTTATTAAAAGTAGATATTCATCAAAAATCGGTAAATTCATCAAGTCATTCTCACTAAGACCACCCAAAGCATGGTTTATGAATTTATTAAGAGCAATAAAGCTCATCTTGTGAATGTACATTATTCGACATAGGGATAGGTAGATAGAAATGTACACTATGAGTCTTTCCATGGTTTCGTTTGACCACATTGAACTTAGATAACTAAGTTGGGTATCCACTATGAATTCCTCAACCAATGGGCTTTAGACCCATCCCCCTTGACGAATCTAGAACCAACTTCCAACTTTAACCTTTGGTAAGCGAATCAACTAGGTTCCTCTCTGACTTTAATCATCATTTTAAGACACCCCACATTTCTAACATTATTAAGATAGAAATAAATCCATAAGTGTCTTGGACAATGTGTAAACAAATACTCAATCATACTAGAGTAAATTTTCTATGAGTTTTAACCATAAAACTATGTTTTGACAAACTCAAATCTAGTTTACATATGATTATATTTTCAAAGATGTGCTTTTCTCAAAGGATTATGAAATTCTTTATATCTTTCTAAATTGTTGGAAAATATTTCAATTATAAAAAGTTTTTAAAAGTTTTTAACGAGGCATTAGCATTGACTGGAAAATATAAAATAAATATATAACCAAATAGAATGATAATTGTGCCGTGGTATTAACCACTATATTAGAAGCAAATTTGCCTCGATGTGTGTAATCTCTTCAATGGATGAACGCCCCATGAGGTTAGCACGGCTCTCCAAATTTCGTACACCCGAAATATGGAGTGGACTCTGGTGGTACTGCTCTTCTCTCAACTCAAAAACAACACTCAAGATATGTTTATGAAAACCAAAGAGTGTTTCTAAAGCAAACACTTACTTAGGGATGTAAAAATGAGAAGAGATGCTCACTATTTATAGGCTAAATAGTGAGGGCAAAAATATCATTTCTAAAGCACAATTTAATTCTATTTATAATAGAATTAATTAACGACCCATAAATTCTATCAACGACCCTAAATTCAAAATTACTATACCTAAACCCCTAAACTTAAACCCTAAAACTAATGTGTTTGTGCATGAAATAATTATCCATTATTACTTTCAGTACAGATGATTCTGGGTGTTTATGTAAAAATCAATAAAGAAAACAAAAACGAAATAATACTGTACGCAATATTCAAATAAAAATAAAGCCTCCCCACAAGTTGGAAGCGAATGTGGAGGTTTAGAAAAGCAATCAGCACTGTACTTAACAACAACTCAAATATTAGTCAATTACATCGTACTAATTCATTAAATGTTGGGAAATATAATTATTTTTTTAAAAAATATTAAAATTGTATTTATGTCGTGTGTGTATATATACTTCTGTCGTGTTTGTCACGGGGCTAGGGCTCAACCCTAGTGATCCATGCGGCCTTAGACGCCCTTGACGCTAATCGGTCGATTCCCGCGCCTAAGTAAGCCTTCAACCAGCCTTGCGAGTACTCCTGCTCGGCAACGGCTTGGACAAGCCCTCCAAGCTTCGATGGATGTGGAAGCGCTTTAAACACTATGGTGGCTACTCTTGGCCACTCGAGAGGCAATTAGCTCGAAGAGCTTTGGAAACAAAGACAATTGAAAGAAACAAGAGGAAAACTAGAGTAAATACCTCAGAGTCTTATTACTCTTCTCAAATGAGAGAATGAATGGAATTGGATGGATTGGATGATACAAATGAGAGTGGGAGGCTCTCTATTTATAGTTGAGCTCCCACTCAATCAATGGTCCGGATCGATTTACAAGGATGGCCAGGATTAGCCCAAATCCTTACAAGAATCTCTATTCTAGGAAAGAATATCAAATCCTACCTAATTACATCAATTAGTAGGTTTCTTTCCTCAGATAGTTGATCACACCCTATATGGCAAGATTCCTCGTTTGACTTCTTGTCTCCTGCCATTTCTGAAAAGCTAGTGTGATCGGGCTCTCTAGCATTCTCCAAGTGTTGGGCCAAGTCTGGTGGTCTTGGTAAGTCTGACGATCCGCTTTGAACCCCTCGGGCGGATCCTTGCGCAACTGTCTCGGACCAAAAGGTTTGGGTCGTGACAATCTCCCCCACTGAACTTGGCGACGCCCTCGTCGCTGCACTAGAATGATCCTGGGTAGGGCCTCCTTGGATGCTGCTACCTGTTGCCTCGGCTTGGTGTTGTTCCCCCATATGAACTGCTCGCCTTGGCTCCTGCCGCCATGGATTTCCTCGATCCTCTGCACCATTACTCATATCGTCTTGGTGGCTTCTCGATGTCTCGGCTTGCTCATGTTCCCCCATAAGGACTGCTCGCTCCGACTCTTCCCGCCAAGTGATGTCGCGCGCTATGACGCCTTCAGATACATCTCTGTTGTATGAGCTTTCTCCTACAAGCCTTGGTTTGCCTTGATCCCACGGAAAAGTCTTGGGTGTCACCACTTTGAACACCGGACGAACTCCCAGACTCGTCAGCCCATCAGTTTGGCTCCTTAGAACTCTGAAAGGTCCCTTCGAAGCTTCGTCTCCTCCACACCGATGGTTAGGTCCAACTCAAACTATGCTCATCAAACTCGGCAAATCAAACTCAAAAACACTAGAGTGGTGTTTGAGATGTACATTTCTCTCGGTTGCATTTACCCTAAAATGGGTCAACCTTTCTGTCTCCATGAAGTCTGGCCCCCTTTGCATCGAACCTCCCTCATTGAAGTTCTTTGCACGCATCGGCACCTTTTGCCTAAGGTTCGTTGCCCCTCGTTGCACTCGCCCCTCTGACTTGAAGTTTGGTGCACTCTTCTTGCATCGACTCTTCTTCCTCGAAGTTCGGTGCTTCCTCTTGCGTTGACACTTCTTACCCGAAGTCCTTCACTCGTTCCCCACCTTGCCCATGGGTGGTGTCTCCCCGGTTGCAATGTCCCTCGGCTTGGCCCCCTTCGACGCTCCATTGGTCTCAAAAGCGATGTTCTTTCCCCGAACATCCTCGGTAAGCACTCTCCTAGCCTTCCTGGACATGTTTACCTTTTTCTGCTTCCGGTCTCCCTTGGCCTTGGCAGAACTAGACGGCTTCGAACCAAGCTTTGTAGCCTCGCTTCCCTCGTGCTTGTCCCTCGTCTTGGACTCCTTGGCTCGAACTGGGCATCTCCGCAACTTGTGAGGCCTCTTACACTGGTAGCACTCCAATTGATTCTTCTTCACCCTCGGCTTGACGGCTTTCTCGTTTGCTATCGCACCGCGGCTTGACTACTTTGGCACTCGTAGTCGCACCTTGGATTCCTCTTGGCTTATTGACACTCGCAATTACGCCAAGTCGCACTACTTCCCCTTCTGGCTCATATTCTCTCTTGATGAGTGCAACAAGGCAATTCTTCTCGGGACAGCTCCTTATCACATGTGGGCCATCGCAGAAGTAGCACTTCATCTTCCTGCTCGCCTTCTTCTTTGGCACAGACTTAGCCTCGCCATTCCCACAGTCACTCGTTGTGGGCTTGGCCGTCTCGGCACTGACTAGCTTGTCTTCTACAGGCTCGGTCAGCAACTAGGCCGCATCTTTGGCCTCCCGAATCTGGGCACCTCCTTGCTCCAATGCAAGCCTCGCCCCAGGCCTAAGTCCTTCTAAGATGGTGGCAAGCGCACCCCATTCACTCATTGCACTCTTGCAACTGAGTAGCTCTTCCTTGAGCTCATTCATCTCGATCCGCAAAGCCTTCACCTCGGCTTTGCAAGCATTACTCTCTCGAACATTTACCAACTCGCTGAGAATTCGTCGCGTCTCGTCCTTGAACCCGTCCTCCCTGGACTCCACTTGGTTAAGGCGGGACTCGAAAACACCTTGGGTTTGCTTGGCTTCCTCTTCGGATTCTTCAAGCCTACATACCCTTTTTATCAACGGCGGTAACCACTCGGAATGACGTTTGATCTGTTCAATCGTCAAGTTGAGAGATTCTCGGGCCTCTTTGGCGATTTCTTCCTTGAAGGAATCCACCTTCTTGGACAAGTCCTCTATTTGAGACCTGAGAGTGAACGTTCTATCATTGAGATCCTCAATGAAATCTTTTACCTCGTTCATTGTAATTATTCTCCATTGTGATGCCATCTCGGTCACTTTTTTGCCACGAACTAGCTTGCTCACTTTGACTAGCTCGAATGCAAATCCTCGCCTAACTTGATTGCAACACCAAGTAGGCTCGAACGCAAGCTCCCTCGTCTCGCTCTAATACCACTTGTCACGGGGCTAGACTTCTGAACCAGCCCGACGCGCGGCCTTAGTCGAGTCCTTAAGACAAACGACTAATTAAGCCTGAATCCTCGACTAGAAAGATCGAACTCCGAAGGCACCGAAGAACGCAAGATCGTTCTTAGCGGAAGCAAACTATGAGACCGGCTGCGAAGAACTCTGAAAGAACGCGAAAAACAAGAGAAGAACAACTCAGAGAATTTAGAGTGAATGCGCTCTCTATTACTCAATAATAGATGAAAGAATGGATGGAATTGGATGGATTGGATGATACAAATGAGAGTGGGAGGCTCTCTATTTATAGTTGAGCTCCCACTCAATCAATATTCCGGATCGATTTACATGGATGGCCAGGATTAGCCCAAATCCTTACAAGAATCTCTAATCTAGGAAAGAATATCAAATCCTACCTAATTACATCAATTAGTAGGTTTATTTCCTCAGATAGTTGATCACACCCGATATGGCAAGATTCCTCGTTTGACTTCTTGTCTCCTGCCATTTCTGAAAAGCTAGTGTGATCGGGCTCTCTAGCATTCTCCAAGTGTTGGGCCAAGTCTGGTGGTCTTGGCAAGTCTGACGATCCGCTTTGAACCCCTTGGGCGGATCCTTGCGCAACTGTCTCGGACCAAAAGGTTTGGGCCATGACAATCTCCCCCACTGAACTTGGCGACGCCCTCGTCGCTGTACTAGAACGATCCTGGGTAGGGCCTCCTTGGATGCTGCTACATGTTGCCTCGGCTTGGTGTTGTTCCCCCATATGAACTGCTCGCCTTGGCTCCTGCCGCCATGGATTTCCTCGATCTTTTGCACCATTACTCACATCGTCTTGGTGGCTTCTCGATGTCTCGGCTTGCTCATGTCCTCCCATAAGGACTGCTCGCTCCGACTCTTCCCGCCAAGTGATGTCGCGCGCTATGACGCCTTCAGATACATCGCTGTTGTAGGAGCTTTCTCCTACAAGCCTTGGTTTGCCTTGATCCCGCGGAAAAGTCTTGGGTGTCACCACGTTGAACACCGGACGAACTCTCAGACTCGTCAGCCCATCAGTTTGGCACCTTAGAACTCTGAAAGGTCCCTTCGAAGCTTCTTCTCCTCCGCACCGATGGTTAGGTCTAACTCAAACTATGCTCATCAAACTCGGCAAATCAAACTCAAAAACACTAGAGTGGTGTTTGAGATGTACCTTTCTCTCGGTTGCATTTACCATAAAATGGGTCAGCCTTTCTGTCTCCATGAAGTATGGCCCCCTTTGCATCGAACCTCCCACATTGAAGTTCTTTGCACGCATCGGCACCTTTTGCCTAAGGTTCGTTACCCCTCGTTGCACTCGCCCCTCTGACTTGAAGTTTGGTGCACTCTTCTTGCATCGACTCTTCTTCCTCGAAGTTCGGTGCTTCCTCTTGCATTGACACTTCTTACCCGAAGTCCTTCACTGCGTTCCCCACCTTGCCCATGGGTGGTGTCTCCCGATTGCAATGTCCCCGGCTTGGCCCCTTCGACGCTCCATTGGTCTCAAAAGCGATGTTCTTTCCCGAACATCCTCGGTAAGCACTCTCCTAGCCTTCCCGGACATGTTTACCTTTTTCTCGCCGGTCTCCCTTGGCCTTGGCGTAACTAGACGGCTTCAACCAAGCTTTGTAGCCTCGCTTCCCGGGCTTGTCCCCTCGTCTTGGACTCCTTGGCTCGAACCGGGCATCTCCGCAACTTGTGAGGCCCCTTACACCGGTAGCACTCCAATTGATTCTTCTTCACCCTCGGCTTGACGGCTTTCGTTTTGCTATCACACCGCTCGACCTTGACTACTTTGGCACTCGTAGTCGCACATTGGATTTCTCTTGGCTTATTGACACTCGCAATTGCGCCAAGTCGCACTACTTCCCATTCTGGCTCATATTCTCTCTTGATGAGTGCAACAAGGTGATTCTTCTCGGGACAGCTCCTTATCACATGTGGGCCATCGCAGAAGTAGCACTTCATCTTCCTGCTCGCCTTCTTCTTTGGCACGGACTTAGCCTCGCCATTCCCACAGTCACTCGTTGTGGGCTTGGCCGTCTCGGCACTGACTAGCTTGTCTCCTGCAGGCTCGGTCAGCAACTAGGCCGCATCTTTGGCCTCCCGAATTTGGGCACCTCCTTGCTCCAATGCAAGCCTCGCCCCAGGCCTAAGTCCTTCTAAGATGGTGGCAAGCGCACCCCATTCACTCATTGCACTCTTGCAACTGAGTAGCTCTTCCTTGAGCTCATTCATCTCGATCCGCAAAGCCTTCACCTCGGCTTTGCAAGCATTACTCTCTCGAACATTTACCAACTCGCTGAGAATTCACCGCGTCTCGTCCTTGAACCCTCCTCCCTGGACTTCACTTGGTTAAGGCGGGACTCGAAAACACCTTGGGTTTGCTTGGCTTGCTCTTCGGATTCTTCAAGCCTACATACCCTTTTTATCAACGGCGGTAACCACTCGGAATGACGTTTGATCTGTTCAATCGTCAAGTTGAGAGATTCTCGGGCCTCTTTGGCGATTTCTTCCTTGAAAGAATCCACCTTCTTGGTCAAGTCCTCTATTTGAGACCTGAGAGTGAACGTTCTATCATTGAGATCCTCAATGAAATCTTTTACCTCGTTCATTGTAATTATTCTACATTGTGATGCCATCTCGGTCACTTTTTTGCCACAAACTAGCTTGCTCACTTTGACTAGCTCGAATGCAAATCCTCGCCTAACTTGATTACAACACCAAGTAGGCTCGAACGCAAGCTCCCTCGTCTCGCTCTAATACCACTTGTCACGGGGCTAAACTTCTGAACCAGCCCGATGCGCGGCCTTAGTCGAGTCCTTAAGACAAACGACTAAGTAAGCCTGAATCCTCGACTCGAAAGATCGAACTCCGAAGGCACCGAAGAACGCAAGATCGTTCTTAGCGGAAGCAAACTATGGGACCGGCTACGAAGAACTCTGAAAGAACGCGAAAAACAAGAGAAGAACAACTCAGAGAATTTAGAGTGAATGTGCTCTCTATTACTCAAGAATAGATGAAATAATTGATGGAATTGGATGGATTGGATGATACAAATGAGAGTGGGAGGCTCTCTATTTATAGTTGAGCTCCCACTCAATCAATATTCCGGATCGATTTACATGGATGGCCAGGATTAGCCCAAATCCTTACAAGAATCTCTAATCTAGGAAAGAATATCAAATCCTACCTAATTACATCAATTAGTAGGTTTATTTCCTCAGATAGTTGATCACACCCGATATGGCAAGATTCCTCGTTTGACTTTTTGTCTCCTCGCCATTTCGAAAAGCTAGTGTGATCGGGCTCTCTAGCATTCTCAAGTGTTGGGCCAAGTCCGTGGTCTTGGCAAGTCCGACGATCCGCTTTGAACCCCTTGGGCGGATCCTCAAGAACTATCTCGGACCAAAAGGTTTGGGCCATGACAATCTCCCCATCAACTTGGCGACGCCTCGTCATTGCACTAGAACGATCCTGGGTAGGGCCTCCTTGGATGCTGCTACATGTTGCCTCGGCTTGGTGTTGTTCCCCCATATGAACTGCTCGCCTTGGCTCCTGCCGCCATGGATTTCCTCGATCCTTTGCACCATTACTCACATCGTCTTGGTGGCTTCTCGATGTCTCGGCTTGCTCATGTCCTCCCATAAGGACTGCTCGCTCCGACTCTTCCCGCCAAGTGATGTCGCGCGCTATGACGCCTTCAGATACATCGCTGTTGTAGGAGCTTTCTCCTACAAGCCTTGGTTTGCCTTGATCCCGCGGAAAAGTCTTGGGTGTCACCACGTTGAACACCGGACGAACTCTCAGACTCGTCAGCCCATCAGTTTGGCACCTTAGAACTCTGAAAGGTCCCTTCGAAGCTTCTTCTCCTCCGCACCGATGGTTAGGTCTAACTCAAACTATGCTCATCAAATTCGGCAAATCAAACTCAAAAACACTAGAGTGGTGTTTGAGATGTACCTTTCTCTCGGTTGCATTTACCATAAAATGGGTCAGCCTTTCTGTCTCCATGAAGTATGGCCCCCTTTGCATCGAACCTCCCACATTGAAGTTCTTTGCACGCATCGGCACCTTTTGCCTAAGGTTCGTTGCCCCTCGTTGCACTCGCCCCTCTGACTTGAAGTTTGGTGCACTCTTCTTGCATCGACTCTTCTTCCTCGAAGTTCGGTGCTTCCTCTTGCATTGACACTTCTTACCCGAAGTCCTTCACTCGTTCCCCACCTTGCCCATGGGTGGTGTCTCCCCGGTTGCAATGTCCCTCGGCTTGGCCCCCTTCGACGCTCCATTGGTCTGAAAAGCGATGTTCTTTCCCCGAACATCCTCGGTAAGCACTCTCCTAGCCTTCCTGGACATGTTTACCTTTTTCTGCTTTCGGTCTCCCTTGGCCTTGGCAGAACTAGACGGCTTCGAACCAAGCTTTGTAGCCTCGCTTCCCTCGGGCTTGTCCCTCGTCTTGGACTCCTTGGCTCGAACTGGGCATCTCTGCAACTTGTGAGGCCCCTTACACTGGTAGCACTCCAATTGATTCTTCTTCACCCTCGGCTTGACGGCTTTCTCGTTTGCTATCACACCGCGGCTCGACCTTCGCTTGACTACTTTGGCACTCGTAGTCGCACATTGGATTTCTCTTGGCTTATTGACACTCGCAATTGCGCCAAGTCGCACTACTTCCCATTCTGGCTCATATTCTCTCTTGATGAGTGCAACAAGGTGATTCTTCTCGGGACAGCTCCTTATCACATGTGGGCCATCGCAGAAGTAGCACTTCATCTTCCTGCTCGCCTTCTTCTTTGGCACGGACTTAGCCTCGCCATTCCCACAATCTGCGTTGTGGGCTTGGCCGCCTCGGCACCGACTAGCTTGTCTCCCGCAGGCTCGGTCAAGAAACTAGGCCCACATCTTTGGCCTCCCGAATCTGGGCACCTCCTTGCTCCAATGCAAGCCTCGCCCGTGCCTAAGTCCTTCTAAGATGGTGGCAAGCGCACCCCATTCACTCATTGCACTCTTGCAACTGAGTAGCTCTTCCTTGAGCTCATTCATCTCGATCCGCAAAGCCTTCACCTCGGCTTTGCAAGCATTACTCTCTCGAACATTTACCAACTCGCTGAGAATTCACCGCGTCTCGTCCTTGAACCCTCCTCCCTGGACTTCACTTGGTTAAGGCGGGACTCGAAAACACCTTGGGTTTGCTTGGCTTCCTCTTCGGATTCTTCAAGCCTACATACCCTTTTTATCAACGGCGGTAACCACTCGGAATGACGTTTGATCTGTTCAATCGTCAAGTTGAGAGATTCTCGGGCCTCTTTGGCGATTTCTTCCTTGAAAGAATCCACCTTCTTGGTCAAGTCCTCTATTTGAGACCTGAGAGTGAACGTTCTATCATTGAGATCCTCAATGAAATCTTTTACCTCGTTCATTGTAATTATTCTACATTGTGATGCCATCTCGGTCACTTTTTTGCCACAAACTAGCTTGCTCACTTTGACTAGCTCGAATGCAAATCCTCGCCTAACTTGATTACAACACCAAGTAGGCTCGAACGCAAGCTCCCTCGTCTCGCTCTAATACCACTTGTCACGGGGCTAAACTTCTGAACCAGCCCGATGCGCGGCCTTAGTCGAGTCCTTAAGACAAACGACTAAGTAAGCCTGAATCCTCGACTCGAAAGATCGAACTCCGAAGGCACCGAAGAACGCAAGATCGTTCTTAGCGGAAGCAAACTATGGGACCGGCTACGAAGAACTCTGAAAGAACGCGAAAAACAAGAGAAGAACAACTCAGAGAATTTAGAGTGAATGTGCTCTCTATTACTCAAGAATAGATGAAATAATTGATGGAATTGGATGGATTGGATGATACAAATGAGAGTGGGAGGCTCTCTATTTATAGTTGAGCTCCCACTCAATCAATGGTCCGGATCGATTTACATGGATGGCCAGGATTAGCCCAAATCCTTACAAGAATCTCTAATCTAGGAAAGAATATCAAATCCTACCTAATTACATCAATTAGTAGGTTTCTTTCCTCAGATAGTTGATCACACCTGATATGGCAAGATTCCTCGTTTGACTTTTTGTCTCCTGCCATTTCTGAAAAGCTAGTGTGATCGGGCTCTCTAGCATTCTCCAAGTGTTGGGCCAAGTCTGGTGGTCTTGGCAAGTCTGACGATCTGCTTTGAACCCCTTGGGCGGATCCTTGCGCAACTGTCTCGGACCAAAAGGTTTGGGCTGTGACAATCTCCCCTACTGAACTTGGCGACGCCCTCGTCGCTGCACTAGAACGATCCTGGGTAGGGCCTCCTTGGATGCTGCTACCTGTTGCCTCGGCTTGGTGTTGTTCCCCCATATGAACTGCTCGCCTTGGCTCCTGCCGCCATGGATTTCCTCGATCCTCTGCACCATTACTCACATCGTCTTGGTGGCTTCTCGATGTCTCGGCTTGCTCATGTCCCCCCATAAGGACTGCTCACTCCGACTTTTCCCGCCAAGTGATGTCGCGCGCTATGAAGCCTTCAGATACATCGCTGTTGTAGGAGCTTTCTCCTACAAGCCTTGGTTTGCCTTGATCCCACGGAAAAGTCTTGGGTGTCACCACGTTGAACACCGGACGAACTCTCAGACTCGTCAGCCCATCAGTTTGGCTCCTTAAAACTCTGAAAGGTCCCTTCGAAGCTTCGTCTCCTCCGCACCGATGGTTAGGTCCAACTCAAACTCGGAAAATCAAACTCAAAAACACTAGAGTGGTGTTTGAGATGTACCTTTCTCTCAGTTGCATTTACCCTAAAATGGGTCAGCCTTTCTGTCTCCATGAAGTCTGGCCCCCTTTGCATCGAACCTCCCTCATTGAAGTTCTTTGCGCGCATCGGCACCTTTTGCCTAAGGTTCGTTGCCCCTCGTTGCACTCGCCCCTCTGACTTGAAGTTTGGTGCACTCTTCTTGCATCGACTCTTCTTCCTCGAAGTTCGGTGCTTCCTCTTGCGTTGACACTTCTTACCCGAAGTCCTTCACTCGTTCCCCACCTTGCCCATGGGTGGTGTCTCCCCGGTTGCAATGTCCCTCGGCTTGGCCCCCTTCGACGCTCCATTGGTCTCAAAAGCGATGTTCTTTCCCCGAACATCCTCGGTAAGCACTCTCCTAGCCTTCCTGGACATGTTTACCTTTTTCTGCTTTCGGTCTCCCTTGGCCTTGGCAGAACTAGACGGCTTCGAACCAAGCTTTGTAGCCTCGCATCCCTCGGGCTTGTCCCTCGTCTTGGACTCCTTGGCTCGAACTGGGAATCTCCGCAACTTGTGAGGCCCCTTACACTGGTAGCACTCCAATTGATTCTTCTTCACCCTCGGCTTGACGGCTTTCTCGTTTGCTATCGCACCGCGGCTCGACCTTCGCTTGACTACTTTGGCACTCGTAGTCGCACCTTGGATTTCTCTTGGCTTATTGACACTCGCAATTGTGCCAAGTCGTACTACTTCCCATTCTGGCTCATATTCTCTCTTGATGAGTGCAACAAGGTGATTCTTCTCGGGACAGCTCCTTATCACATGTGGGCCATCGCAGAAGTAGCACTTCATCTTCCTGCTCGCCTTCTTCTTTGGCACGGACTTAGCCTCGCCATTCCCACAGTCACTCGTTGTGGGCTTGGCCATCTCGGCACTGACTAGCTTGTCTCATGCAGGCTCGGTCAGCAACTAGGCCACATCTTTGGCCTCCCGAATCTGGGCACCTCCTTGCTCCAATGCAAGCCTCGCCCCAGGCCTAAGTCCTTCTAAGATGGTGGCAAGCGCACCCCATTCACTCATTGCACTCTTGCAACTGAGTAGCTCTTCCTTGAGCTCATTCATCTCGATCCGCAAAGCCTTCACCTCGGCTTTGCAAGCATTACTCTCTCGAACATTTACCAACTCGCTGAGAATTCGTCGCGTCTCGTCCTTGAACCCGTCCTCCCTGGACTCCACTTGGTTAAGGCGGGACTCGAAAACACCTTGGGTTTGCTTGGCTTCCTCTTCGGATTCTTCAAGCCTACATACCCTTTTTATCAACGGTGGTAACCACTCGGAATGACGTTTGATCTGTTCAATCGTCAAGTTGAGAGATTCTCGGGCCTCTTTGGCGATTTCTTCCTTGAAGGAATCCACCTTCTTGGACAAGTCCTCTATTTGAGACCTGAGAGTGAACGTTCTATCATTGAGATCCTCAATGAAATCTTTTACCTCGTTCATTGTAATTATTCTCCATTGTGATGCCATCTCGGTCACTTTTTTGCCACGAACTAGCTTGCTCACTTTGACTAGCTCGAATGCAAATCCTCGCCTAACTTGATTGCAACACCAAGTAGGCTCGAATGCAAGCTCCCTCGTCTCGCTCTAATACCACTTGTCACGGGGCTAGACTTCTGAACCAGCCCGACGCGCGGCCTTAGTCGAGTCCTTAAGACAAACGACTAAGTAAGCCTGAATCCTCGACTCGAAAGATCGAACTCCGAAGGCACCGAAGAACGCAAGATCGTTCTTAGCGGAAGCAAACTATGAGACCGGCTACGAAGAACTCTGAAAGAACGCGAAAAACAAGAGAAGAACAACTCAGAGAATTTAGAGTGAATGCGCTCTCTATTACTCAAGAATAGATGAAAGAATGGATGGAATTGGATGGATTGGATGATACAAATGAGAGTGGGAGGCTCTCTATTTATAGTTGAGCTCCCACTCAATCAATGGTCCGGATCGATTTACATGGATGGCCAGGATTAGCCCAAATCCTTACAAGAATCTCTAATCTAGGAAAGAATATCAAATACTACCTAATTACATCAATTAGTAGGTTTCTTTCCTCAGATAGTTGATCACACCCGATATGGCAAGATTCCTCGTTTGACTTCTTGTCTCCTGCCATTTCTGAAAAGCTAGTGTGATCGGGCTCTCTAGCATTCTCCAAATGTTGGGCCAAGTCTGGTGGTCTTGGCAAGTCCGACGATCCGCTTTGAACCCCTTGGGCGGATCCTTGCGCAACTGTCTCGGACCAAAAAGTTTGGGCCGTGACATGTTCATGTTTAAGATATTATTGTATTATAATATTAATATTTTAAACATAGATAATGGAGTTTTATTAGAAATAATAAAAAATTCATTAAATATAATGCACCTAATTATATCTAGAAATTTGGAGATAATAAAAACTCATTAAGATAAAACAAAAAAAAAACATAAAACTCAAATATGCAAATAACATCGAAATCTTTTTGAAACAATAGAATTTAATAACTGTTATAAAATCTCTTTGTCTCTATCGAACAAGACACATAAGAGATGATGTAAGAGTGGTGAGTGATACAAACAATCTTGCAAGTTGCTCCGTTACATAGTTATAGTAATATCGTCAATCAACTACAAAAGAGGATCAAGCTATTCGTGATCATGATAATTTCAAATCAGAAACTAATGTCGTGAGGAACTCTGTTCGAGTACCAAACAATCGCAAAAGTAGACATAGAACATGTCATAAGGAAGAGAAAACACTCCATAAAACCTTATTTTAAATACAAAATGACTTTGAAGAGGGCCCATAAAACATTTTTTACTAAGATAAAAATTATTTTTTAAAAAAGAACTTATATATCTTTGAAATTATAAATTAAAATGTCACGTTTTAATAAACTGCACATGACCACGTAAGCTTTTGAACTGTCCCTGATAATCAACAATCAACACTAAAAATAATATCGTTGGGGCTGAGCAAAGAAAAAGTAACATTTTTAACATGAATTGAAATGTAATAGTTTAAAGGTTAAACTACAAAATAAGTACTCAAACTATGTCTCTTTTTTACAGTATGTGCCTAAAGTATTTTTGGCTAAAATATATGTCTAAAGTTTCATTTTTTTGCTGAAATAGGTGCTTAAAGTTTCATTTTTGGCTTGTTTTAAAGTCAACCGAGACACTTACCCTCGATAGACCCATAAGATTTTTTTTTTTTGTAATTCTCGACCTAATCGTGTGAAATAAAATCTTGAGATTAAAATTGAACTTAGATTTTTCGAAATCACAATACTAATTATTAAGAATTAAATTGATATTTAACAAATAATGCTTCACAAACATCTTCGGAATGAATCGAAAGATCTCGATTGTATTTTATATATAAACATGTGTCGGAGAGAGAGAGATTTTTCGACAATTAGATCGAGTTTGATATAGTTGCTAAAGTTATTATGATTAATTACTGAGCAAATATCAACAATAAAAAGCTGCTTAAAGCCCTTAACTGCCGCAAAATCACGGCAGCTATCTAAAACCTACCGCAGCCACCAGGTTTCCCGGTGGCCGGAGTTATTAAAATAACAATATCTGAAAAGAATGACTTCCATGCGGGAAACTAGTCGTCGAGGAGCTAAAGAAACGCGACAAAGAGGGCAGGTGAACCACCTGTATCCGGCCCATTGATCCAAGCAAACCTTATGGAAAAGATGGTCGCATCTCAACTCTCGAATCTCATCGTCTTCATCGATCTTGCACAGACAAATAGCACACTCAACAACTTCCTCATCACCCGAGTCTTCGCCTGCAACAATGGCTGCAGGAGTTTGACAAGGGAACAAAGAGTGACGAAGCAAGAAATCCCACGCCCATGCTAGAGCCGAAACTGCTGAAAACAAGTACTTCCCTAGCTTGTCGATTGCCATGGCTGAACTGCTCGAAAGAGAACGATGAAACCAACAGTGAGAATTTGAGATATGGCTTCCAAGAGGCTGGAAAATGTTGGGTTACTTATAAAGTATTTTTTCCGAAATGGAAAGGGATCATCTGCTGAAGAATCATCAATAATATCAAGTAGCGTTGCATAAACTTTTTTTTTTTTTAAGTAAGGTAGTATTTGAACGCGCACACCTTTAAGACAAAATTATTCGAACTCAGATCCTTTAAGTGAAACAACATTTTCTTCTACCATTGAGACTACTCAATGGGTTCTGTTCGCACACACTTTTAAATTAATAAAAAAGTAAATTTCATTGTTTATTATACAATTATATTCGCATTAGAATAATACTATTTTTTATTAAATTTTAAATGTTATAAAAGATGTGTAATTTAAAATTAGGCTTAAGGGTACAAGAAGCCTTTGAACTTTTAAAAAAATTAATTAAGCCCCTGAATTTTTTACACAATTAAGTTTTTGAACTAAGAAATTGAATCAATTAAGCCCTTGAACCAAGAAAATAAATAAATTAAGCTCTTTGACCAATTTTGACCATTAAATCTTGACAATTTTTTTCTTTAGATATTACTGGCACATATACACTATAATTCTATAATGTTGCATTTATAGATTTTTTAAAAAAATATTTTTTTATAAATTTTATACGTTCTTAGAATTTTATAACTTTTTAAAGAATTTTTTAAATAAAATATTTTTTAGAAAATGTCAAGTCGAGACACTGTGACACGACATATTGTACCAATATATCCAAAAAAATTGTCAAGATTCAATACTCAAAATTGGTCAAAGGACTTAATTGGGTGTAAAGAAAATTCAAGAGTTTAATTGATTTTTTTTTTCAAGTTCAAGAGCTTATACCCTTGAGCTTGTTTTGATTAATTACCAACAATAAGTTGGTATACTAGAATGAGATGCTAGATTTCTTAAACAAAGTCAGATGTTCAAATCCTAACGTTGTGAATGGAAAAAATTGGGTTAGGAGAGTCATCTCCACATTAGGCCTTTGAAAACCCAATCCAAATTAGCCGATCAATGAGTCGATACATGTGGCTAAACTAAAAAAATTATGACTAAATTTACTAGCTGGTTTGATAGAATGAGATGTTGTGTCTCTTAAACAAGATTTAAAGGTTTAATTTTAGTGTTGTGAATGGAGCATCATATATTAGAAAAATCACCTTGATAAGGTCGACTAATGATTCGGGTGATCGTACAAGAAAAAAATAAATTACTCTTCGTTTCCTAGGTTAAATATCCCTATCACTATAATTTAATATTTAACTTATTTTTAAACAAAAAAAATTAACTTATTTACCTAAAAACAATTAATTTTGAGTTATACGTTTACTTTTTATGTCAATAATATAATAGATGCACTGAAATTAGGGCAACGAGATGCCAATACCAATAAAACTATGAACACAAGAAATTAGGACTTGCTGTTATAAAATAGATGCATTGAATTTTAAAAGTAGTCATAAAAAATTAAATTGTATTAATATTTTCAATCAGACTTTGATTATGAAAGTTTTTTATTTTGCTATTAAAAAAAGTTTTATTTTTATTTTGTCGAATTTTAAAGATGATATTTATAAAATAAACAACTACAAACATTAAATATAAATTATAAAATGGATATTAAAAATACTAAAAAACATATTTTTTACAATTCCAAATAATTAATACACTTTAATTATATTGAATAGTATCAGTTAATATTAATTATATAAGTAAAATTATATTAACTAATAATATAAAAATAAACACATAAAGGATGTAATATTAGAAATTAGCGTCATTTACAAAGATTAGTCATACCACGTCGAAAAGACAAATTAAATTAAAATCATCAAATTATCTTATCTCACAAATAATTGGTACAGACACCATTCCTATCGTGAAAATGTCATTCTTTCTAAATAATTTTAATAATAATAACTTTAATATAGGAATAATATTGTATTTTTAATATAATATATTTGTGTGATTATTTGGTAGTATTTACTTATACCTTTTTTAACTCTTTGATAGGGCACACACATCTTGCACACAGGGGCTGAGGTAGAAAATTTTCTTGTGGTGTTAAATTTTTTGTGTTAACTTATATTTTATTAAAAATTGACGGAATCAAATAAGAGGTGTCAATTTCTATTAAAAAATCTCAATTATTTTTAAACCATTGTCAATCTCCTTTTAAAGTGGTGTCAATTCACCTTTTTCATTTATTTTTTATATAAAATATACATTAAATTTTTTTCTCAAATTGGCCAGCTCATTCCGCCCATGTTTGCACACATAAGTGTTCGAACTCGAGTATTCTAAGATAAACATAAATTATTTTGTATGACACACCTTGCATACGTAGAATTTTATGTTATAGGTACGAACTGCTCAAAGCTCCGTACTGAAACGACTCATTGGATTTAATAATAATTATAATAATAATAATAATAATTTATTTTGATTAGGTGTTATTTGATGAATGTTGTTTTGTTGTATTGTTCTTTTAGTAATTTCGGATATTTACTTTTATATTATTTTTTAATAAAATTCTATCTCTTTGATTAAAAAAAATAAAGATTAGCGGTCAAAAGATTAGAGCCATACTATTTTATTTAAATATTGCCATGTCCCTCATTTTTAAAGGTAAAATCTCTCAACAGTCCAGAGTTTGATTTTTTATATATAAAATATGGAATTTAAAGGATTTTCTTGATTATGATACTTTATGTAATATTTGAAGATTAAAATTTTCACCCACAGTTTTATTTTCAAAAATTCTATTATGGAACTACGAACCAGAATGACTTGAAGAATTACATGTAGGCATGGGCGGATCCAGGAATATAAGTTTGGTAGTTCACCTATTTACCTTATTTAGAGGTTTAAGGCTTCGAATTCCTCCAGACAATCAATTTGACTACAACAGACTAAATAAGCATCAAAAAATGTATTTTGTTAAAAAAATCTCTCTACTTGAAAAAAGAATAAAAAAAGATATAACAATCCCAAATTGATAAAAGTGACAAGAAAGTTGAATTGATCAATGGATGAGTAGAGAAATTCGGGATCGATTATTTTTTCTTGTCAAATGGAACATTTAAAGAGATAAGTGTAATATCGTGAAAGTTCTTACGAGTGTTAAAGACAAAGGTTATCAAAAGTTCGAGCATTTGAGGATTGACCCAAATGTAATTTTTGTAGCAATAATTTGTTTAAGTATGAAAGGGTGACCCAAATGTAACCTTATCTATAATTAAGTGACCGAAATGTAACCTTACCCATATTTTAGTGACTCAAATGTAACCTTACCCATATTTGAGTGACTCAAATGTAACTTTTAAAAATTGAATGACCCAAATATAACATTACCCATAATTGAGTAACTTCCGTTATAATTTACCCTAAAAATTAATGGCGGGTCACGTAACCCACCAGGTACCTACATACATCCGCCCCAGCATGTAGGTTTATAAGAATAAGCTTCGAGATTTTAAAAAGTACTAAACGTAGCGGCAAAACACTTTATATTTTCAATTAAAGTAATTAGATTCGAATTAAAAAAACATTATTAAAAAATAAATCATAATTCTTGAATATAGATCATAAAATAAATATAAAAATAGTTTTAAAAATTGGCTTTATTGTTTCAATATTCCCTTTTGGGGAAAAATCGGATAACTACCCCCTTTAAAGTACATTTGGAAAAATACCCCAATTCTGCACACATAAGCAGGACTCGCGTTTTGCAGAATGCGAATTCAATATACGCGTTTAACGAAACGCGTATTCAGTCCGATGTGGCTTGTCTTATCCGTTGGCTTTATTGTAATATGCAGTAAAACGAACCCGCGTTTGGTAGGACGCAAATTCAACGATATTATCATATAAAGCGTCGGGTATTTATCACAGTCAAACGAAATGGTTGAAATATTAATGACCGCGTTGAAATAATATGAATTCGCTTTGTACAAAATGCGTATTTCTGTAGTGAATTCGCGTCTGACATAACGCGAATTTACTTAAATACGCATTTGAACCGATGCGGGTTCTAGTATAAATAACCCCCATACCCCACAAAAATCACACCAAAAAAAAAGTATTCTCTCTCAATCCCTTCTGTAATATTTCAGATTCGCAATAATTGAGGGCTCCCTGATAAGGTTGGATCATAAACACGTCTTCGATTTTTGGCGAAAAAATGTAAGCTTTATTTATTTATTTTAAATTTAAATTTTCAGTTTTGGTTTAGTTGAATTTAAAATAAATACGGTAGTTTAAAATTAAAATAAAGGTGTGGATGTTTAATTTTTTAGGATGTGATGGAACGTCGTCTCGAAGTCTTTATCACTCGGATGACGAATGGACCCGACACGCGTCTAGACAAATATATTTCAAGGGTTGGATTTTTGCATGTATCTAAAATTATTGGCGGTGCAAAATTGGATGTTGATTTGATCAACGCCCTTGTAAAAAGGTGGAGGCCGGTGACACACACATTCCACCTTCAGTGCGGTGAGGTGACGATAACCTTGGAGGACGTGACGTATATTCTGGGGCTGCCAGTAGACAGAGAGGCTATTACCGGTTACAGCAGTGGTGACTGGTGTGGGCTGTGTTTTGAGTTGCTAGGGGCTGCACCAGATCAGATGGATGGTGGCGCGGTGTTTCTTCGGTGGCTGGGGAAAATTATAGCCATTTACCGGAGGGCACGAACACGGAAATGAGGATGGTAAAGAATATTTTTTCTGAATATTACTGAAAAAATAAATTTCAATATTTGAATATAATTTTTTTTATTGTGGGCATATGCCCGCGCACATATTTTACAAATAATTGGCGGGATATTGGTGCCGGACAAATCTCGCAACAATGTACAAATGTTGTGGTTGCGGTATTTGCGGGATTTTGATGAAGCCGGTAGACTGAGCTGGGGATCGGCGATATTGGCATTTCTCTTTAGAGAGTTGTGCAAGACTACAAATCCCGAGAAGCACGACATTGAAGGTTGTCTTCCTTTGTTGCAGTCCTGGGCGTGGTTCAGAATGCCATTTTTACGCCCTAAACTGAGCGTGCCGAGTCCTTACATTTTTCCACTATGCCGGAGGTAAGAAAAAATAATTAAAAAAACTAATAAATTTTTGGTAGCTATTTTTAATATTAAAATTATGTTGGTTGTTCTGTAGATGGAGCGGTAATTTAAGCCATGTTGGTCTGGCGAAAGGTCTGAAGGCTATCAGTCAGGACATGGAAAATGAATTCGGGAATGAGGTAAATATTTGGAGTTTGAATTTAATATTGAATTTGATGTAAATATTTAAAATAAAGTTTATCAATTTAAGTTATAGTTGTAAATTGTACAGTTTTTGTGGACATCGTACGCAGATCCGAGTATCCACGAATGCCTCCCGAAATTTTCAGAGGGGACGAAGAGTACTTGGATGGCGGTGGTACCACTCATTTTCTACTCAACAGTTGAGTGGCATCCGACCGATCACGTCTTACGCCAGTTTGGTTGCATCCAAAGAATCCCATCGAACCCTCCAAATTTTGACGAATTACATAGGCTAACTCGACAAGGAAAGCTTGAGGTACAATAAATTTAATTGCTTTAGTGTTTTTATCAATTTGAACAAAGTTTATATTGATACTAAGAAGAAACAAAATTTAATATTGCGTGGTAGGTGGATTGGTCCGTGAGGCACATGTAGTGGATTGCTCAGTAGAGGGAAAGAGAACATCCGCAACGGCAGCTGTAGCAATCTCTTTTTTCTTTTTCGAGTGTTTTCGCTAAAAAAAATGAGGTTTCAATGTGTTTGGGGTCTTTCGGGTATTAAAACATTTATTTCGTGGGGTTTTGAAAACACCTGTATTTATTTAAAAATTGAGTCGCCGCCGGCCACTAAGTAGGCCGGACATCGTAAAACCAGAGATTTGAAAAAGTTGGGTTCGGGAGTCGGTTACGGATGGGAAGGATTAGCACCCCACACCGCCCGAAATTGGTACTTTAATAATTACCGCTTTATTAATATTAAACTTTCCGGATTAAAGTGAAGATTAAATTAAAATTTGGATATAAGTGCGAGAAAATTTTAAGGGCTCCGTTATTCGAGAGTAAACCGATAAACCACCATCACTGCGTTTGATATTGGCCACGTTTACGCTCAAATAAAAGGGCATCACATTGACAGTTAATATATCTGTTTGCAACCTTAGCAAATATATTACGTGTAAAAGGCATATCTAAATCAACAGGGTAATAATAAAAGCTTAAAAAACATAAACATTATAGTACAGAGGCATAAATATAAACATAAGCGTAAACACAAATAAAAAAAACATAAAGCTAAAACAATTTGAAACACGATAGCATAAAGAGGAAATAACGTACTAAAAAAACTAACACATATTTATAACATGCTTGAACATATTAAAGTTACAAAACAAAAATATGCATGCCATGACACATAATATGATACTAAATTACAAAACAAATGCTAACACAAAAAGACTAACACTTGATACTTAACATATGACGCCATTTATGTGCTTGAATTAGAAAAATCATGACATTATGTAGCAAAACCTCACACTAGCATATAACCTAAAAAAACTCACGCTAACACATATACACATGTCATGAAAACTAAACTAAAACGTATATAAAAGTGAACATAAATCAAACATGTAAGATATGAATGAACGAACAAAAATACAAAAAGTAAAATATCACAAATAAATATGAAACAAACAAAAAGTATGCTAACATATGGACATGATACCCAAATTAAACTAAAACAAAACATATAAATATACATGCATATAACGTGAACAAAATAAATAAAATAAAAAAAGCATGATATCACAAAAAACACATGTAAAAAAATATAAAACATGTAATTACTAGAGAGCAATGTAAAAAGACAAATATTTAAATCACAATGGGGACTGAAATAAAATAAAATCAAAACAAAAAACTAAAATTAAAAGTAATAAAAATACAATTCAGGGGCAGGATTGCAAGCCGAGCAAAACTTTAAAGGACTGATATTGTAATATACCCATGCGGCACGCTCGTAATAAAAAAATTCAAAAGCGCGGAG
Organism: Hibiscus mutabilis; assembly: GCA_019671005.1. Lineage (NCBI taxonomy): Eukaryota > Viridiplantae > Streptophyta > Magnoliopsida > Malvales > Malvaceae > Hibiscus > Hibiscus mutabilis. The sequence continues at coordinate 15,410,728 of CM033713.1, read as the reverse complement.
CGATCAAACGTGTAATTTCATTATTTGAGTTCGAAAACCGTTTAATTTAGGGACCCAATGAAAGATTTAAGAAAAGGAGGGGGACTAGGGGTGCAATTAGACTAATGGGCAGACTCAAAGTGAAAAAGGTAGAAACACGAAGGGATTTATGATGTTAATATACCATTTTCTTTTATTATTCAGCCTATAAATCAACCTAACTGGCCAAAAAAATGCCCCTTTCTCTTTTTTTGGTTATTCAATATAAAACCCCCAGATTCTCTAGGCATTCATCCCTTCAGATGAACGCCTGGGAGCTAAACCCAGAAACCGCTGCGGTCAGGCCATGCCGGCCACCACAGACCGTTGCTAGCCGCCGCTCGCCGACGCCGTTGACATCCCTAAAACCTCATCCGTTCACTTTCTTTTTTAAAAAGAAGAAAGTCGAAACGAAATAAAAACCAACTCTTCCATTTTTTAGAAAGAAACGAAAAGACCTACTCCCTTTAAACGCCGACATCCCACTATGACTTATCTATGCATGGGTTTCTCGACGGATAAGGGGACGAACTACCAAGGTAAACTCTAAACTCTTTATGTTTTTTATTGTTTTTATTTTGCTGCGGAAAAAGAATATGCATGTAAGAGAAAAGAAGAGAAAAATTACCCCTTTTTAGTATTTCCCAAAAACTGGGAACCTCTTTTTTTCGATTCTGAGTTTTTATACATATATCCTGATCTATCATGTTTTGGTAGATACATATAAAAACACATATTTTTTTGCAGATTTGGTTACTGACAGATCTTTATTTTCTTGTAACTTTGGCTTGTCCGATTTGGTGCGGTGGTTGGTACGACAACATGATGGAGATGTTCATTCGGCCAGATTTTTTCTTGGCTGTTGAATCAGATCTGATCTAACGACTGGGATTGCATGAAGATCTAACGGCTGAGATTCGATCTTGGGGATGACGTGGCAGTCTCTGATATTAACACGTGGCAAATGACAGTTGAAGGGTCTGATGCGTGGGATGCACGCGCGCGTGGGAGGCTGAACGGTCCGCGCGTGATCCCACGCGGCCAGCTGAAGAGACGCTATGGTTTGATCTCGGTCGTTGGACTTGGATCCGATCCAATAGCCCTCTTTTATCTGCGTAAAAAGATGTAATTAGGGTTAGGGTTTTTGATATGTATTAGGGTTTTGGGCCAAACGGGCCTTGTAATAATATTAATATTTTTGGGTCTGTAATATATATTGGATTGGACAATTAATATTTATATTTAGGTTTTAATATAAATGTTTATTTGTATTTAATTTAAATTTGGCCCAACATTGATAATGATAATAATAATAACAACAACAATAATAATACAAACGTACATACACATACAATATACGTACATGCAAGCGCACACATACACACGACATACGGATACACATGTAAAATACCATCTATAACATACATAATTAATATAACATACCAACTTATATATATTGGTTTAATCACACATACTTAATATGACTATGCACACATTGACATATATACAAACAATACACACATAGTACACATACACCAAATAACATACATACTATACATTTATTTACACACATCACACATATATTACATGCATATTAATAACACACATGCTTGCATGTAAACATGCAATAACAATACTAATTAATTATCATATTAGTATATTAAAATATTAACAAAAATAGATAAAAATGAGTGATTATGGCTGCACCTCTTTGCTTGTTCTCGTGGAATGAGAATAAAACAAAAATCACAAACACTCATTTTTATCCGACTTTCCTGTTTGTAGTTGCGGAATCACGTGTTCTTCTGGAACTCTCCACTTTTCCTCTGCTAAATCTTTAGGCTCGTAAGTTCTTCCTATAGAACTTTTTACCTTCGATCTTGGAGCTATAAGGTCTTCCTATATAGAACCTTTCACTTTCTCAGACGGATCCTTCGGACTAAAAGTTCTTCATATATAGAACTTTTTACCTTAAAATCTTGGAGTTAGGGTTTTTATATGTAGAACCTTTCACTCTAAAGCCTCGAGTTACGAGTCTTTCCTATAAAGAACTTTTCACTCTAAGATGATAAAGTTTGGAGTCATTCCTTTATAGAACTCTTCGCCTTCATTGTTGCGGGTTTTTCCTATATAAAACCTTCTACGCCATGGATAGATTCTTCAAACGGGGAGTTCTTCCTATATAGAACTGCTAGTCTTCAAACCCTGGAGTCGCAAGTCCTTCCTATATAGAACTTTTAGCTTCTGGAATCTCGAAGTTACGGGTTCTTCCTATATAAAACCTTTCACTGCAAGGGCTCAGAAATATAGGCCCTTTCTATATAGAACCTTTATCTTCAAATTTGGGATTAGGGTTTAGGGTTTAGGGTTTAGAAATATAGGCCCTTCTGATCTTTCTGGACTCATATTATTAAGGTTGTCAAAAATCTTTAAACGAAACCACCTTTTCAATATTGAGTGGCAGATCGAAAGTTACTGGTGACCTGTAAGCACCTGTTCAAAATTTTATGATAAATGAGTTAGCATGTTCCTAATCCTAGGGATGCCTAACTATACATGATGCATGAATGTAATATTCTGATGCGTCTGCTTCCGTAGTTAGTCAATCTCGACCCTCTGCTAGCTTTATCTTCCTTCTCCTCTTCTAGTGACGGTACCCCATCTCACTGCTGGGTTCAACCATTTCAGTCTTTCTTTTCTGAAATTCTAGTTTGAAGTTCTAAAGTGCCCTTTCGGGTTTTCGCTTTAGAGTTTTTTTAGGTTCCCTTGTGGGTTTTCACCTGGGAAATCTCTATTGTCGTCTTGAATACTTTCTCAGTCAAATGTGAATGGTGCATGACAATGATTATCTTATTCTGATGCTCAGAGTCTTTCCATCGTCATACCTCGACATACGTTATACAGAAAGCTTGAGATCAAAATTAACTCTATTTTTAATCACCTATATTTTTAGGGTTAGATCATAATAATGCTCAGAAATCTTTTGTTTATCATAAGTCTATGTTAACCTGTTTGCATGATGCTTATGAAAATAATGAGAAGACAAGGCATGGAAGGCACAAAAATAAATCTTATTGACGTTAAGGACTTGGAACAATTTTAGAAGAGTCATGTCAAACATGAGGAAAAAGGAAAAGAAAAACAAGAAATGCAAAACCCCCCAAATATCCACTATATGAATGATGCATGATCCTTTCAACCGAAGTAGAATCTTTGCCTAGAGCTCATTCTTCTGGTACCCATGGAGATAGTTCTACTTGCCGGAGGCCCGATCTCAAAATTTATCTAAGCCACCCTTAATGGGTTTTCAACTCATATCCTTCATTTGATTCAAGATTCCCTTTTTTCGGGTTTTTGCCTAAAGCTTTTTTAATGAAACACCTTTTCAGGTTTTCGCCTCATTCCTTTTATTATTTCATTTTTTATTCTTTCTCATTTTTTTCTTATTTTTTTTTTTTTAGACATAATACTTCTTAATTGAATCAAAATTCACGATATTTTTCAATTATTCTCCATCCATTTTAGTTAAAATCAATGCTCTTCCTAAAAAGGCCTTCTTGATGACATATGGCCTTTCCCAATTAGGCATCCACTTCTCTCGAGAATCTTTCTAAATTGGGAGGATCTTCTTAAGCACAATATCTCCCTCTCAGAATTCTCTCAGGCATACCTTCTTATTATATGCCCGTATCATTCATTTTTGGTACATTAGACTATACAGATGGCCTTCAGCCTTTTTTCTCGATGAGATTTAACTGGTAAAACTTGGTTTGCACCATTCTGATTCATCCAGTTTTACTTCATTCAGGTCCCGGAGTGACAGAATCTCAACCTCAATGGGTAGTACTGCCTTTGTGTCAGTATACTGGAGAATTAGGTGTTACCCTTGTTGATGTACAAATAGATGTCCAGTAGGCGAATAGAGCAAATGGTAGCTTCTCATGCCAATCTTTGTAGGTGTTTGTTGTCTTCGCAATGATCTTCTTTATATTCTTGTTTGCCGCTTCTACTGCCCCATTTATCTTAAGACGGTAGGTCGTGGAATTATGGTGTGTTATTTTAAACTAGTTGCACACTTCAGTCATCAAATTATTATTCAGGTTGGAAGCGTTGTTGGTGATAATCCTTTCTAGCAACCCATATCGGCAAATGATCTTCTTCTTCAAAAACTTGTACACCGTTGTCCTTATGATATTGGCATAGAATGCTGCCTCCACCCATTTAGTGAAGTAATCAATGACAACCAAAATAAAACGGTGCTCGTTGGAAGCCTTCGATAAATCTGTCCAATGACATCCATGCCCCATGCTGTGAACGGTCAAGGTGAATTCATGGTGTGTAAAGGTAAATGAGGAGCATGGATTTTGTCGGCATATATTTGGCACTTATGACACTTCCTGGCGTAATCGATGCAGTCTCCTCCATAGTTGACCAAAAATAACCATATCTCATAATTTTTCGGGCTATTGATAAACCATGGGCGTGTGTTCCACACAAACCATCGTGTATTTCTGCCAAAATTTCTTTTGCCTCCCGGACATCTACATATCTCAAAACGTCTGGTCATGGCTTATTTTGTACAAAATCTCCCCATCTAGAACATATTATGTCGCCATCCTTTTGAGTGTTTTTTGGTCATTTTCATTTGCTCATTCGGGATACGTTTAAAACTTCATATATTGCAAGATATCGTAATACCAAGGATTGCCATTTATTTCTTCTTGCACGTTATAACAGTGAGCTGGCTTTTCAAAAGTCTACATCTTGATTGGCTTCGTTTCTGCTTTTGCATTTGCTTTGAACATGGAGGCCAGGGTTGCTAAGGCGTTTGCCATCTGGTTTTCTTCTCTAGAAAGGTAGGTGAAACTGATATTTTCAAAGTCCTTAATAAGCTCCTGGATCAACTCATAGTATTTGACTAGCTTCGGATCCCTAGTTTCCCATTCTCATCGTAACTGAAAGATTATTAAGGATGAATCTCCAAATACTTGAAGTTCTTTGATCTTTCTTTCGATGGTTGCATTGAGTCCCATGACATAGGCTTCGTATTCGTCTATGTTGTTTGTGCAAAAGAATATTAGCCTGTTGTTGAAGGGATAATAGACGTTTTTGGAGAAATTAGCCAACTCCTATTCCGTGACCAAGGGCATTAGAGTCTCCATCAAAATAAAGCTTCCATGAGCCGTCATCTAAAACGTCTTCCCAGTTGTAATGCACATCAAGTCTTCATCTGGGAAATTGAAGTTCAATGATTCGTAATCATCTGAAGCACGACTAGTTAGGAAATATGCTATAACACTTTCTTTCACACCTTTCTAGCTCACATATACGATGTTGAACTCAGATAACAACATATGCCAGCGGGCCATCCTCTCCGTTAATGCCGGTTCCATCAGAAACTTTAAAGGGTCCAATTTGGATATCAACCAGGTGGTGTAATATAACATGTACTGCCTAAGGCTTTTGGTGGTCCAAACCAAAGTACAACATAGCTTCTGAATTGGTAGGTACCGTGTTTCGCAATCAATGAACTTATTGCTTAGGTAGTAGATGGTTATTTCCTTCTTTCTAGACTCATCATGTTGCCCCAACAACAACCCATCAAGTTTTCAAAAACTGTCAAGTAAAGGATCAAAGGCCTGCCTAGTACTAGCGCGACTAAAATCGGAGCATTCGTCAAGTACTTTTTAATCTTCTCTAGTGCTTCTTGACAATCTTCATCCCATACCCCCGGGTTATTCTTTCTAAGTAGTATGAAGACAGGGTCGCATTTATCTATTAATTGAGAGATGAAATGGGAGATATAGTTTAACCTTCCCAGGAAGCCTTGAACTTTTTTCTGAGTATGAGGTGGTCCTGGATAGCCTTCACTTTTTCTGGATCAATCTCAACCCCTTTCCAGCTCACTAAAAACCCCAAGGGTTTTCCAGATGTAACTGCGAAGGTGCATTTAGCCGGGTTGAGCTTTAGTTGGTATTTTTGCAGTCTTTGGAATAGCTTTCTCAGGTTTCAAAGGTGCTCTTCCTTGGTTTGGGATTTAGCGATCATATCATCCACGTATACTGATAAGTGTTCAAAAGTACTATTTTTATTACCCTTTTTACTCATATTATTGTTAGACTTAAGCTCATATTAGTTGCATAATTAGTCATTCATGCATTAATTCTTGTTTCTTTCCGCCGTTGAGCTTGATTACATAACTTTGTGATTTTTGTGGAAAAAGATGCTGCTTTGGTGTGTTTTTCTGTGTGTGCAGAATCACTTGCCTAAACAAGGCTAGAACCAGTTGCCAGGGTAGTGCATGAAGGAGATGCCGACGCAGTTGCCAGGGCAATGCGTGAAGGATATGCCGAGCCAGTTGCCAAGGTAATTGTCGATAAATAATAAGGTGATATGGTAGTCGAAATTGATGACTAGACAAGCCCAAGATGACGTGGAGCAAAGCTAAATCCCAAAGGAGATTGATTTCCATGAAGAGGTTAAAGAATAATTAAATCCCAAGAAGATAGGAGAAGTTCTAGAAGGAATATAATTATAATAAAGAATTATATTCTTTAAAGATAATTTAATTCCAACTTAACTTCCTCCTCAAAGAAAGACTTTGACCTAGCCCTATAAATTACAAGCCATGCCGTCAACTCCAAAAGAGGCAAGAGGAGAGGATTTTCGACAACTCCAAAGGGCAAGAAGGAAGAGATTTTGACAAGAGAGCAAGGGGGAGATAGTTCGATTTCTTCTTCTTCATCTTTGCTTCCATTAGATTCATGGTTTGGGGATTATTCTTTGTATATCTTTTGAACCCAACCATGAACTAACTTGATTGATTGGGGTTATTGTGTTTTGTGATTGTGAGAAACAATTGGATTTTATTTAGGTAATAAGAGTTTGCACTTTCAATTCAAGGTTTACTCATTCTTGTTTGCGAGTGAATTGGGAGAGGATCTCGTAACTTCATCTATTTATCTAATATTGGGAGAGTTAGATTCAAGAAACGAATGAGTATGGTCTTTATTCAATCTATTGATGGTGAAGATTAATCTGGCTTAGGGATAAGTTAAAGATTTCGACGGCTAAGAAGAGCGCAAGATTGGTTGTTGTTAACCCTTGATTCACGCAGGGATGTATTATCAAGGCATGCACAAGTAGCTAGAGTTTCGACTTAGGGATAAGAAGAAACCATTGAAGAACGCTCCGCCAAACCTTAAAGTTACTGCCCAGCCGCCAAGTAGTTGCCCGGCTAGTTGCCCAGGCAACCATCGATTAGTTGCCAAGGCAACCCCGCTGTGCAAGTTGCCACGGCAACTGAGTTGCCATTGCACTCTTTTACCAAGACGATCCAATCGACTATCACTCCTCAACTCACGATAACCTGGCCTATTCTCTCTTTTTCTTTCATCTATTTTTTTAGTTTATTGCTTTTGCTTTACTCGTTAAAATCAACTCCTACTATCAATTGTGTTTTTACTTTTGCAGTGCGATAACTAAAGCAAAGTGGCCCAAACCAATTCATGTGGAGATGATATTCGATACTCGTATCACTTTATTACTTGCGACGTGTATACTTGCACAATTGCGTAGCACATATTACGCGCAACAAGTTTTTGGCGCCGTTACCGGGGATTGGCAATTGGTGTTAGTTGTTTTTGTTATTGCATTTTTTTCTCTTAGTTTTACTAACTTTTCTTTTTGTTTGTTTTATCAAAAAAATTAGGTGCGCTACAAGTTAAGGGACATCAACATGTCGGGAAATAAAAGTCGATCTATTTGAGAGTTGATGTTGGAAGATATGAATCAATCCAATCAAAAGTTTCTTGCACCCTTTGATGATTACCTATACCAACCGAGAAAAGCCCAAAGAGCCTATACCGTGGAAAACACTTGTGCTATGTGTGGAGAACATCATGTGTTTGAAAATTGCCCTCACATTTTCGGTGCATATGACTACATGGAAGACCATAGAGGGAACAAGCAGCAAAATTCTTCATGGTATGGTCAAAAAGCTCAATTTTTTTTTACTATAACAATTTTGCCGCAGCAACAGATATGCCATGGCAATGTAGTCCTTTTCAAGAGCATTCCAATTCCTTGGAGGAAACATTGCTAGCTTCCTTGGCTAGACTTGACAGATCAATTGAAGAGATTCGAGAGCTATCAAAGTCCATGGATACGAGGATAGCTCAGTGGGATGCAACCTTAGGGGATTCAGAAGTTCAATTGAGGAGATCCACATATGCCATGGATAACATGCACCAACAATCCATTCCTGGGGATACTGACGTCCCAAGGCAAGAGGATAAAGAACAATTGAATTTTGTGTTTCTTTGGAACCTAGCCATGAACTAAATCTATTTGGCTTAGGTTATTGTGTTTTGCGGTTGTGAGAAGCAATTGAATTTTGTTTAGGTCATAAGAGTTTGCACTTTTCTATTCAAGGTTTATTCATTCTTGGTTCTTATTCTTGTTTACGAGTGAATTGGGAGAGGATCTCGTAACTTCATCTATTTATCTAATATCGGGAGAGTTAGATTCAAGAAACGAATGAGTATGATCTTTATTCAATCTATTGATGGTGAAGATTAATCCGGCTTAGGAATAAGTTAAGGATTTTAACGGCTAAGAGGAGCGCAAGATTGGTTGTTGTTCACCCTTGATTCATGCATGGATGTATTATCAAGGCATGCACAAGTAGCTAGAGTTTTGACTTAGGGATAAGAAGAATCCATTGAAGAACGCTCTGCCGAACCTTGAAGTTGCTTCCCAGACACCCAAGTAGTTGCCTAGCTAGTCGCCCATGCAACCATCGATTAGTTGCCAAGGCAACCCATTTGTGCAAGTTTCCACGGCAACTGAGTTGCCCTTGCACTCTTTTACCAAGACGATTCAATCGGCTATCACACCTCAACTCACGATAACCTGGCCTATTCTCTCTCATTTGATTACTTATTCTTTTACTTTATTGCTTTCTAGTTTAGTTGTTAGTTAAAACTCCTACAATCTTCTACTTATATTCTTTTACTTTTTACAATGCAAGAGATTAGATTCTTGAAGTGGCACCAATCCCTATGGAGACGATATCTTTTATACTATAACTTGCGACGTGTACACTTGCAAAATTGCGGAGCACTTATTACGCGCAACAGTATGCATGTTTAGGGGTATAATACTAGGCTCCAATAAACCTCTAAGCTTGAAGAATACCATCGGTTCTCTACTAGACAATTTAGCTCTGAAAGTAAGTCGATATCAGCCCAAATAACGGTCTAAGCTTGAAGAAGAGACATTGTGTACTTCACATGTACAATAAACCTATGAGCTAGAAAAAGAGACATTGTGTAATTCACGGGTACAATAGACTTCTGTGCTATAATAATCTACGCATGTGAAAAGAAGTATATGATCATGTACTAGAAGATTGTTAAAGTTTGTGATTATTAACTATTTGAAAATGTAATCAGATGATTTCTACTTTATTTTAGAGCGTGTACACTCGCTAACCCGTGTTAAAATCAACTCTACCAAATCATATTTTCTAATTTTTTTATCGAAAGAAGTGTAGAAGTAGATTCCATGAAAAAATACAGTAATAGAATAACACGCCAGAGTTTGTTTTAGCGTGTTGTTTGTTTCACTGTGAAAAGTTATATAATTTAATAGATTCACGTTTGGTAAAATGCGTATACATTATTATTTTAAAACTCGCATTTTTCAGGACACGAATTTACTGACATGTCAGATTCTCTGTAACTCGCACCATTCAGAATGCGAATTTATTCTGACCCATCTGTCCTAACTATAAATACCCCGATTAAACGGATGATCATTTTGATACATCAGTATTCACTTAAAAAAATATATAAATGTCTTATTTCTTTCAAAAATAGCAAGAAGAATTGCTGCAATAGTATACTACGACGGTGAGATGATTTTTGATGCCTAAATCGGTGTCATGTTTCAGTCCAGCAACACTATTTCACTACAAATTCTGAGGGGAGTAACATTTGAAAGGCTAAAGCGAACGATGTCGCAGAAGGTTCCAGTTATTTCTGGAGGGAAATTTATTCACTAAGGTATCAACTGCCATCTTCGTTAGATCTATTGTAATTCGTAATATACGATGTTCTGGATGATAAAGGTGTACAACTGATGATCGATATCCATACCTAGTTTTCTATAGGATGAGACCATGAACTATTTGTAACATTTTCTGAATGAAATGTCGAAGGCAACAATGTTGTTCCAAATTGGCTGAGCGCAAATCTTGACTTCGACCTAAACGCTCATAGCCCCACATCAAGTTTGCGACAAGAAATCAACTTACTAAATACGAGCGATGACCAGCCAGCATCATCGTCTGCATCGAGGCTAAGACATTCTTGCGTCGCCAGGTTTGACTTAGACATGAACCTGCCACCAACCCATGAATCACCGTACAATCTTTATAGTGGTGGTGTCGGACCATCGTCATCTATGATACCGTACTCCCGTGAAGAATTCAATTCGTTCGATGATTTTTCATCTAGGAGGCACTCGAATTATATCCCTACTATGGGGCATCATTATCCACTAGGCTGTACTCAGGTAAAGAATTCAATCCATTCAATGATTTTTCATTTGGAAGGCACTCGACTTATATTCTTACTCTGGGCCGATCATTATCTACTAGGCCAACCTACCTTGAAGAGTTTAACCCGTCGAATATTGGATATAAGCCGCATCAGCTCTCTCGTGATCAGGTTAGCGATGCACTATATAGTAGGGTACAAGTTGTTGATGAAGCATAACTATACAACTTTGACAGGATAATTCTGATGAAGAACCACTTACGGAGGTCGGGCCAGATGGTAACGAGATGGGTTTATTTCCAGAAGAACCAACAGACCTTGACGAGCCCATTAGTATAGAGGATGAGGCAAAAAAAGATACAGACGACGATAACGAAGCTAAACTTGTGGAAATAGTTGCCCGACACGGTTATACTGCAACAAGTAGTATCTTATCCTATTACGAGCCACCATCCCACTTAACAACAGTGGATATAAAAAGATTTAACGCTATTGAATTTCTAGAATACCCACAGTTGAAGAATTACAATAAACGAAATAAAGAGGAATTACATCGTGGAATGGTCTTTAAGACAAAAAAACTGGCGATAATTGCTATTAAGCATTACAGCATGCGCAGATCAGTTACTTCCACAGTGAAGAAAACTGAAGTCAACAAATATATTGCAGAATGCCCCCACAAGTATGATGGATGTCACTAGAGGGTCCGTGTATCGCGATTGAAGAGTCTGAACAACATATAAAAGATAACCAAATACAACGAACCTCATACATGCTCCGTCGAAAGCTTGAGTTAAGATCATCCAAACTTATATGTGCACGTGCTTTGTGATCATCTCCTTTCACTCGTGAAAGCTAATCCACGTGTATCTGTGTCCGTATGTATAGCTTCTATTAAATCTCAATTCACATATACAATTAAATATGATAAGGCATGGTATGCAAGATATCGCGTCATCCAACAACTATATGGCCAGTGGGAGGAATCATACAACGAGTTGCGAACATGGCTGAAGCTGATGCAAAAATACAACCCATGAACAGTCATGAAACTTGAGACAGTGCCATCTTACTACAACGATCGGGTTGTTCCTGGAAAGTGACAATTTTTCAACTTTTTTGGACATTTCCGCAATGCATTAAAGCTTTCCGCCACTGCAAGCCGATGCTACAGATCGACGAAACTTTCTTGTATGACATGTACACACAGATTTTACTTTTGGCAGTTGCACAAGATGGAAATAGAAAATGTATTTCGGTCGCATTCGCTATTGTTGAAAAGAAAGATATCCCATCATGGACGTTTTTTTCTCATCAATCTCCGCAAACATGTCCTGCATCGTGTTCTACGATAAAAACTAGACGGGATACGTATTATTTCAGACAGAGGAGGAAGAATTTGGAGATCTATCGCGCAATTGGGCCCGTCTTGGGGACCTCCATTAATTCATCATAGGCATTGTTTGTGACACATTGCTGCCAACTACTACCAGCGTTATAAGAATGATGATGAGCGTATAATAGTTCTTCGTATGGGTAAGCCTCTCACTATCAAAATTATATCCATTGTCATGCCATTTAGTGTTATTTCTTATTAATTATTCAATATTTTATTTAATAGGAAACGTATACCGAGCTGGATATAATTATATCGTTGATATCCCGAGGGAGAAATGGCTACGATGTTATGATAGGGACATCGATATGGTCACATAACAACGAACTTGGCTGAGGCGATCAATTCATCTCTGAAGGGAACATGCCATTTACCTATCACATCCGTTGTGAAGGCGACATATTATCCGACTGCTACCCTTTTTGCAAACATGGGAAAACAAGCAATGAACTGGATAGAAGGTGGCCACAAGTTCTATCTAGATCTCCAGCAAAAATTTCAGATATCCATGTCGCACGCAAACGCGATGGGTGCTATATGCTTCTCCTGTCACGAACACAGCTTTCAGGTTACTGAATATTTGCGCCCGCTCGAAGGCATCATGTAGAACAATTACGTTGTTAACCTACGATAAAGAACATGTGACTGAGGATGTTTTCAGACTTTCAAGTACGCGTGTGCGCACGCATTTGCTGCATGTGCATCTGTTCATTTCGATGCAATAAAACTCGTTGATCCGGTATACCGACTTGAAACCATTTTCAAGGTATACCGCAACAAGTTTCCTCCTATCAGAAATGAACATGATCATGCATTAGTTGACGATGAACCTAAGATATGGCCAGATCCTTCCTTGCGACGCAAGAAAAAAGGTCGCCCATGCTCAACTAGGATTCATTGTGCCGAGGATATGGTTCCAAAAGAACAGACAGGGCAACCTAGGATGTGTACGAAATGTAAGAACCCTAGACACGATAGGAGGAAATATTCTCTTAGGAAATGGCCTCGAATCAACTAGTTGTTCTTCTAACTGTAATATTTGCATTATAAAAGGAAATGGTTCTATAGCATTTTATGGTATTCTAACTGTAAACAATGGTTAGAGGATCTGATAAAATATACAAAAATCGAATTACACATGTCTGTCGACCATTTGTTTCCATGTTTTTCATGATAAAAAATGACAACATAGAATTTGCAACGCGATATTTAAACTCGCTTAGATAAAATAGACTCCCCCGATTTCTGGACTTTTGTAAAATTATGTTCTCGTATTACGACATAAAAGTTCTATAAGTAGAGAAAATATCACACGTCCTTGCCCAAAATCAAATTAAACATGCCTACTGACACTTGTTTTGATGTTACTCAATGCACAAAAACAAGGTCATATAGCATTTTTAACACAATTTTTAGCAACGTTCGGATACCTGATACTGGATTATTTTTACACCGTTTTACAGAGATGAATCCATAGTACGACGTCGATGTTCAATAACAAGAAAAATTATCCCTTAACACAGTGCGAATTCACTTAAAACATGCCTACCGACACTTGTTTTGATGTTACTCAATGCACAAAACCAAGGCTATATAGCGTTTTTAACGCAATTTTTAGCATCGTTTCGCTACCTTATACTGGATTATTTTTACACCATTTTACAGAGATGAATCCATAGTACGACTTCGATATTCAATAACAAGAAAAAATATCCCCCAACACAGTGCAAATTCACCTAAAACATGCCTACTGACACTTGTTTTGATGTTACTCAAAGCACAAAAACAAGGTCACATAGCGTTTTTAACGCAATTTTTAGCAACGTTTCAATATCTTATACTGGATTATTTTTAGACCATTTTATAGAGATGAATCCATAGTACGACTTCGATGTTCAATAACAAGAAAAATTATCCCCCAACATAGTGCAAATTCACCTAAAACATCCCTACCGACTCTTGTTTTGGTGTTACTCAATGCACAAAAACAAGGTCATATAGCATTTTAACATAATTTTTAGCAACGTTTCGATATCCTATACTGGATTATTTTTTTTACCGTTTTACATAGATGAATTCATAGTACGGCATCGATGTTAAATACCAAGAATAATTATCACCCAACAAAGTGCAAATTCACCTACAACATGCCTATTAATCCATACATATTCAGCAATTACACGACGAATTCGCGTTTCATTGAACGCGAGTTCATCCTGTCACGATAACTTCATGCCATTTCGTGTCAATTTATTGCAGAACTTGCGTTTTGATAAACGCAAGTTACGTTATCCATTTAAAATAAACGATTATAGGGAAAACGGCGTCACATCATTTGAAATACGCATTTCGTTGAACGCGTATTTGCAATCTGGTTCTGCAAAACGCGAATCCTGCTTATGTGTGCAAAATGAGAGGTATTTTTTCAAATGTATTTCAAATGGGGTGGTTATCAGATTTTTTTCCCAAAAGGGAATATTAAAACAATAAAGCCTTAAAAAATGAACAAAACATTAAATGTTGAGCTTCAACAGTACAAAGATGCTTTTCACTGTAGTGGATTTGTTTTCATCTCCGTTGGCCGACACACCATTCTGTTGTCGTTTCTATGGGTCGAACTGAGTGGCAAACCCTTTTCTATTATTGCTGGTCCAGATCTGCGTCCTGTCTGAAAAAGTGTTTGATTTTTGTTGGTGTTCATTGTTTGGTGGACTGAAATGTGGCCTACCCAACATGCCTGAAATCCTGTCCAAATTTTCTCCAGAATGTCAATGGCCTACTAAATGTAACAACGACCGAAAAAAACAAGAAGCTATAATTGCCCTCGAAGTGCTCAATCTGAAACGACGCAAACCCAAACCCAACTTGCTTCGAACAGTTGGTAAATAGTAATTTGTTTGTAACAATATATTACTTGAATAATATATTTGGATAATATGTTTATAATAATATGTTAATTAAATTATATGTTTATAATAATATGTTAATTGAGTTATGTATTTGTAACTTTTAAAAGAAAAATTACATATTTGTTATTAAATTTATATTAATTTACCCTAAATGTAATTAAGAATTATAGCGGCTTGAATATCTATAATTTTTTTAAGTATCTAAATCTATAAATCTATCTAAAAATTTGAATTCATTTATCTGTAAATGATTTGAAATATTATTGTTTGAATCAAAATCAAATTAAATATTATTACCCATCAGATATTCAAATTCGCAAAAAAAATAAAACTCAAAATATTAAAGTACATGTCGAATACGGTTCGAATCCCCTGTGTGGCAAATATATTCTCCATTTTGCAATCTTTCAAATTCGAATATATGAATTCACAAACCGAACATAGATTCTAATATTAAATCTTAACATCCATGTCATCAGCTGAGGAAGACTTCTGAGGGTGGGGATGAGAGTAGCCGATAGCTGCCGACGGCTTGGAGTCCGATTTTTCTTTTACATTTAAGATTTAAGTATAAAAATATAAAACTATAGAGTTTAAAATGGTAATTTACAAAAATACTTAAATTAAAACGTGCGTGTTTTTTCTTTTCTAAACGATGAGTTTCCCTTTCCTCTAATTAGTTGAACACAATTTTCTTTTGGCATTTTAGGGACTGAAATGAAAAAAGAGAGTAAAAGTAGAGGGTTAAAATGGAAATGAAAATGAAAGTTGATAACCCTTAGTTTTCTATTTTTGAACATATTTGCCTATGGTTGAAATTTTCATTCCGGTCTCAATTGGAAGGAAAATAAAATTACAAGGACCAAAATAAAAATTTTCAGAATACAATGAAAGTACACACATCAAATCATTTATGAATAATGATATATTTATGTAATGAAAAACAAAATTTTTAAATTCAGCAGATTAAAAAATATCAAAGTTAAAGAGTTAAAAGTTTCAATAACAACTGAACAAATTTATAATTAAATATCAAAACGATGTTTTGTATAATGAAAATGGCGACAAGACTACATTTCCGTTCCTCTAATTTTATATTTTTTATATTTTAATCACAAATAAAAGAAAATAGGACCCAAAGACGCAGGCAGCTGCCAGTGACTGCCTACCCCACCTATGGAAGTTGTGATGGCTTCCCTGGTCATTGTAGACCAATTACCTAAATAATTTATGACATGGAGCAATTTTTAATTTTTTTTCTGCCCTTTTCCCTAATTTAACCTCTCAAATCAGCTTATTCAAAAAGAAAATAAGCTATCCACCATTTTTTCCACAGTAAATTCATGTAGTTTTTCTGGTTTTCTTTTAATTTTCGACGTTTTGTAGAAGCGAGGGTATGTATAATCTTTAAGGATCGAAAGGAAAAATTATTAGATAGATCCGGCTCACCACGTCATTAATGGTCTCATCCAATAATATTTTTCTAATATAAATATTCACCTCTTTCTTACATGTCAATGAGATAAACAAATTTTATTGGCTGTACCACAAATGACGTGGTGAGCCGAGTCCATCTAATAATTTATCTATCAAAAGAATGTGAACAATAACAATGCAAAATAAAGAATACAATAATCTGAAAACATCATATTTATTTCATAATATGAGATGTAACTTTCCCAAATACAAAAGCAGAACACAATGTTCTGCAATCACTTCCAGTCCAAAAACCAATTTCCATGGCAGAATCCAATATCAACCTTCTCCAACTAAGACAAAAAAGTAAAGAATCAATAATTTTCCGGTGTGCCAAACACCCATTTAACCGCACAAAATAACCCTAGTTAACCCAAGAACCAGGCAAGAAACAGTGAAGAAAAACAGAGTAACAAAGTCCCGAGCAGACCATTTCTTCACAGCTTTACCTTCAACCCTCAAACTCTTAGCCCTCCTAAGAGCATCAACCTCCTTCAACAAATCGAACTCCACCCCTTTCTTCTTCAACTCCTCCACACATTTCCCCAACAGTTTCCCATCCTCTTTCTCCCTTCTCAGCAGCTTCTCCAAGTGAACTTCGAAATCGGTTTTATACCGAACAGCCCAAATAATCCCCATCGAACACAGCAAAGAACACAGAGACGGTATCCAAGACCTATTGCAGGCATACGAAGGAGACTCCTTGGAAGAAGAGTTGAAGAGGAGGAGGAGAGAAATGGAGTGGAAGAGGAAGAAGAAGATGTAAACCTGCGTGATCTGGTTACAGACCGAGTCGATCTGAGTCTCCTTGAAGGATACTCTGTTGAGGATGAGTTCTTCTTCTTTCAGCCATTGCTTCAGAAGCAACCTGTGGGTGGGTGTTTCTGCGATTTGGTGAAGTGGGTGTGGTTGTTTCGGTAACATGATCGGTGGGTTTGAGCTTTGATCCGCCATGGGAACGTACAGGAGAAAAAGATTGAGAGAGATTATGTGGAAATGAAGGAAAATTTGGAAGAAAATGAGTATTTTTGAAGGCAGAAATAGTGGATTTCTGGGGTTTTCTCTAACGGTAAGGAGAGTTTTTCTAATTCAAATATTGGTAACGGTCGATTGGGGAATTTAAAATTTTATATTTTTCCAGGAATATCATTGGGCGGTGATCGGAACGTTAGGGGCGTGGAAACGTCTAGTTTTAATCGCTGAGATTCAAAATGTAGGTAAAATTACAAAAGTTACTTTACTTCGATCTTGGCCCTTTAATGTAGAGGTTTTCATAGACCAGGTGGGATCTAGTTCGGCCGAGTTTATGTACAAGATTAAGGGTGTGTTTTTTATTGACTTTGACTTCCCAACTAATTTTTTCGCTCAAAAAATTTTAAAAACAATAAAAAATACTTAAGTTTTGAGTGTCAAAATTTTAGTCTGCCTCTCAAACTAGCTTCTCAAACCTTAGTTTGTCAAAAGCTAATTTTTCTAACTTTTGTAAAACCTTGGTTTGGCCCCAAATCTTAGTTTCCCACCACAACCAAAAACAAAGCCTAAGGTTTGAGAAGCTAGTTTGGGGGGCAAACTAAGATTTTGACACTCAAAAGTTGAGTATTTTTTGTTGCTTTTAATTTTTTTTTGTGAAAAAGCTAGTTTGAGAAGCTAAACACAACAAAAAATAAGCCCTAAAACACTTTCTACTTTTTTCGAAAATTGACACAACGAAGTATGAGCCTCATTTTTTCCAATCCACGTTGTATTTGAAAATAATTAAGGGCTCATTCAGCAATGCTTATGAAACAGGCGTTGGAGCGTCAAACGAAAAACCGTTGCTGAACAAGCTACCAAACGGATGTTGACTCTTATTTTTCACCGAGTTTAACCCTCACACAGAAATTTTGCCACAGCTGAAAAATTCAGCTTCTCCCCCAATCGAGTGTTTGTTCTTATCGAGCGTTTGAAAATTTATGCTAAACGGGGCCTAACTCAAAATTCATTTCCCATTCGCTCAAACTATTTTTCATTTTAAGAATATTTACTTTATTTTTAACTTAATCTTTTAATATTTCTATTATTTTTACTCTTTTATACATGAACAATTTAATATATTTTTTAATATTTATATTATTGTAAAAAAAATTTACATACTATAAATTATATAATATATTGAAATAAAATAATAAATATATTATAAACATAAAAAATGGACCGGACAATTCGGTTTGGGTCTTGAATTTTGGAATCCAAACTTGACCCGTATTTTAAACGGGCTAAGTTCATTTTTTGAGCCTATACTTTTTCCCAAACCGTCCCAAATTTTGAGCGGACCTTCATAGTTATTGGACAGATAATACGGTCCTTGAATATGTCTACTTTGGTGTTGAACATAATAAAACATTATATTCATATGGGATAATCAATTTTTGGCCCTTAACTTGGTTCATTTTGGCATGTAAACTCTTCTTTTGTCCTGATTAGTCCCAAAACTACCAACTTTTTACATCTTGATATTTACGTACGGATTTTATCATTTGATAATTTGACACTCTAAGATTGTATCATGTCATCATATAAAAAAAAATACGGGAGCAAATAGAAACCCAACACTGTGATTGTGTGTTCCAACTTATAAATATCTCTCGCTTTAAAAGACACCAAAAACTTAGAACCTCTTGTCTCTACTACTTTAAGTTTGATGAGTATTTCTGTTAATAATTGTGGTTGGTTATCGAGTCTCATTTTAAATTGAAATAACTTTTTAAAAATAATATAAAGGTGATTATAAGGTAGTATCTGTTCATAGATATTCTTAACCCTTTGACAAATACGCATATATCATGCAGATAAGACGATTTAAATTCGTGTCTCTTAAGATGAACATCATCCGTTTTTCTACCGGGACACTTGTTGAGTTCTAAATTAAAATAACTTGTTGAATCCTAGATGATACACTATATAATAAAATATTCTTAAGAATGGTGTCTTATGTACGTCTTAAGTTAGTTTTCTCATACCGCGGTTCATCGATTGGGTGCAATATTTCCAACATCAGAGATTGAAGGTTTCCATAAATGACAATAAATGTACAAAGTTTATTTATTATCACCTTTCTCTAATTTATTAGTGAATAAAATCGTATTCTTTTTTTATGTTTTTTTTCATGTCCCAACACTAAAACAAATTAAATTTTAAATTCTAATCATAATTTCTAAATCTTAAACTTTAAACTTTGGAAATTAAACCCTACATCCTGCAATCTAAACCTTAACTTTAAACTCTAAAACTATATTTTTAAATATAAAAACATAAATAGAAACACCAAAAATAATGTAGAAGATTTCTATTCTTTATCGGTATATAAGCATCTCGTTACACAGATTAATCAAAATATTATAATAAGAAATAAAAATAATGCAAAACAATATATACTTTGAAATTTCAGGAAAAGGTTAACGACATTCGGCTGTGAATGTAATCAAAATATACGTCATGAATAGGGATGGACATTTGACCCAGACTTGACGGGTTTCGACCTAACCTGATCCGATAGAGTTGGATTTTTTATGAAAAAAAAACAGGTTCGGGGGTCGGATGCAACATATCAAGCAACCAGAGTCAGGTTTAGGGAGAAAAAACCCTATTCGACCCGACCCAAGTATAATTAAAATAATTAAAATATTTTTAGGGTTTTTATTACCCTT
This sequence comes from Hibiscus mutabilis, assembly GCA_019671005.1. NCBI lineage: Eukaryota > Viridiplantae > Streptophyta > Magnoliopsida > Malvales > Malvaceae > Hibiscus > Hibiscus mutabilis. Next base: position 15,390,681 of record CM033713.1, on the reverse strand, counting down.
TTGAGTTTTGGCCTTTCTCCAATTCCCCTTACCTGGTTCGACGAAAGGGAATGAAAGACTCCTTTGTTCTTGATTTTCCCCTCATCCCTTTGTATCCAATCTTGTGCTTTTAATTGTTGGAAACAAATTTAGAATAAAAATTAGGAGGGAATATCATGTCGGGTCAGGTTTCATACTCAATATTCGCGTCGGGTACGGGTCAGGTGAGATGTCTCTAAACCCAAGTCGAGTCGAGGCACTAAATGTTCAGGTCGGGTTTGGGTGGGCCAAAAACCCGACCCGTGCCCATCCCTAATCATGAAACCAATCAAACATGGATGACGCATGATGGGGCACAAAGTACGTCACAAGCATTCTTTTAATGAGAAGATGATGATTGGGGAGTCTAACGTGCATCATGTTTATGAGGCAACTAAAAGACGATAAATTTGAGATAAAGTATCAAAATTTATTCTTGAACTGAAAATGTTAGATTTCTTGATAACATATTCTTTTCTTTTCTTTTCTTTTCTTTTAGTTTTTTTTGCTAGTATTGATACTTAGTTTGTAAGTATCGATACTTATTTTTTGATAAATTTCCAGTTTGGGACAAAAGTATCGATACTTACAAAATAAGTATTGATACTTTCAGAAAATTTGAAAATGTTAGACTTATTGATAACATTTTCAGTTGGTTTTTGAATTTTTTCTGCAAGTATCGATACTTATTTTGTAAGTATTGATACTTGTGTCGTATCGATACTTGCAGAAAAAATTTCAAAAACCAACCGAAAATGTTATCAAGAAGTCTAAAATTCTCAGTTCAAGAACAAGTTTCGATATTTATTTTGTAAGTTTCAAGAACAAGTTTCAATATTTATTTTGTAAGTATCGATACTTTTGTCCCAAACTGAAAATTTATCAAAAAAAAGTATATATACTTGCAGAAAAAAACTCAAAAAATCAACCGAAAATGTTATCAAGAAGTCTAATATTTTTAGCTCAAGAACAAGTTTCGATATTTTTTTTGTAAGTTTCGATACTTTTGTCCCGAACTAGAAATTTATCAAAAAAATTAAGTATCGATACTTGCAAAAAAAAACTCAAAAAACCAACCGAAAATGTTATCAAGAAATTTAACATTTTTAGTTTTTCTGTAAGTTTCGATACTTGCCGTCTTTTAGCCGCACCATAGCGTGCCGCACTCTAGACTCACCCAAATGATTGAAAATACAAAAAAATATTAATAATAGTACGAAAAAATCATTTTTTTCACTCTGATATGCGACAAGTATACATATTTACATGATTATTTATTGTATTTTGTATTTATTTTTTATTTTAATTCTTTTAATAATTTTAAGCTGATTACAAAGTAGTATTTATTTATATTTTTTAGCTCTTTGATAAGGAACACACATTGCAAACAAAGTTGTTTGATCTCTGGAACCACTCGTTGGGGTTTTATCTTTATATTTTAATTGATAAAGGGTATAGCATAAAGTAATATAATTTTCTTTTTTCTTTCTTTTTAATTAAGTACAGATGTTATATTCTCAAGACAAATATCGGAATTTAAACCTATACGAGATGAGATAATATGAGCATCATTAGCCATTCAGACAATTAGCAAATCTCAATTTTCATTTTAGTATCAAGTAATGAAAAAAAATATTATATGATATCAGTTAGTGAGCATAATTACGATAATAAAGTTCAATTATAATTTAGAGTGCATTCACTTTGGCCATAAAACTTTTAAATTTTATATTATCGTTAAATTTTTAATTCATTTTTATTACGGGCATTGTCGTTAAAAACTGTCATTAAATTTTTTCCAAAAAACTCCTAATTTTAAGATTGGCAGTCGCCACAAGAGGTTGATTTTTTGATAACAGAGCGATTGTCGGTCAATTTCAACGACGAAAAACTCTAATTGGCAAGAAAACTAACATAGGTTGGTTCCAAGTTGATCCAATGTTGATGGATCGAAAAATTTAACTTTTAATTTATATTAGATCGCAAACTCTTTTCGCCGTTGTTTGTTGATTTCTTGGGTTGAAAAAACCACCAAACTAATCACTTTATTTTTTTCTTTCTTTTAATTGGTTCAAACTCGTCGAAAAATCCCCTATATAATCTGCACCTTGCACCTTAAATGGATCCTAAATTAAAAATTATATCAACGACATATTAAAAAAAATTATATTAACAACTTTAATCAAAATCGATCATTATAAACACTGAATTGAATAACAAACTCACTAAAACACATCCGAATTAAATTCACACAATAGTATTTAAATATGAAACCTAAAAAGTTTTCCCAACTCCTTGTGAAAACATACAAAGTTATGACTTATGGCAGGCCGGCGGGTAGGGACTAAGGACGGATGTACATGGCGGTTGTGCCCCCAATTTTTTTATTAAAAAATATAATAGAATTTTTTTATTTAAATCTCTATTTTTCTTTTTTATTTTTTGAATTATAGATTTCTAATTTTCGATTCATTTAAATTTTATCAATTTTATTTTTTTTATAGTTAATTATACTTTGCTTTTATTTTAATTCTTGGCTCCATCCTGCTAGGGAATGGGTCGCTATAATTTCTTTGAACAAGCTATCATTTCTTTGTCTTAACTCTTAAGGAATATAATTAGTTTTTTTTTTCTCAATAAGTTCAAAAAGCTTTAAACACCCTTAATACTTAATTTTTAAAATTAATCCACAATTCTTTAAAAAAATACCTGTAATCTACCACTTTTTTATTAAAGTCCCATAATCAAATCTATAATTCATAACCTTTTAAAAGGTTTGACCATCTATCCATTGTTATTTAATGGTCAAATATTTATTTGTAACGTACATGTACGTGATATCTATTCGCACAACTTGATATACACATGGTATGACCTTTCAAAATATGGATTAGATTAAAAAACAATTAAAGAAACAGTTTTTCCAAATATATTTAACTATTTAAATTTTCTATTCTCAGGTAAAAGTAATATATAGTACTGATTAATTAACATTTGTTCAGATATAGTTTTACTAAATAATGCATATTATATAAATAAATTAATTACATATAAAAATTATAAATTTCTTAAATACTCATAAAAAACTCAAAACTTGTGCAAGTATTTATTAATTTATAATTTTTATGGACTATATATGTGAATTTGTATGATTATGGGTCAAAATTAAATTTCACTTGATTTTCAGGTAGATATTTTAAAAAAATTAATTTATCAGTTATTTATTACTTACGAATGCTGAACGGGTTTGACGACATATGGCTACTGAGGATCGTTGTGCGATTTGTAAGAGGGGTGTAGAGGATGTGTTACATGTGTTGCGTGACTGTGCTAAGGCTCGTCGAGTGTGGTTTAGCTTAGTGAGGCCAGAACGGGTGAATGAGTTTTTCCATCTTACTTTACAATATTGGATAAATTCCAATCTGAGTTTGCGTGATGCAAGTCGAGGTGAGCCCTGGTATGTTCTATTTTGGGTGGTTTGTTGAAAACTGTGGTCGCGACGTAATTCTATTTTGTTTGATCCTGAGTTTATTGAGAGGGAGGATTTTGTGGACCTTGTGTGCGGTTTACTAATTTGATTTCTGCAGCCAGGGATGACCGAACATTGCTGCCCTTGACGATAAATGTTGGAACTGAGCCGATGACAGTGTGGAGTTTCCCAGTGAGTGGGTGGGTCAAGGTGAATGTTGATGGGGCTGTGGATACAGGGAATGAAATAGCTGCGATTGGGGGTGTGATTCAAGGTGATCAGGGTGAGTGGTTGTTTGGTTTTTCTAGAAGTTTAGGTAGATGTTCGGTGGTGGTTGCGGAACTATGAGCAGTTTATTATGGGCTTGTTCATGCTAGAAGGCTAAATTTTGATAGAATTGTGATAGAATCAGATTATGCCGAGGCGGTTCGTTTGGTAAAAGGGACCGAGTCTAATCGTACTGAAAATGCTCTGGTTATTATGATTAAAGAGCTGTTGCTTGGGGATACAGAGGTTGTGGTAATGCAAATTAGTCGCTCGGTGAACTTGGTAGCTGATAGGCTTGCTGGAGCTTTGCGTGGAAAGCAGCCTATGGAGATTCTTCACGCAGTTGAACCGATAGAGTTACAGCCGTTGTTGCTGGGTGATTGGCAACATGCCACTGGGATTGGTTAGTAGGTTGTCTCGACTGTTTCTAAGAGTTGGGTTGGGGTTGTTTTGTGCTTTATGGAGGTGCTGCTTTGCCTTAGCTTCTCGGGGTAGCTCAATGGTTTTTCTGTAACTACAATCGCATGTACTCTTTTTCCTCCATTTAAGTTCAGGAGGTTTTTTAGCGAGGCATGTGGCTATAGTATTTCCTTTCTTATATAAAAAAAACCCATAAATTTTAATACTAAAGAAGATTTTAAAAGATAAGGTTATGAAATTAAAAGTAAAAGTAAAATTTAATCTTGCTTTGAACATGCTTAATAAATTTCATTGAATAGAACTATGCTACTGATTTTCTCCTGCACGTGGCTTATATATATATGATCGAATCAATATTGGTGTATGTCTACACACACTAATATATAATAAACAATTCCTTCGTTTTCATTCATTTTGGTCAAAGTACTAAAGAGGCCAGGACCTATCAGGCAGTCCTTGAAAACAGACAGACTAACAGTCTTCTGCTTGTAAATATTTATATAATACGTATTGAAACAGTGGAATTTTGGGTTGAAGGTAAAACATAAATGCTTAAATTTGGGAAACAAATTCATAAATAAATTAAATTTAAAAATATATATATATATAGGGGACAAAAGTGAAAAAAAATCTTTGGTATAGAGTTTCATCCCTGATTACATATATCATCAAGTGTGTGTTATATATATATATGGATATGATCCACTTATACTATGTAAAATTCAATTAGTTTTACATTAATCCATGACCATTGGATGAGTGAAATAGATGGATGAGATTAGAAGTAGGATATCTGAATATTATCACTTGAAATAAAAGTAAGGAGTTAATCTTGTCCATCTATTTCACCCATTTAATGGCTATGAATTAGTGTAAAACTAGTTGAGTTTTTATATAGTGTAAGTGGATCCTAACCTATATATATATGGGATAGGAATCGTTTACAAAGTGTAAAAGTTTTCAAGGTTTACACGTTTTTTGGGCTATTAGATGAGTGCAATGGATGACTGAGATTAATAGTAGGATATGTGAAGATTGTCACTTGGCAAAAAAGTAAGGAGTTAATCTCAACCATCTATTTTCCCCATCCAACGATCCAAAAAACGTGTAAAACTCTGAGTTTTACATTCTATGTAAGTGGATCCTAATCATATATATATATATATATCCTCTATCCAACAATCCAAAAAATGTGTAAAACTCTGAGTTTTACATTCTGTGTAAGTGGATCCTAATCCTATATATATATAATCCATTTACACAGAATGTAAAACTATGAATTTTACACAGAATATATATATATATAATCCATTTACACAAAATGTAAAACTATGAATTTTACACAGAATATATATATATAAGGTTATATATATATATAAGGTTATGATCCATTTACACAAAATGTAAAACTATGAATTTTACATGATTTTTGGATCGTTGGATGGGAGAAATGGAAGGTTGATATTAACTTCTTACTTTATTTTTCTAAGTGATAATCTTCACATATCTTATTATTAATCTCAATCATTCATTTTACTCATCTATCGCTCCAAAAAACGTATAAACTTAAAAACTCTTACACTAAGTAAACGGATCTTATATATATATATAGTTAAAGATAAAATTATATTTGCAGTTGCACGTTGGTAAGTAACGACTTGTTTTAGGCAAAGAAATCGAAAATCGAACCACATTGTTTAAACGATTTATAGTTCATAAATTTAAAAGCCATGATTATGTGAATCAAATTTTATTTTATTTTTTAAAGTTAAAAAGTATTAACATTCTTAGTTTACCTTTTCTGTAATATCCACATGAGAAATATTAAGCAATATGCATACATGTAATTGGATAGAATTATGGAAACACCAATACTTGCAGCTTGACTAGTCGTGTTTTTTTTACTATAAGATCAGCCATCAGTGTTGAATTTGGCAGATGAAACAAAAAAAAGGAAGGGTAATAAAGAAGGGGAACAAACCCAGTCGTAATAGCAGTGTTGAATTTGGGTAGAAATTTGGGTTAAACCGGAAGTCTACTAAAACCAAGTCGTTAATACTGCCTTTAAAACAGTGGGTTTTGGCTGAAACCTAGTGACTAGAAACAGCATCATGTGTGCATGAGACTTTTCTCCTTGTTTGATAATATATTTATATAATATTATGGTGAGACATGTAGACCGTAATTGTAAAGAAATAAATACGGTCCCAGGAAAGTAATGACCATTAATCAAGGATTATAGTTACCCCATGTGGAAACAAAAAACATATGTACTTGCTCAAGTTATTTCATTCAATGCACCCTTAGTTGGAAACAAAAAACATATGTACTTGCTCAAGTTATTTCATTCAATGCACCCTTAGATAAAACTACTTTTGCAGTTGCATGTTGGTAACTTCTTTTATATTAATTCGGATTGAGTAAAGAAAGCAAGAAAATCGAAAATTGAATAGTGAGATTTAAATGATTTAAGGTTTATAAATTTAGAAATCATGATCATATGGATTGATTTTTACATTTTATTTTATTTATAATTAATTACTATTTTTAATATGCTGGTGTAATTACAATGTAATATCCGTTCAATTTTTTAGCCCTTTAATAATGCACACACACCGTGCATACATGGTGCTCAAACCCTGATAACTTGCATAAAATACATCATCCTTTACTATTGGGACCACTTCAAGGTAGTATCTGTTCAATTTTCTTAGCCCTTTAATTACTTACTATTTTTTTTCAAATGTTAAGATAAGTGTTTATATTTTAAGAGTGCAAATAACTTTATTTATTTAATAATAATAATATTTTAGAAATGTTTATATATATATTTTTAAATTTACCGAATAATGTCAAAAATATGGTGTAAGGAATTTCTCTATTATTTTCTCACTCCATCTTTCGTATTTTACTTGATATGGTGTAAGGAATTTCTTTAAAAAAATGAAATTGCAGGGGGGGATATATGTATTTATATTTAATAGTGTGTTGGGTAAAAATTAAAATTTATATTACTTTCACGTTACATCTCTATGACATTTATATTCCGAATAACAAATTGGTTAGAGATCCATTAATTGATTGTGGTCAAAAATGTTTATGTTGTCCCGTCTTATATGAGTTTAAATATCGACATTTAACTTGATAATGTAATTACATGTCTGCTTATTAAAAATAATAATAAAGTGGCTATATTGTCCAACTTCATTTTTCAGATTTAATATTAACATCTTTAACATTCTTAAATATTTTTATTATTTACTCTATTCATCCTTGTACTTTTTTTAAATTAATCAAATACATTAATATTAAATTATCGTACTTTGGGGGAAATATTCAAAATTAACAAAGTTTGCGGTTAAGCTTTAGTGATGGAAGGAAATAGTGTCACATATATATGTGCTATGTGTGAAGGCTGTCTCTTATTATATGCCGATCCTGCCTTGACAAGTCTACTTGGGACCGAGCAAAGGTGGACCGAGCATTGATATGAGCAATCCCTAAGGAGCTACCAAGTCAAGTCAGAATGCTTTGGGAAGGAATGAAGGCCCTATCTAGAAATTATCCTCGTTTGGGACGAAGCAACGTCTACTCGCGTCATACTTGGTAAGTTTATTTAGCTCTTTAGGGGGAAGTTGTCTGGTGTTGGGTCTCCACCATCCCCCTCGCCATGTGCTAGCAGGCGAGCTGCTTTGGTGTAAGTGACCTTCTCCTAGGCTCAAGTGGGGCCTAGGTGTGCGGGCATTGGGGCCAAGCGGATGGCACAATGTCTCTATAGGAGGATCTTTTAGGGACGGTTTGGGGCCAGAGGGCTCCATATCGCGCTCGTCGCGAGAGTCGGGGGTTGGCAGCTAGCATTCGCTAGGCCCTGCGAGATACGATATTCGACGCGCATGTTGCCTGATGGATCATGAGACGACGCTTCCGAGTTAAGTCCTTGGATAAAGGGCTTGTTGAAGGCTGACTTGTTGGGGATGAGTCCCTTTTAAGTGCTAACTTGCCTGGGACAAGTCTCTTTTGAGTGTCGTACGGCTTATAGAACCGGGTCTGGACGGTATGGTCGTGACAGTTGGTATTAGAGCAAGGCTGGTTATGACTGGTTGTGATTTTTTGTTGGAAATATGTGATTATGCTGACTCCGTACCAAGCGCCACCATATGTGGGGTAGGCATAGCGGGCTGACTCCGTACCAAGCGCTCCTACTAGTGAAGTAGGCAGGACGGGCTGACTCTATGCCAAGCGCCCTGGTAATTGGGGTAGGAAGGGTAGGATATTGTGAGACTCTGCACCAAGCACTCCTACGAGTGGAGTAGGCAGGGCGGGCTGACTCTACACCAAGCGCTTTTGGGGAAGAAGTAGGTAGGGTAGGATTGTGGATTCTACACCAAGCGCTCTTGGGGAAGGAGTAGGCAGGGTAGGATTGTGAGGCTTTACGTCAAGCGCTCTTGGGGAAAGAGTAGGCAGGGTAGGATTGTGAGGCTCTAAACCAAGCGCTCCTGGGGAAGGAGTAGGCAGGGTAGGATTGTGAGGCTCTACACCAAGCGCTCATGGGGAAGGAGTAGGCAGGGTAGGATTGTGAGGCTCTACACCAAGCGCTCATGAGGAAGGAGTAGGCAGGGTAGGATTGTGAGGCTCTACACCAAGCGCTCATGGGGAAGGAGTAGGAAGGGTAGGGTTGTGAGGCTCTACACCAAGCGCTCCTGGGGATGGAGTAGGCAGGGTAGGTAAAATGGACTCCACGCCAAGCGCCTTGGTAATTGAGGTAGGCATGGTAGGATTATGGTGATTCTACACCGAGTGCTCCAAGTGATGGAGTAGGTAGGGTAGGCAAATTGGTTATGACTTACGCCAAGCGCTCTAGTAATTGGAGTAAGCAGGGTGGATAATTGCGACATGGGTGGAAAGTTTATGTTTGCAGGTTACAATGATGTCTTAATTAACGAAAGGATTCCTTCTGTTCAGTCGACGAGGACGTCGACAAGATGGTGCAGAAGAAAAGCGAGACAAGTTGTGCTTTTAGTGTTGGATAACCTTAAAAGCGGGTTGGCTTGTGGGAAAGTGTTACTAGCCACTGGAAAGCCAAGATGCATGAGTTCACGAGAGCAAGGTTGTTCGAGTGGGCATAGATGCACATTCACTTGGCAAATGGTGAATGTGTAAGGCAATATTTACCAACCAGGTATCGTTCGAGACTTGTGTGAATAGGTTATCATTAATGTATTTTCTTGTATGTCTTATAGTACATGCCATATAAAGAAAGGCAAAGAGACAAAGTACATTCTTGTACCGTGTTGGCAAGCAGAGATCATTTTACATCATTTAGCAATTAAGTGCAAGGTGAACTTGTACTTGTCCGCTTGGATAGTGGCCAGATGGTGACCATTCATTGCTTTGAAGATCTCACTATATGATGGGACATAGTTGGCGGATGGGCTTAGTGCCGAGGGTAAGCCATTGGGTGGCGAGTCATAGTTCTCTGGCATATGGGTAGGTATGCTATTTTGTGTTTTGTAGGTCGATGGCTAGATCGTGAGACACGAAGACACTTCAAGGCACGTCTTGGTTGAGTTAAAGATTCTCTACTTATGTTTTGCTCGAGCCACAATCAAAGTAAAAGTGTGGGAGCATAAATCTAGCACTCGACGTTGATGGAGCGGAACTGGGTCTTAATGAGTTCATATTCGGACTAGATGGTCACGTATATGCGACATGGCCATAAAGAAATTGAGGGAACCTATGATCGAGTCTTGAATTATTTGCTTGAATGTTCAGATAATGGGGCTAGAGAAGCGTATGAGATCAAGCATAGATCAAGGATAAGATGTCACAGATGTCCATATCGACTCATCAGGTGATGAAGAACTGGTGTCAGCATCGATGAGGACATCGATAGAAGAAGTGGGGAAGAATGTCAAAACCATCCCTTCTTGGACTATATCGTTGAGGACATCGATAAGAGAAAATGTGGGAGAATGTCAAGGTTGTCTCTTATTATATGCCGATCCTACCTTGACAAGCCTACTTGGGACCGAGCAAAGGTGGATCGAGCATTGATATGAGCAATCCCTAAGGAGCTACCAAGTCAAAGATGCAAGTCAGAATGCTTTGGGAAGGCAATGAAGGCCCTATCCAGAAAGTGTCCTCGTTTGGGACGAAGCAACATCTACTCTCATCATACTTGGTAAGTTTATTTAGCTATTTAGGGGGAGTGGTCTGGTGTTGGGTCTCCACCATCCCCCTCGCCATGTGCTAGCAGCCGAGCTGCCTTGGTGTAAGTGGCATTCTCCTAGGCTCAAGTGGGGCCTAGGTGTGCGGGCATTGGGGGCCAAGCGGATGGCACAATGTCTCTCTAGGAGGACCTCCTAGGGACGGTTTGGGGCCAGAGGGCCCCATATCGCGCTCGTCACGAGAGTCAGGGGTTGGCAGCTAGCATTCGCTAAGCCCTGCAGGATACGATATTCGACGCGCATGTTGCCTGATGGATCATGAGACGACACTTCCGAGTTAAGTCCTTGGATAAAGGGCTTGTTGAAGGCTGACTTGTTGGGGATGAGTGCCTTTCAAGTGCTAACTTTCCCGGGACAAGTCTCTTTCGAGTGCCGTACGGCTTACAGAACTGGGTCTGGACGGTATGGCTGTGACACTATGCACACCGTACCTACATCCTTTCTTATTTTTTATATAATTTTTAAGTTACAATTTTTAATAAATTTTTATAATTGTTAACCTTTTAATTCTATTTATGTGCAGTATTCATTCACATAGATCAAGTTTTAATTTGATATAGAAATTTATCTGTACAAAAGTGTAGAATTATTTGTTCGATATAAGCAGCTTTTCAACCATAAAAAATGTATTAATAAAGATTATATTCCCAATAATCAAGATGTGGAATCTATTTGAAATTTTATATGAATAACAAGTATAAATGTACTCATAAACCCGACATTATAAAAACATTAATTTTTTTGAATTTTAACATTAATAATCTCCATCTTAATTTCAAGATTGTAGTCGCTTTAGTTAAAATAATAATAAGGTTTATATCACAAATAAGTATATAAAGTATATTATTTTTTATTTACGTACCTAATATATTTTTTTACCGTAATAAGTACTTAAAGTATACTTTTTGGTTAAAATAGATACTTAAAGTATTTTTTCGTCCAATTAGGTACCTAAACTATATATATTTTTTCATCTAATTCCTAAAAATTAACACGTCATTGTAATCACTCATTTTTGTCCAGGTTTTAGTATTATTAGTATTATTTTAATAGTAATATTATTAATATAAAATTAATGAAAAAATCAATTAATAATAATAATATAATATGAAAAAAGTAAAAAAAAAAAGTAAAGTAAAAAAAAAGACAGAACATTGCGTGGAGTGCTAAGCTCCATGTCACCTTTACCCCCAATTTGCCTATAAATATGAGGCATGAGGAAGGGGCAATAGGCAGCAAAGAGCCAGCCATGGCATGCCCAATATAAGAGAGCTTTGATCTCGGGTAGCCAAGGACCGGGGCAATGCCCTCGTTCCTAACCAGTTCGATCGGGGTTTTATTTTAGGTTCGATCTAGTTAATTTTTGAAGAGGTCGTGGTAGATCTCGGTGGGGTTCAGTCAGGGTTCGTCATTCGAGCTCTTAGTTAGGTATATTTTTTCCTTTTTATTTGTGTTGTAATTTTTATGATTTAATTAAGTATTAGTTAATTTAAAATTGTGTTCTTTTTTAGTTTGTATGTTTATTTATGTTTTAGATTAGTATTTATTTATGTTTTAAATTTATGTTTTAGATTAATATTTTACTTATGTTAGATTAGTTTTTATTTATGTGTTAGATTAATATTTATGAATGTTTTAGATTAGTATTTTATTTACGTTAGATTTGTTTTTATTTATGTGTTAGATTAATATTTATGTATGTATGTTTCAGATTAATATTTTATTTATGTTAGATTAGTATTTTATTATGTTAGTATTTATTCATTTATGTTCTTATATTTTTATCGCATTGTATTAAATTATTTGCCATGTTTTTAAGTTGCATTTTGGAAATATAAATTGTCAATGCGGTGCCCTTTTATCCGAGCATAAACGGAGCCAGTATCAGACGTAGTGATGGTGGTTGGGCGTTTACTCTCGGATAACGGGGCTTTTAGAATTTACTCGCACATATAACTAAATGTTAATTTAATCGTCACTTTAATCCGGAAAGTTTAATATTAATAAAGCGGTAATTATTAAAGTATCAATTTTTGGGCGGTGTGGGGGTGCTATTCATTCCCCATCCGTAACCGACTCTCGAACCCAACATTTTAAAATCTCTGGTTTTACGGTGTCCGGCCTACCTAAGTGGCGGTGGCCACTCCGTTTTTAAATAAAACTCGAGTTTTTCTAAAACCCCACAAAATAAACATTTTAATACCCGAAAAAACCCCTAAACACCTTAAAACCCCATTTTTTAGCGAGAGGGATATCGCTACAGATGGCGACTCCGCTGGGGACATTTTTTGTTTTTTCAAAAACAAATGAGATTCAAGCTTTTTTAAATAATTATCGCTTTACTAATATCGGAAATTCCGGATTAAAGTGACTATTAAAGTAACATTCGGTTATAATTGCGCGTTTATTTTAACGCATTTAAAATTTGGCATATAAACTCGTCCTTTTTAAGTTGAGGGAAAACACTAATTCTTTCGTGAGGATATCGTTCCTCCGTATGGGCCTAGCAAGTACCTTCGGGGCTTGAGTACCTTATGCTTTCGTGAGGATATCGTTCTTTCCTAGGGGCATAAGCGAATGGGTCCCCCTGAGTTGAACCCAGTTGAAAGGAGCCTATATTGGGTGATGGCCGGGGCCTTGCTACTCTTAGTAAGGAACAACAAGGACAATCTGGGTACCTCTTAGCACCAAAACTGCATGTAGAGAATACATAAAACCCACCCTTTTAGAGCCATATGGATAACCTAGGTGTTTTAGATGGGTTGTAAATAGGGTTGTTTTGTTTGTTTATCTTATTTAAATTTACCTTTCATTTGTGTATTTATTATTTTCATCCGGTACTAACTCATTTCTTTTTGTGTTTTTATTTTTTATTTTTATTCTACAAATACTTTTGTTGCATTATCATTGCATCCACATTACATAAAGGTGTTGATTCAAGTGGTTTGCCCGATCAGAAAATCTTTCATCATGGAAAAAAGGTATCTTAAGAAGGACGACATTAACCTAGTCGTGCGACATTGGTCAGAGGTTAATCAACGGGTCCGAGGTACCAGTTTGCCGATCAAACGTGTAGTGCCAAAGTATACACACGAGAGCCTACAACAGAATGATCCGTGAGAGCTTAAAGAGATTTAGGAAAGATAGGACCGAAGACTACATGACCTGCTTTTCAACAGTTATGGTGACATAGCCCAACTAATGTATGTTCGAGTCAATCAGCCTTTACTCCGAGCCATTTTCTAGTTTTAGAATCCCGTTTTTTTTTGCTGTTTTATGTTAAGTGTTCAAAAGTACTATTTTTATTACCCTTTTTACTCATATTATTGTTAAACTTAGGCTCATATTAGTTGCATAATTAGTCATTCATTCATTAATTCATGTTTCTTTCAACCGTTGAGCTTGATTACATAACTTGGTGATTTTTGTGGAAAAAGATACTACTTTGGTGTGTTTTTGTGTGTGCAGAATCAGTTGCCAAAGCAAGGTTGGAACTAGTAGCCAAGGCAATACAAGAAGGAGATGTCGACGCAGTTGCCAGGGCAGTGCATGAAGGAGATGCCGACGCAGTTGCCAGGGCAGTGCATGAAGGTTATGCCGAGCTAGTTGTCAGGGCAATTGTCGACAATGGAAAAAGATGATGTGGGACTCGAATTGATGACTAGATAAAACCCAATATGACATGGAAGAAGATAAATCCTAGAAGAATTGGAGATTCAAAGAGAGATTAAATCCCAATGAAGATAGGAGAAGATCTAGAAGGAATTTAAATATAATAAAGAATTATATTCTTTTAAAGTATTTAATTCCAACTTAACTTCCTCCTCAATAAAGACTTTGAACTAACCATCTCCTATATAAAGAACCCCTAGTCACCTATTTCAACAAGCTTGGAGGGAGAGTTCGATTAAGAGAGTTTCCAAAGAGGGCTGATCAATTTCTTCATCTTCTTTATTCTATTCGATTCATGTTTGAGGATTATTCTTTGTATATCTTTCGAAACTCGGCCATGAATTGATGTGAATTGGCTTGGGTTATTATATTTTGTGGTTGTGAGAAACAATTGGATTTTGTTTAGGTAATAAGAGTTTGCACTTTCAATTCAAGGTTTACTCATTCTTGGTTTTTATTATTGTTTATGAGTGAATTGGGAGAGGATCTCGTAATTCTATCTATTTATCTAATATCGGGAGAGTTAGATTCAAGAAACGAATGAGTATGGTATTTATTCAATATATTGATGGTGAAGATTAATCCAACTTAAGAATAAGTTAAGGATTTCAACGGTCAAGAGGAGCGCAAGATTGGTTGTTGTTCACCATTGGTTCACGCAGGGATGTATTGTCAAGGCATGCACAACTAGCTAGAGTTTTGACTTAGGGATAAGAAGAAATCATTGAAGAACGCTCTGCCGAACCTTGAAGTTACTGCCCAGCCACCCAAACAGTTGCCCAGGCAACGGTCGATTCGTTGCCAAGGCAACCCAGCTGCGCAAGTTGCCACGCAACTGAGTTGCCCTTGCACTATTTTACCAAGACTATCAAATTGGCTATCACTCCTCAACTCACGATAACCTGGCCTATTCTCTCTCATTTGTTTACATCTTTATTTTATTTACTTGCTCTTTTACTTTACTCGTTTAAATCAACTCCTACTATCAATTGTGCTTTTACTTTACAGTGCGATAACTAAAGCAAAGTGGCCCAAACCAATCCATGTGGAGACGATACTCGATACTCGTATCACTTTATTACTTGCGATGTGTATACTTGAGACGTGTATACTTGCACCGTTTGCGTAGCACTCAATACACGCAACAAGTTTTTGGCACCGTTGCTGGGGATTGGCAATTGGTGTTAGTTGTTTTTGTTGTTGCATTTTTCTTATTAGTTTTACTAACTTTTCTTTTTGTTTGTTCTATCAAAAAAATTCAAGTGCGCTACAAGTTAAGGGACATCAACATGTCGGGAAATAAAAGCCGATCTATTCGAGAGTTGACGATGGAAGATAGGAATCAATCCACTCAAGAATTTCTTACACCCTTCGATGATTACCTATACCAACCGAGAAAAGCCCAAAGAGCCTATCCCATGGAAAACTCTTGTGCTATGTGTGGAGAACATCATGTGTTTGAAAATTGCCCTCACATTTTCAGTGCATATGGCTACATGGAGGACCATAAATGGAACCAACAGCAAAATCCTTCATGGTATGATCAAAAAGCTTAAATTTTTTTACCATGATATTTTTACCGTAGCAACAGATATGCCTTGGCAATATAGTCATTTCCAAGAGCATTCCAATTCCTTAAAGGAAACGTTGTTGGCTTCCTTGGCTAGACTTGACGGGTCAATTGAAGAGATTCGAGAGCTATCAAAGTCCATGGATATGAGGATAGCTCAGTGAGATGCACCCTTGAGGGATTTAGAAGATCAATTGATGAGATCTACATATGCCATGAATAATGTTGCGCGTAATAAGTGCTCCGCAATTGTGCAAGTGTACACGTCGCAAGTTATAGTGTAAAAGATATCGTCTTCACAGAGATTGGTGCCACTTCAAGAATCTAATCTCTTGCACTATAAAAAGTAAAAGAACAACACAAGTAGGTGATTGTAGGAGTTTAACTAACAACTAAACTATAAAGCAATAAAGTAAAAGAAGATGTAATCAAATGAGAGAGAATAGGCCATGTTATCGTGAGTTGAGGTGTGATAGTCGATTGGATCGTCTTGGTAAAAGAGTGCAAGGGCAACTCCGTTGCCGTGGCAACTTGCGCAGCCGGGTTGTCTTGGCAACTAATTGACAATTACCTGGGCAACTGGCTAGGCAACTGTTTGGGCGGCTGGGCAGCAGCTTCAAGGTCCGACGGAGCGTTCTTCAATGGTTTCTTCTTATCCCTAAGTCAAAACTCTAGCTATTTGTACATGCCTTGATAATACATCCCTGCGTGAATCAAGGGTGAACAACAACCAATCTTGCACTCCTCTTAGCTGTTGAAATCCTTAACTTATTCCTATGCCGAATTAATCTTCACCATCAATAGATTGAATAAATACCATACTCATTCGTTTATTGAATCTAACTCTCTCGATATTGGATAAATAGATGAAGTTACGAGATCATCTCTTAATTCACTCACAAACAAGAATAAAAACCAATAATGAGTAAACCTTGAATTGAAAGTGCAAAATCTTATTACCTAAACAAAATCCACTTGTTTCTCACAACCACAAAACACAATAACCTTAGCCAAATAGATTTAGTTCATGGCTAGGTTCCAAAGAAACACAAAACAAAGAATTCCTAACATAAACCTAATCGAACAAAGAAGAAAAAGATAAAGAATGGTTGAAGCCTCTTTGTCGAAATCTCCCCTTGCTCTTGTCGAAATCTCTCACCTCCTCTCCTTCTTGTCGAAATCTCTTCCCTTGCTCTCCCCTTGGAGTTGACGGCTTGGTCCTCAATTTATAGGGCTAGGTCAAAGTCTTTTTTTAGGAGGAAGTTAAGTTTGAATTAAATACTTTTAAAGAATATAATTCTTTATTATATTTAAATTCCTTCTAGATCTTCTCCTATCTTTTTGGGATTTAATTTCTCTTTGACATCTTCATGGAAATCAAACTCCTTTGGGATTTAACTTTGCTCCATGTCATCTTGGGTTTATCTAGTCATCAATTTTGACTGCCATATCATCTTATCCCTTATTGATAATTGCCCTGGCAACTAGCTCGACATCTCCTTCATGCATTGCCCTGGCAACTAGCTCGGCATCTCCTTCATGAATTGCCCTGGCAACTGGTTCTTGCCTTGCTTTGGCAAGTGATTATGCACAAACTCAAAAACATACAAAAGCAGTATCTTTTTTCCACAAAATTAAGCAAAATATGAAATCAAGCTTGTCCACCAAGGAAACAATGCAAGCATGCATGAATGGCTAATAATGCAACTAATATGAGCCTAAGTCTAGCAATAATATGAATAAAAAGGGTAATAAAATAGTACTTTTGAACACTTAACACACCCCCAAACTCGAACTATTGCTTGTCCTCAAGCAATGCAAACTAATAATTACCCGCCAAGACTTCAATTTTCACAAACATAGCTTTGAACTTTATTTCAATTCTCAGAACCCTGGCACAAAGTATGACTGGCTTTTCATTTTTCGAAAAACTTAGGAGTTACTCGGAATCAAACTATAATGCTTGTGAATGTGTGCGGAGTTGTGTGCAAGTTGATTTTTCGGATTCTATGCAAACAAGAGGTTTTCAAATTACTTCATTGGGTTCTTTTAACATGTTTTAACTAGAGCCGATTTCGGGCACCTCTAGTATTTTTGTTTTTAGTTTTCTTAAGTTAATTAATTTATTCGACTAGAGCCGGTTTCTGGCACCTCTAGCGGTCAATTTTTAGCACATACTAGAGCCAATTTCGGGCACCTCTAGCGATCAATTTTTAGCACATACTAGAGCCAATTTCGGGCACCTCTAGCATTCATCCAATTTTTATTCTAATCCTCCAACTTTTTAACTATCAACCTAAATTCGCTAGAATTCCTTAAATCAATCAAGCCACACAGTGTTTCATCAAGTTTAGCATCATAGTACGATTCTAAGTGTTTCCATGTTTATCCTAGAATAAAATTTTCTATCAATTAAGTACATTGGCAAAGTCATCATCGAATATTCATCAAATCTAGGCAATTCTTGTTCCAACTAAAGACATGGCAAGCAATTTATGTATCCTAAATGCAATACTTAAGATGATTGGTGCTCCACAATTGATGTATCAAATTTAGGCAAAAACTTGTTTCGCGTAATAAGTGCTTCGCAATTGTGCAAGTTTACACGTCGCAAGTTATAGTATAAAAGATATCGTCTCCACAGGGATTGGTGCCACTTCAAGAATCTAATCTCTTGCACTATAAAAAGTAAAAGAACACGAGTAGATGATTGTAGGAGTTTTAACTAACAACTAAACTAGAAAGTCAATAAGTAAAAGAAGATGTAATCAAATGAGAGAGAATAGGCCAGGTTATCGTGAGTTGAGGTGTGATGGCCGATTAGATCGTCTTGGTAAAAGAGTGCAAAGGCAACTTAGTTGCCGGGGCAACTTACGCAGCGGGGTTGCCTTGGCAACTAATTGATGGTTGTCTGGGCGACTGGCTGAGCAACTATTTGGGCAGCTGGGCAGTAACTTTAAGGTTCGGCGAGCGTTCTTCAATGTTTTCTTCTTATCCCTATGTCGAAACTCTAGCTATTTGTGCATGCCTTGATAATACATCATTGCGTGAACCAAGGGTGAACAACAACCAATCTTGCGCTCCTCTTAGCCGTTGAAATCCTTAACTTATTCATAAGTCGGATTAATCTTCATCATCAATAGATTGAATAAAGACCATACTCATTCTTTCTTGAATCTAACTCTCCCGATATTAGATAAATAGATTTACGAGGTCCTCTCCCAATTTACTCGCAAACAATAATAAGAACCAAGAATAAGTAAACCTTGAATTGAAAGTGCAAACTCTTATTTCCTAAACAAAATCCACTTGTTTCTCACAACCACAAAACACAATAACCTTAGCCAAATAGATTTAGTTCATGGCTAGGTTCCAAAGAAACACAAAACAAAGAATTCCTAACATAAACCTAATCGAACAAAGAAGAAAAAGATGAAGAATGATTGAAGCCTCTTTGTCGAAATCTCCCTCTTGCTCTTGTCGAAATCTCTCACCTCCTCTCCTTCTTGTCGAAATCTCTCCCCTTGCTCTCCCCTTGGAGTTGCCGGCTTGGTCCCCAATTTAGAGGGCTAGGTCAAAGTCTTTTTTGAGGAGTAAGTTAAGTTGGAATTAAATACTTTCAAAGAATATAATTCTTTATTATATTTAAATTCCTTCTAGATCTTCTCCTATCTTTTTGAGATTTAATTTCTCTTTGACCTCTTCATGGAAATCAAACTCATTTGGGATTTAACTTCGCTCCACGTCATCTTGGGCTTATCTAGTCATCAATTTTGACTGCCATATCATCTTATCCCTTATTGACAATTGCCCTGGCAACTAGCTCGGCATCTTCTTCATGCATTGCCCTGGCAACTATCTCGACATCTCCTTCATGCATTACCCTGGCAACTGGTTCCAGCCTTGCTTTGGCAAGTGATTCTGTACAAACTCAAAAACACACCAAAGCAGTATATTTTTCCACAAAATTAAGCAAAATATGAAATCAAGCTTGTCCACCAAGGAAACAATGCAAACATGCATGAATGGCTAATAATGCAACTAAACATGGTAACTAACTAATAACAATCCCCCCAAACTCATGTGAGGCATTGCCCTCAATGCATGCAACAAAGAAAAATAAAAATAAAAATAAAGAAAAGTAAAATGCAAACGAGGACTTACTCTGAGAGTTTGTCGTCGTGGATGATTAGTTTCCTTTTGGTCGGTGTCTTGATTCTTTTGCTTGAACGCGGTGGTTACTTCCTTGTTGCTGATGGTGGAATCGGTCCTCGTACGGGGTTGTCCTCATCGTCCTCTTCATCAATGTTATTGGCTTTTCGCTTGGGCTTGGATGATTCGATTGGTGCGGTCTTTGTTGGTGCAATGGAGGACTCGTCCGAATTTGAAAATCAGACAATGACTCAATACAAGTTGATTCAGGCATAGGTGCTTTACCTTTGGCTTTTGTAGTGGTTGCCTGGGCGTCTTTAGCTTTGTTTGCAGTGACATCTTCAGTGTTGGTTGCCGTGGCAATTGCTTGGGCAGGCGCAGTGTAGGTTACCACGACATCATCTGTTGCGGTTGTCATGGCAACTGGTTCATTGGTTGTCGTGGCAAGGATTTTGGCAGGAAAGATGGGGAACGGCACGTGGTTGTCCGGATACTTTTCCAGGATGACTTGGTTGATGGCATTATTGTGATCCTTCATGTACCGCATGAACATTAATTGTCGGTCTTCAATTTGCCTAAGCGGTTCGCCAACGGTTGTAAGAGTGCTTCAAGTTGTCCTAGGGTTTCTGTTCGAGTTGCCCGGGCATCAGTTTTTGAGCATTAGGAGTTGTCGAGGCAGCAGGAGTTGCCGCAACAACTAGAGGCATTGAGGATTTTACCGGTGCCTCTCCCATTAGCTTTTCGATTTGTGCTCGATTCCAACCGGACTTTGGTAGGGCCTTTTCATCAGTGGACTCACTTGGTACATGCATCTCCTTGCAAATATTGAAAATTAAGCAAGGGAAGAAAAGAGAACCCTTGCCTTTTGTGCTACATACAAAAATCTCATCACAAATAATTTTTCCAATGTTAATGATGTGATTATGCAAGATAGAATGTATGAGCAAAATACGAGGTGTATCAACGGTGGTATTGTGTGTTGTGGGCATTAAAGAAGTTTTAACAAACTTATTCCATAATTTACCTCAGGTTTAAGCCGAAGGCGATTTACCATGCCCTTGTATTTACCGTCATTCCAATGAGTTCCCGATAGAGTAAGTTCTTAAAGCACCTTGTCGAGTTCTTAGGCGTAAGTTGATCAACAAAGGCTTGATGCTCGTCCTTCTCAATGTAGAGCCCGTAAAAAGTGTTGATGTTTTTGGGGCTTATGAGTATAGCCTTGTCACGAACAAAAACATAAGGATTATTCGGGTTAGGTGAGTGAGCATAGAATTCTCTTACTCATGAGATATTACCCGGTTCCGATTGATGGCAAAAGATTTGCCACTTTTGATGTGCAATCATTTCGAAGATGAATGGTTCAAGGCTAAAATCTTGATGAGAGTTGGAGTATTTGAAGCCTTGTTCTTCGCAAATCTTCCGGCTTTCAAACTTGGAGTGAAATATTTCTTGAACCACCAGTGTAGCAAACTTCTTGTATCTTGGTTCTTTGGAGGAACTTGAATGAACCAAAAGTTCGATTTTGGATGCCATGGATGATCTTGGTTGTGAGTTTGGTAGAAACAAAGAAAATAAAGCAAAAAAACTAAAGAGTTGCAAGATGAAAAGTAGGAATAGGTTTCTTGGAAGTTAAGGGTGATGGGATTAATTGGAAAGAAAGAAAACAAGTGTTTTGATTTAGGGGTAGGGGACGGCTAGGGTATTTGGGGAAGGAGAAGGGTTTGGCCAGCTATGTATGGTTTATTTAGGGTAAATTGGAGGCTTAATATAAGCCTTAGATTTAGCCCATTAATTTCCTTGTTGAGGAAGTTTCCTTCTTGAATCAAACTCCTCTTTATCTTGAACTCTTTTCCTACAATTCAAATAAAATAAGAATTAAAATTAAAGATAAACTAATAAAAGAAAATAAATAAAGATGTGGAAAGAAATTCTTAAACTTAAAATTTAAAAACAATTAGATAAATATGAAAGAAAGATGTAGTATTAATCTTAAAGAAAATAAATAAATCTATCCTAAAAATAAAAAAATAACTGAAATTAATAAATAAAAAAATTAAATAGTTCGAAAAAAAAAGAAAAAGAAAATATCGAAAGAATAGCATGCTCATGCATCTCCTAAGGTGACCACATCTTTGTTAAGTTCCACATGGGCACCGTTGTAGTGCTTCAATCTTTGTCCGTTGACTTTGAATTCATGTTCGTCAGTGATGGTATGACAACTTCGAATGGTCCCGACCATCTTGATTTTAGTTTTCCCGGGAAAAGTTTCAGCTGTGAATTGAATAAGAGAACTTGTTGCCCTGGCATGAATTGTTGCGGCAATAGTTTCTTGTCATGCTATTGCTTTGTTTTCTCCTTATAGATTAGTGCATTGTTATAGGCGAGTGCACATAATTCTTCTATCTCACTGAGGTCCAACAAACGCTTTTGCCCGGAACTTTCCCAATCCATATTCATGGTCTTGATTACCCAATATGCCTTGTGTTCAATTTCCACCGGTAGATGGCATGTTTGCCATAGACAAGTCGGAAGGGAGACATACCTAAGGATGTTTTGAATGCAGTGTGATATGCCCAAAGTGTGTCATCTAGTCTTACTGACCAATCATTCCTAGAGGGATTTACAACTTTTTCGAGTATACCCTTCAATTCTCGGTTAGAAATTTCTGCTTGCCCATTGGTTTGTGGGTGATATGTCGTATCAATTTTGTGTGACACGCCGAAGTATTGCAACATCTTGGCAATAAATATGTTGTCAAAGTGCTTGCCTTCATTACTGATAATTGCTTTCGGCATCCCAAACCGTGTAAATATATTTTTCTGCAAGAATCGTTGCACGGTCTTGGAATCGTTGGTGGGAACTGCAGCTGCCTCAACCCATTTAGACACGTAGTCGACAACAAGTAGAATGTAGAGGTTGCCGAATAAAGATGGGAAAGGTCCCATAAATCGATCCCCCATACATCGAACAATTCTACCTTGATGATGTTTTAGAGCAGCATCTCATGCCGTCTAGAGATATTGCCTGTCCTCTGGCAACGATCACATTGCTTGTAAAACTCTTGGGCATCTTTGTACAGTGTTGGCCAATACAAACCGGATTGCAAAACTTTGGTTGTGGTACGTGTTCCTCCAAAATGTCCTACATAGGGTGAAGAGTGGCATTGCCAGAGTACATTCTGTTGCTCCTCTTCAGGGACACATCGGCATATAACCTGATCTGCACATTGTTTAAACAAAAGAGGCTCATCCCAAAAGTAATGCTTAGCATCATGGCGGAACCGCTTCTTTCCTTGGTGAGTAAGGCCATAAGGTAAAATACCACAAACAAGGAAATTAACTAAATCCGCATACCAGGGTATTGCCGAGGTATGTGCTGCCGTGGCAACTACTTCCATGGTTGCCGAGGCATACGCGTCTGGAGTTGTCGAGGCGTGCGCGTCAATGGTTACCGAGGCATGCACGTCTAGAGTTATCGAGGCGTGGGTTACCGAGACGTGCGCATCCATAGTTGCCAAGACAACTAACAGTTGCTCATCCGAGAATGCATCGCATATCTCTAAATCTGTGTAATCCTCTCTATTGCGTGATAAGTGATCGGCCACTTGATTTTCTGTTCCTTTTCTATCTTTAATTTCAATGTCAAATTCTTGTAAAATAAATATCCAACGAATCAAACGAGGTTTGGCATCCTTTTTAGCAAATAGATACTTAATTACCGAATAGTCCGTATGAACAATTACCTTTGTACCAGTCAAATAGGATCGGAACTTGTCAAATGCGAAAACTACAGCTAGTAACTCTTTCTCCGTTGTTTTGTAATTCACTTGAGCACTATTAAGAGTTTTACTAGCGTAGTATATCACATGAAAGGTCTTACCTGTGCGTTGGCCTAGGACTGTTCCTACCGCGAAATCACTTGCATCACACATGAGCTCAAAAGGTAGCGTCCAATCTGGTGGAACGACAATGGGTATCGAGGTAAGCTTTTTCTTTAGGGTTTCGAATGCTTGGGCGCAAGAATCATCAAAATTGAAGACTTTATCATGTTCAAGCAAATTGCACAAGGGTTTAGTAATTTTAGAAAAATTATGAATGAACCTTCTGTAAAAACCTACATGTCCAAGAAAGCTTCGGATTCCTTTAACCGAACTTGGTGGGGGTAATCTCTCGATCACGTCCACCTTGGCTTTGTCTATTTTAATTCCCTTGGATGAAATCTTGTGGCCGAGCACCATTCCTTCATCTTGCCAACACATTCTCTAAATTGCCGAGGCAACTGTCGAAGTCATTACCAAAAACGAAAAAATCATCCATGAAGATCTTAAGGAAGTCTTCGACCATGTCTAAAAAGAGTGCCATCATGCATCTTTGGAAGGTTACTGGGGCATCACACAATCCGAACGGCATCCTTCAAAAAGCATAAGTATCGTATGGGCATGTGAAGGTTGTCTTTTCTTAATCTTCTGGTGCTATGGCAATTTGATTGTAACCTGAATAACCATCAAGAAAACTATAAAAGGGTTTATCTGCAAGACGGTCAAGCATTTGATCAATAAAGGGTAATGGGAAGTGATCTTTCCTAGTGGCTTTGTTTAGCTTTTGATAATCCATACAAACCCTCCAACCTGTCACAGTCCTAGTTGGAATGAGTTTATTGTTTTATTACTTACCACCGTTATACCTCCCTTTTTTGGTACACATTGTACCGGACTTACCCATGTACTATCAGAGATAGGGTATATAATATCGGCGTCAAGCCACTTGATGATTTCTTTCATTACAACCCTTTTCATGGCATGATTAAATCTCCTTTGGGCCTCAATCGAAGGTTTGTGATCATTTTCCAACAAAATCTTGTGCATGCACACTGTCGGGCTAATTCCTTTCAAGTCGGCAATTGTCCACCCTATTGCCTTCTTGTGTAGCATCAACATTTTGATCAGCTTCTTTTCCTGCTCAGGCTGTAACTTAGAGGAAATAATTACAGGCAATGTATTATCGGTTCCTAAGTAAGCATATTTTAGTTGCCCTGGCAACTATTTCAACTCAAGAATTGGTGGTTGTTCAATGGAGGGCTTTTTTAGTTTACCTGGTCGATTGACTAACCAATTTGCCTCTTCTTGTTGTTCCTCATCAATCGGTTTTCCATACTCCCCAGGTTCCTCTTGATCAGTAATGTAGTTGCCGAGGCAACTAAATTCCTCGTCGAAGTCAAACTCTGTCGTGGCATGAAGAAGTTGGCATTCTTTTGGATCATCGGCATGCCTTAGTGTTTGGAACACATTTAGTTTAACTTGCTGGTCATTCACCCTCATCGTGAGTTTTCCCTTTTCAACATCGATCAAGGTTCTCCCAGTTGCTAGGAAGGGTTTCCCGAGAATGATAGGTGCATGTTCATCTACTTCACAATCCAAAGTAATAAAGTCAGAGGGGAAAAATAAAGTTATCAACTTTTACCAATATGTCTTCAATTTTCCCCTCTAGATGCACATAGGATCTGTCGGCTAGCTGTAGAATAACTGTTGTAGGTCTTGCCTTCCCGATTCCTAGTTTCTGGAAAACTGATTTAGGCATCAAGTTTATTCTTGCTCCAACGTCACATAATGTTTTCCCGACATAGTGGTTTCCGATAGAACAAGGTATTGTGAAACTTTCGGGATCCTTCAACTTGGGTGGCATGCGATTGTGCAACATGGCCGTGCATCCCTCTGTTGTGGCAACTGTTTCAAACTCTCATAGCCTTGTTCTTTTGGACACAATGTATTTAAGAAACTTGGCATAGTTCGGCATTTGTTCAATTGCTTCAACCAATGGCAAGTTAATGTGGACCTGCTTAAGGATATCAAGAAACTTCTTGAATTGATATTCTTGCTTTTGTCGCTTCAACCTTTGTGGGAATGGTGGTGGAAGTCAGATATCTCCGATCCTTTCATTGGTCTGGAACCTGATTGACGGTATTACCGGGGCAATTGGAGTTGTCGAGGCATTGTCAACTGGGGTTGTCGTGGCGTGCCTATCGTTGGTTGTCACGGCATCCTTATCGCTGGTTACTGAGGCATGCTTATCGCTGGTTGCCACGGCAATTCCTGGTTCAGCATCTGAGGCTTTGCTGCTAGTTCGTCTTGTTCTTTTTGTGGAGTTTTGTTTGATGAGAGAGCTTGAGCCTCTTTAAGTTGTTGGCCACTTCTAGTGGTGATCGCCTTACATTGCTCATGGCCAGTTCCTCTTGCGACTTCAGTATCGCTAGGTAAACTTCCTTGCGGTCTAGTATTGAGGTTTTGAGCAAATTGTCCGACTTGATTTTCCAATGATTTGATTGCCGCCTCTTGGTTTTGCAATCTCATCTCGGTCCTGTTAATAAAAGCATCGGTTCTTTTTATAAAGTTACTATTCTCAGCCATATAAGATTCAATTTTCAACATAAAAGTATTGAGAGAATTTTCTAAAGAACTAGATGTTGCCGGTTGTTGCTGCGGCAACTGTTGTCATGGCATATTATGTTGAAATCCCGATGCTTGTGCATTTTGATTGTTCTGGTTTAGGGCATTGTTGGGATTACTCCATAAAAAATTTGGGTGCTTCTTCCAAGGTGGATTGTATGTATTGGACATCACATTGTTGTTCCGGTTGTAATGCCCCACATAAAAGCTGGATTCCGAATTCTGCATACATTCAGAAGAATCATGGTTACCACCACATAACTCACAAAAGAAATCCATTACCTTGACCTCCTGTGTGTTGTTTGGTTTTTGCATGTTCTGGACCATCTTGGTTAGAGTGGCCAATTGTGCCGAAATTGAGTTTGATGATCCCAATTCATGTATTGTGGCTTGGCGTCTAACTCCTCCTCCTCTAGCAGATGGGAATTGATAATCATTCTTGGCAAGCCTGTTTAGAATTTGCATTGCTTCCTCCGGCGACTTATCTAGGAGTATGCCGTTTGCCGAAGCATCTAGCATCATCCTTGTTGGTGTATTCACAGCGTTGTAAAATATTGTTACTTGTGTCCACACTAGGAATCCGTGTATGGGGCATTTGTGTAGAAGTTCTCTATATCGCTCCCAAGCCTCATACATGGATTCATCATCTACTTGCCGAAAAGAAGTAATTTCGTTACGGAGCTTATCAGTCAAATTTGTAGGATTAAATCGAGCAAGGAAATCACGACAAAGATCGGTCCAAGATCCTATTGATCCAGCAGGAATACTATTTAACCATGCTTTCGCCCTATCCCTCAGTGAATAGGGGAATAATCTTAGTCGTAAAACATCAGGGGTGACTCATTGTATTTTGAATGAATTGCAAATCTTGATGAAAGATTTAAGATGTTGTCGTGCATCTTCAGTTGCTCAGCCGCCAAATTGACCAATTGTGTTGATCATATTGAACATCACCTGTTTCAACTCAAAGTGGTCGGCTTCAATTTCAGGTGTCCTAACCAGTTCGATCGGGGTCCTATTTTGGGTCCGATCTAGTTAATTTTTGGAGAGGTCGTGGTAGATCTCGGTGGGGTTCAGTCGGGGTTCGTTATTCGAGCTCCTAGTTAGGTATATTTTCTTCCATTTTTATTTGTGTTGTAATTTTTATGATTTAATGAAGTATTAGTTAATTTAAAATTGTGTTCTTTTTTAGTTTGTATTTTTATTTATGTTTTAGATTAGTATTTATTTATGTTTTAAATTTATGTTTTAGATTAATATTTTATTTATGTTAGATTAGTATTTATTTATGTGTTAGATTAATATTTATGAATGTTTTAGATTAATATTTTATTTACGTTAGATTTGTTTTTATTTATGTGTTAGATTAATATTTATGTATGTTTTAGATTAGTATTTTATTTAAGTTATATTAGTATTTTATTATGTTAGTATTTATTCATTTATGTTTTTATATTTTTATCGCATTTTATTTAAATTATTTGCCATATTTTTAAGTTGCATTTTGGAAATATAAATTGTCAATGCGATGCCCTTTTATCCGAGCGTAAACGGGGCCAGTATCAGACATAGTAATGTTGGTTGGGCGTTTACTATCGGATAACGGGGTTTTTAAAATTTACTCGCGCATATAACTAAATGTTAATTTAATCGTCACTTTAATCCAGAAAGTTTAATATTAATAAAGCGGTAATTATTAAAGTACCAATTTTTGGGCGGTGTGGGGATGCTAATCCTTCCCCATCCGTAACCGACTCCCGAACTCAACATTTTAAAATCTCTGGTTTTACGGTGTTCGGCCTACCTAAGTGGCCGGTGGTGACTCCGTTTTTAAATAAAATCAGATTTTTTCTAAAACTCCACGGAATAAACATTTTAATACCCAAAAAACCCCTAAACACCTTAAAACCCCGTTTTTTAGCGAGAGAGATATCGCTACAGTCATTGATTTAGGTACATATTTTGACCAAAAATATACTTTAGATACCTACTTTGACGAAAAAATATTGTAAGTACCTAGATGAAAAAATAGTATACTTTGAGTACTTATTTTAAAGAAGAAATATTCTATGTACCTAAATGAAAATATTAATATATTTTGGATACTTAATATAAGCCTAATAATAATAATAATAATAATAATAATAATAATAATAATAATAATAATAATAATAATAAACAACCTTTTAGTCATCTTACATGCGGTTTGACCATTATGCTTAGGAAAACCTGACGTGTATTAACATAAATAATATTGTTCTTTTTAGAGTGATCTGTTAATATTAAAATTCATATTATTAATTCCAAGTGACAATGGATTTCGGGTGTTTCAGTAAAAAAATAATGAAGAAAAATATATATTTTTTTGTTTAACCATTAGTATCCGACTCATTAGCCGACCAATTCAGATCGAGTTTTATAGAGATTCAGTATCGAGGGATGTCCCTCCCAATCCAGTTTTTTTTATTCATAATGTTAGAATTTAAACCCCTAACTTTGCTTAAGAGACCTAATGTCTCATCCTGCTAGACCAACTGATTATGGCTAAATAAATAAAATATTATTATTACAAAAAATTTCCAATAAAAAATAAAGCAGTCAAACTGGAAGCTCAAAAGGTTGAGAAAAGCAATTAGCACTCTCTATATAAATATGCAACTAATTAAGGAATAAGTTCACACAACTTTCTTTACTTTGACTTGACTCACTATCTTTTTTCCACGCGGCCACCTCATGAACAAACTCAAAATTCACCCAATTAGCATCTCAATAAACAATTATAATTATTCTCAATTAGTTATAACTCAATAAACAAATGAATTATCAAACGTTTACAAATATAAATGAATGAACAAAATTTTTATTCGTATTCGTTCGTTTAATAAATAACCGAATATACATATACTTCTTCGCAAAACATTCAGTTCATTTAATGCCCTAACTATTTTTACCCATATTGTAGTTCTTTTTTTCCCTTATCATGAAGCGTGTGTAATTAGAGTATTGAGGAGCAAATATGGTTGGTTCTTCGAATTTAAATTTCTTAGAGAGACGGTTTGTCTTTGTCTGGAATTTAATGCCTGCATCTATAATCAATGTTGTTAATTGTTTAATGGACAGCCTTTATATAACAAGCTTAGAGTAAAAAAAACTTAACGTCAGGAATATAACTTGTAGGTTAATCACTACGCATTACTTTTTAAAATAATAATAAATCCATGCATATTACGTCTGAAATCGTACTTAACTGGCGTGCATCATATAATTGTTTTTAAGTAATAAACGATGTAAATTTTTTATAATCACTGATATCTAATCTAGTGGCGGATTCAAAAAAATTGAATGTAAACACACATATATTAAACATTAGTTACATAAAAATTTTATATGTAGGTAAGTATGAATAACATTTTAGAATGGACTCACTCAATAAAACATATAACTAATACAAGAAATTTAGATTTTTAGGTGGACATAAATAAAATTTTAAGGTGGCCACACTCAGTCCAATGAATAACTAATAAAGGAAATTTATATTTTCAGAGTAGGGGCGCGCCCACCCTAAATCCTCTTTACATATGCTATTGATCCAACCTATTGACTTATTAATCCGGATCGGCCCTCCCAACCCAACATGATGTAATTTTTAATCACTCGCTCTATTGATATTATACGATAAAAGTCAATCAAACTTATGGTGCAATGATCAGGGCTGATTTTGAGCAGGTGCAATAGGAGCGACCACACAACACCCCGATAAAAAGGATGACTTCAAATGAGTAAAGTTAAATTCTTCCAAGGAAAAAGGAAAATATTAATTATAGACTATTGATAAAGAACATGGAAAAAACACAATGTTGTTGTACCTCATAGATTTTGAATCATGCTATACTGATTTTTTTATTATTTAAAAGTTAACCTATACGCACACAACAAGTCAACAAACATTTAATTTTTTTTACCTCGAGGGCTTCATTTGAATAAATTACGCAAAACACCCTAAATATTTGAGTCGTCTCTAACAATAATAAAAAAGTTTCGTTCAAATTAAATTTTAATTGAAATTAACTTTTAAATTGGATCTTATTAATTTTTATTTCCTCCCATTAAAAATTATAATTGATAGAATAATCAATTATTGTAAGGTGAATTGTGTCACGGCCTTAGCCTTTAGTTTACTCGGTCGCTAAGCCGTGCGACACTTGAAAATAGACTTTTCCCGATCAAGTCAGCCTTTCTCTCAATAGATCTGCTCAGAATAAGCAAACAACACATTAGTATCGTGCCACAACGTGATCCTTCAAACAATAAGTCGAAGTCGTAAGGCATAGCAGATGCACTCAGTCGACCCTCAGCTTCTTCGAAGGAAAAAATGGATTTATTGTTATTAAAAATAAAGTGTCGGGTTACATAATAAACTCACCCACACCATCGAGTAGTGGAGGTAGGGGCCACCTCGATGGTGTATGTAAGATGCGTACATTTATCAGTGGATCAGTCTAAACTCTGCTGACTGTCCACCCCTATATATATACAAAAAAACGTTATAGAAATGATCCAAATAGACATTAAATTGTTTGAAATTAGAACATTTTTCCTAACCAAAGAAATAATTAAAAATAAAGACACTTTTTCTTAAATATTACTATGTTTGAAATGGGAACATGGCGTAATGACTCGGTTGTGGCCCTGTGACTCGGTTGTGGCCCTATGCGAGGCGATGGCCACAACACACGGCTGGGGGAATTATTTTTACAGAAGGGATTAAAAGGAAGACATGTGTCTCATTCTTTTGAAAATAATTATTGTAAAAATATATTTATAAAATTACCTGGTATTTTGAAAATCTAATATCATATTTTTTTTAGGTCAAATAAAATAGTTAACTCTCACTTAATTTTTAAAATAAATTAAACATGCGTGTAAATTAAAAATGAAGTAAACAAAGTAAATTAATGAATACATTAACAAAAAAATTAAATCTTTTCAAAATTAGACTAAAATTTTAAAACCAATCATCATACAACACATGAATCGCACGATACAAAAATGGAAGTTATAATTAATAATATCAATTTTAATTTATCACAAGATTTTATCATTTATCTTTTGGTTTTTCTTTTTTTTCCTTATTTATTTTCTTCTCCTTCTTTCATCAAAATTTTAAAAATAAAACAAAAATGTCATAATCAAATTTCGGTGGATATGGTCAATCTAGTGTAACCTCCTTGGCCTGCTTATTTATTTGCACTACCCATTACCATTGGTACCTAAGGTTTAACAATTTAATCCGTACTCGACAGGTTCTAACTATGAGTGTTTAAAAATATTTGACCCGACTAATTCGATCTGACTACCCGATTACAAACATAAATAATGCGGTAATTATTCAGAATTTTTTTAACCCTAGTCGGGCCCGGATCACAAAATTATGAATTTTTGGGTACCCCAGATATATTTAAAATTAATTTTTTATATTCAATATATATATTTATATTAAACTAATAAAAAATCTTATTTTTTATATATATTTTTATATTTAATAAATACATATTTTTATATTAGACTAATAAATTCACATTTTTATATTAAAATATTAATATATTTTTATATTTAAAAAATACATATTCTTATATTCGGGTATCTAACTACCCAATTTTGAGAGTACCCGTAACTTTTGGATACCCGACTAACGGGTACCCGCAAAACCCAGGCCGGGCAAAAAACTACCCGAAGATTCGGGTATTCTGTACTTCGGGTACCCGAATTTGAACACCCCTAGTTTGACCCTCCCCGATTCAATAAAGACGAATTTTTTTAATTCGAATTTAGGACAAGATGGGTTTTAACAAAGATAATGTCGGGTCGGAACAACAAGATCAGATTTATGGTAAAAATTCTATGATCTAACTCGACCCGATATATTTTTAATTATATATATGTTTTCATTATATTTAAGAAATGCGAATATGCCATTGAATATATATATATATACAAATTTTGGGTTAAAGTTTCCCCTACCTTTTCATTTCTTTACCACCAGTCGCATGCTCTCCTCTGCTCTCTTATAGTCTTCTTCATTTCATTTTTTTTCTTCTCTTTAATTTTTCATTTCATATTCTTTTCTTTTCTCGATTTTATTTTTTAGTTTTATATTATATAGATCAAAGGTTCTTCATTTTATTGTGCATATGTAATTATAATCTTCAAGATTAGAGTGTTATAATCTTGTATAGATTCGAGTTTAATAATTTTATATAGATTTGTTTTTTTTTTACATGCAAATTATTTTATGGGTTTTTTGAACGATGTTTAGATTTTCTTATTAAAATAAATATAGTAGAACATCTATAAATTAATACTCGATAAATTAATAATCTCTCTAAAATAATTTTTTTTGGTCTCGACTTGGGCCAAGGTTTAAATTAATAATTTCGATAAATTAATAAGATAGTAATTTTTCGAAAGACCCTTATATAAATTTATGGTCCCTTCAATATTATAAATTAATAATTCTATAAAATTACAAATATAAGTAGGACAACTTAGTAAAATATGATTCTATAAAATTTATGGTCCCTTTATTTGGATTGACTAATTAGGAATGCTTGATGTTGTTTATATAGCGGTTGATTTCCTTACCATACATGAACTTGCATTAAATTTTAACTAGTACTATGTACCACAATGAACTTTGTTTTTTTTAGGGGTATGTATTATATTTAATTAGTCACAGTGTCTATGAATATCATTCAATTAGTCAATACAATGTATATATTTTATTCATGAAGAATAATTTAGGTTCGTTGAATCGGAAAAAATCTCTTTAAATTAATAAATTATTAATTTATTGATTAATTAATACTTTTTTTAAATTAATAAAATTACGTGATCTTAACATTATTAATTTATAGAGGTTTTACTCTATTTGGGTTTTATTGAGATATTTAATAGTGTTTACTGTGTTTTTAGTCTTCCATGCTTCATTTGTTGTTGTTTGCATGTTTTTTTAATATAAAATATCTGTTATGATTTTTTTCAAAATTTGTTATAGTTTGTTTGGTAGCTAAGAAAATCTAAGATTAGGTGAGAAAATGTGAAAAAACCTAAAATTTTTTATTGTCTTCGAGCGGGGTGGGGGCGGGTTTTCATTCTAAAATTCGAAACAAGTTCGGGACGAAAAAACATAAAAAAATCAGAATGAATCGTGATCTGTTTGAAGCTTCTAAACGCCAGGTCGGGATCCGTCCCGCCTCTCCCGTTGCCATTCCTATTATGGTACCCCTAACTTTAAATTACAACATTTAAAAATGACCCATGCAGCGTATAAATTTAGCGGTATTATTTTAAATGATAATTAATAATATATTCTATTTAATTTTAAATATAATTCAAATACAACCCATTGAATGATCATAATAGTAAACCGTGGGATGTTCCCTTGGTGACCCAACTAAAAAAATATGATTGCTAATAAAATGAATAACAATGGGTTCCAACATTTTTAACTTAGCGTAGTAATATGAGATAATTAAACAACAATATTTTTTGAAAGAAAATAAAAGAAACACCCTGGAAACTTTCAGCCTTCACTTGCTACTGGCTAATAGAAGTCATTGGATTGGTATTTCTTGGACTTCAAATCCAGCAGTATTGACTCACGTACTGCAGATTTTTCTTTTCCACAACAGATCTGTTTAATACAACTATAAACCGCCCTCTTTGCTTCAAACATCTATCGTAGCCGCCATGTATATGATAAAAGGATTTAAATTTCGATTGCAGACCCAATTTTAATTACTTCGATTTTGTCGTAAATACAGATATAATGAATGTTATTATAATTAATCATGATAAATATCAACAATGAAAAAAAAACTTAAACTTATTTAAAATCTATCGCAGCCACCATGTTTCTCGGTGGCTGGAATCGTCGAATGAACAATATTTGAAAAGAATGACTTCCATGCCGGAAACTAGTTGCCGAGGAGTTAAGGAGCTGCGGCAAATAGGGCAGGTCGAACGCCGGTATCCGACCCATCTGTCCAGGCAAACTTTATGGAAAAGATGGTCGCATCTCAACTCTCGAATCTCATCGTCTTCGTCGATCTTGCATAGACAAATAGCACATTCGACATCGTCTTCACTCGGGTCATGCTTGCAGCTGTGATTATGGCTCCCGAGCTTGAAATCATCGCCTGCAATGGTTGAAGGTATTTGATAAGGGAATAAAGAGAAACGGAGGAAGAAATTCCACGCCCATGCCAGAGTCGAGACGACCGGAAGCAGGGAAATGAAGTGCTTACCTAGCTTATCGGCCGTCATCGTCGAATGCTCGAAAGCGAACGTTGAAACAAACATTTTTTTTATATAACTACCAGTATTTAACCTACTGACAGACTACCGACTCTCGATCGTAGATCCCGAAAGATAAAACACAGAGCACTTAACCTTCAAGAACGACGAGAGAGATAGAGATAGAAAGAGCGGGTGTGATATTGGGTTCCAATATTGGGTTATTTATAGAGTATTGTGTTCAGAAATTGGAATGTGGTAATTTGGTGCTGAATTATCCCATTCAAAGGGAAGACTTTTAATAAAAATTAGCAGACAAAGAAGACATTACTATTTTATATTGTATTTAAAATATTACCGTCATGTGACTGGTTTTTAAAGTAAATTTTATTGACAGTCCAAAGTTTGATTATTTGTTAAAAAAATGTGGGAGATGAAGTTAAAAGGGCTTACGTCACCAACAGACAATTCAAACTTCGGTCTCGTTTGGATGACGACACTTAATTTACGTACTCTTTGAAGATTAGAATTTGCATTTTTTTTAATCATTAATTTTTGAAATTCTAAGTGAATAATTTATTTATTTATTTAAACAATATATATAAAAATGTATTGTTTTTTAGGTACACTTAAAAAGAAAGGGTGAGCGAACCAAATTATCAGGCAGGTTGTTCCGCTACACAGTTCTGATTAAATCGGCTAACAAATTATCAAACGAGTGGGGATTAATCTTTTCTATGACCACCGACAGAATCAAATCAGAAAATTAGCGTCGTGAGGATCTCTATACGAGTACCAAACGAACGCTAATGTATGCTGAAACCATGCCAAATGTCAAGTAAGACGAACCACAAATGCTAATGAAAAACGTGCCACAAAGGCAGAAGAAACACGTGTCACAAGAACAAAAATTCTTATTAAAAAAGCTCAAAAAATAGATTATAAAAAAATAAATGATATAATAAACACCGTCGGTCGGCAACAATATATAAATACACTGTTATAATGTTGTATTCATGTGATTTCTAATGAAACGTACGTATTGTTATTCAAAGTCTTTGAAAGTGGTATTTTATGGAGTAATCTAATATCATATTTTCAGTATTTTTTTAACATAGTTTCTTATATTGATGCAACTTTAAATTGGTATTCTATTCTATTCTCTTTTCTTTTCTTGGTTTTTATGTTTGAATCCTTCATAAACTGTGGTACTGATGGATCTTTCAAGCTTGTTCAAAGTTTTTAACTTGCAAAATTTGTGTTGCAGACCAATATGATGAAGCACATCAGTATGATGTATCTTTAGTTCGTAAGCAGTGGTTTTTTAGCGTTTTAATTCAATTATAAGATAATATTTTAGTTTGGTCATAAATTTAAATAATCTTCGTACAACTGCAGACTATGTTGCTCGAATCCAGATTACTTATAAGAAACAATATCATTCTTTACTATTTAGACCACTCAATGTGTCTGTAAACAGTGATTTTTAGTTTTTATTTAAAAATTATAGAAAAAGCATTTTTATTATAATATTAATTATCATTTTAAAGTGAGATATTTAAATTATTTTCTAATTGAGTTGGTACTCAAGTAACTCGATAATATTTAAATTATTTTTTAGAGCAAGTGGTTAAAAAACTATCAGTTGACATCTTTCTTTCCCCTTAAGTTGTAGGTTTTAAACTCAGTAGAAGTAAATTTCTCCTTCTCCTCCTCTTAAATAGGATTTGTTCAAAAAAAATTCTTCATATAAAATAGTTTCAAGGTCTTACGGCTTAAATTGACTTTTGAACAAGCCATTTTTTATTATTATTGAAGCTTGAGTTGATATAAAAATAAATAACCTGACATAAAAAAATTGTATATAAAATTTTTATAACTGAAAAACTAAAATCCATTAAAACAATAAATATATGTAGGGTAATTATTTGATGCACTATCGTTGAAAAGTTTTTTTTAACAAGCGGGCTTCTAACCATATACTCCTTTTAGGAGCCCTAAGCCCTAACCCTTAAATTATAAACTCTAAACATTAAAACACAAAATATATTCTCAAACCTTTAAGCTTAATCACAATCACTAAAACCCTAATCTCTAAAGCCTAAAAATTAGGCACATGTAGAAAATAATGCATAGTATATTTTCTCGTATATTTATATAAGGGTATTTATGTTTTTTTAATAATTATATATTTTTACAACTTAAAAAACTTAAATTACAATTTTAAATAATATCTAAAATGAGTGATTAAATTGAAATATTTAAAATTCTTTGGATATGGTTCAATAATTGAAGATAGTGGATAAGTTATATTTGTACAAGTAATGACAATGGATTAATCCACCCTTATTATGCCACCTCACCATCAAAATTATTTGTTTTAATTTTGATGCTATATATCCTCTTTCTTTTCCTTTTTCTTTTTATCTTTTCACTTTTTTTGGAAAAATTATATCATGGGCATTTTGCACCCTAGCCTATTTCCAAGTGCAGTCCACGTCATCAGCCTCGTATCCATGTAAACGCCACGTATTCATTCTCAACTTAACCACTAACTTCAATTATTGAACCAAATCCAAAGAATTTTAAATATTCCAATTTAATCACTCATTCATTTTAGATATTATTTAAAAGTGTTAATTTTAATTTTTTTTCATTAAAATTATTTAATGGGTTTAACATAACTGACTTTATTTATAAATAATAAAAACTGAATAATGTAATTTAATTAAATTAAAAATTTATGACATACACGATTGAATATTAAGTTCAGTAGTCTAAAAGGTAAATTACTCATTTATATCTACATAATGCTTTGATTTTGTCTCGTTCTCTTCTATCATTTCTTTTCTTTTGTAATTACTCTTTTTCCTTTCTATTTTTTTCATGTTACTTTAGTAATGTAGTCATTTCATCACCCAATCCATTAAATAATCTATACCCAATGATTAAAAGCTACTTCAAATGCTTTCCGTATTTTGGCTAGAAAAAACAAATACCTAACATGTTATTTAGAATATGGTAAGCTTGGGTTTAAAACAGTTAAGCAAGTTGATAAGTTCTGTAGGCGACCTCTGCAGTTAATAAGTTTGATCCATTAGCTGACTAATTTAGATCAAATTTTATGGAAGCTTATTATGAGACGATCCTCCAAATTTAATTTTTTTTTCCATTCACAATGTCAAAATCCGAATCTCTAACATTATTTAAAAGTTACGATAAAACTCTCATATCTCAAATAATATTATAGTTTCCTCTCACATAAAATTTTTAAGCTTTGTTCGGTATAAATGATAGAAATGAGAAAGGATGGAAACGGTCTCTCTAGACTCTAATCTTCCTAATGCAAGAATATTACTTTTTATTAATGCTTCAAGATTTCTTTGAAATAATTATGCCCATTTTTTGTTGAGTAAGTGGTCGATATTTCTTAGAAGCATTCTTAAAACAAATTCGTATATAATTTAACGACTTCTTTAACTAAATAATGATGTTAAAAAATAAATTGTAAAATAGAACGTGTCATAAATTATTTGCTAAATTAAGGATATTGTTACAGTACTAGAAGAAGTCGACAACATTGCATGCCGACTTTAAGCATAAAAATGTACTCAATTATAGGTTACTTCAACAACTCCAATAATTACTCTGTTGATTTGATAGCTTTATCCCCAGATGAGATAAAACACGCCACTTTAGCAAATATTATTTTCAAACAATATTATATGAGCAATTTACCTGTAACTTAATACTAAAATAAATTTGTATAAATTAAACTTCAAAAATTAAACGAAACAGAGTTAAACCAAAATGTCAAGATATGACGGATTGAGTATGTAGAACTATCCACGTAGTCCACGTGTTAGTATATGCATGAAAATTAATAGTAGTGATCGCACGTAGCTCAAAAAACCCTTAAAAATAAGTTAAATATTTACACGAAAAAGTAAAAAATTAACTATAGACTAGTAGAAAAGTATACAAGGAAAGAAAATTGTTATTATACCTCATGAGTTTAAATCTTGCTAATTTTTTTTATTCAAAAATTAACCTGCCACACACACAAATTAATAAAAATTAATTTTATTTTTAACACAATAATCATATTTGATTTTGAAACAAAGACACTCATCCACCACTAAGCGTTTGGATCAATATTGTATGGGGTTGTGTCTATGTTAACCAAAAGTCTTTAATTCGAAATCTAATAAATGTAACAACATTAAATATTTGACGAGAGAGCTTTCTTAACTTACTCTTTTAGTCTCTCACCCGACACCGATACTTCAGCCCAATTTAATCTAAACCCAAATTCAACCTGAGAAGTCTTTGGAATTAGAATCAACTTAAATTTTAATGAAGTCCAAATTCTATGGACCTAAACCCAAGTTCAAAATTTCAGAGCCCAAGTCTATGAAGCCCAAAATCAATTTTAATTTGGAAAATAAAAGAGCTATATACTTTAGCCCAAGATATTGTACACTATACAATCACACGGTATAAGATACATATGAAAAATAACATAGTACGATAAAGGAATACAATTATAATATTAAACAATAATCAACCAATACTATTTTATAATCACATCAATACTTAAAAAATAATTAAAGTGAATGAAGTAAAAAAAAAAAAACTCTAGCTGCTTGCTTGTTTTGTTCTCTCCTTAGCAGTTTACTTTTTTTTTTTTATCTTTGCTTAATCGATGGTGGCATTCATTTTAACGATGGTTGTCGACTGTCAATAATTTATATTTTGTTTTGTTTATATTTGAATCTATTTGTTTTTTCTTCTTTCTGCACATTTTGTTGCATTTTTCTCTGTCTCTGTGGCACATTTTTTCTGCCTTTATGGCATATCTTTGCCTTATGCACGTTTTACAGGGACGGAGCTAGAATCAAACATTGGGAGGGGCGAGACATTATTAAGCTTTTAAATCTAAAAATTGTGAGGGGCAAAGACCTTATTTGAGTACTATTTAAACTTAGAAGGACCTCAAATGCTATTATGCCAAAATATTTTGGGAGGGGCTACCCCTCCTGACATATACATAGTTCTATCCCTAACATTTTATGAATACTTTTGCAGGCGTTTGGTGTTTGTTCGATGATCCTTACAGTTTTATTTCTGTTTCGTATTTGTCGATAGTCTTAAATAGTTTAAATTTTATTGGGTTGTTGACCGATGTAATCAGAACTGTAGTCGATTGTTGCCTTTGAAAATAAGCGTGAAAAATAATTACTGATTTTAAAATTTTATCTAGTTCATATTTTGACAATTTTAAATTATCCTAAAATGTTTGTTTGAATAGAAACAAAATAAATTCATAAAGATTTTTAAATTCTTTAATGATATACATCCATCATAAGAGAATGGTTGTAATTGTAATACATCTCATTATTTTTTTATATATATAAAATCACGTTGTGATTGAATAAAAAAGTTCAAAACCTTTTTGAAACTGAACCGGGTGAGCCCACTTCAATCAATAAAAGAACAGAATCGTAAAAATGGTTGTCCTAAGCTCAATCATTTTCGATAAAAAAAAAATCCCAATCGCTATTAGCATTTCTGGAAAGTGGAAACGGGACCTCACGCGTTTTTTGTCTTTCTTTCCCTATAATTTTCTTTCAATTTGTTCTGTCCCATCCAAAACACATAATAGATTAACCAGATCGCCGGAACTGAGGGACAGGGAAGAAGCGGGGAGTTTGAACATGGCGACGGCGTCGTTTCACAATATCGAAAGGGCCCACCAGATGTATAGAGAAGGCAGGTACGAGGAAGCTATGAGTTTCTACACGGAGGCGCTGGCGGTTGCCAAAACAAAGCCTCAAAAGATCGCTTTGCATAGTAACAGAGCCGCTTGTTACTTGAAACTACATCATTTCAAAAAGGTGCTTTTTTCTTCTTCTTTTTATCATCACATTGAATCGCCTTTGATTTTTTGCTTATTAGGTTTTACTTTTTAGTAATAATTTTGCTTCAGATTGGACTTAATGGACTTTGGGAATTCCGGAAAAGGTTGATTTTTACTGTTTTATTCCGACAATTTTGGGGTTTAATATAATAATTTCATGGACAAAAGTTGGTGTTGTGGGGTTTTGTTTCTCTGTTTTTAATGGATTAAAATGAAATTAGTGAAGCAAAAGTTAAATGGACAAAAGTTGTTTTATTTGATTATCTCAGTAGAAATAATGTTGAAGCTGTTATTAATTCACAAAATCAGATTTGTAATTTGTGGCAAAAAAAGTTCTTATTTAGATAGTTTTGCTTTCATTCTAGATTCTTGTAAACTCTCCATAGTTCAACAGCTGACATGATAATGCAAGATTTCACATATGACCATTTAATTTACGAGAATTATGGTGTTGTATTATGCAACTTTTATGGTGTTTTGATGTTTGATGATGGTTATGCATGAGGCTCCAAATCATGGAAAAACATAGAAGTGGATATACCTGTGTCGGTCAAATACGTGTATTCAATATTCACACTCGAGTTCGACTAGAAGTGCCGTGGATGATGTGGATACATGACTTGCACACATACACATCACATTTATGAATCTAGTTATTTTCTCACAAGCTTACACATGCAGACGTGGATATACATGTTTAGCAGAAATAGCCACGACTTACCAACATGTGAAATTGGTTCTGCGGGTTAAAGTTTTGCCATTGCCCTCTATTAAGATATACATGTTTCTTTTTATGTATGGCGCCTTAATGTGTTTTCTCTATTCATGGAATGGATTGGATACATATTGGGTTATCCATTATACTTTAATGCACGGAGACTGTTATATGCAAACTTATGTAGTGAATTCAACCTTAGGCCGCAGAGGAATGTACCTCAGTTCTCGAGCTTGACCATAAGCACACTGGAGCTCTGATGCTACGAGCACAAACCCTAGTCACACTTAAGGAGTACAATTCAGCCCTCTTTGATGTCAATCAGCTCATAGAGTTGGATCCCTCTTCGGAAGTTTATCATAACCTTCAATCCCGTTTGAGGACACAAGTGGTATATCCCCTTATCTCTATTTTCTTGTTGATGCTTCTCTACTATAGTCTATTTCACAAGCTTATTCTTAATCGTTTGCTAGCTCACTGTCATTGGGAAAGCTATTACAAAGTTGGTTCAACGGTTCTGTCTTGAGCTGACTTATATTTGATAAGCTGCATGACAGTAAAACCTGGATTTTGTTTTCTTTTCTTAAGGAGAGTCAATTGGTTGACTATCTGTTAGCTCGTACCTAATCAATTGCTTGCTCATTGTCATTGGGAAGCTATTGCCAAAATTTGTTCCGCCAGTTCTGTGTTAAGCTGACTTGTATTTGGTATTCCAAATGTCAGTGTCTCAGTAAGAAAGTTTATTTTGTTTTCTTTGCTCAAGGAAAGGCACTTGCTCCGATACCTGAATCCGAAGCCGAGTTGGAAGAAGAGGAAGAAGAACATGAGCAACCTTATACAAGGGAGAAAGAGGTGAGTCAAGATGACAAAAAGGAAGACATGCTAGTGCCAGCTGTTGGGAAAGATCTTAATGCTGCTGAGCTTAATGAATATCCGGTTAAAGCAAAATTGATTGCCTTTGAGAAACCTGAGATCAAAGCATATGCTAAGCAGGAAACCGCTCTTCAGGAATCAAATGATAAGGATTCCAAAGGATGCCAAGTGATTCCTAAATCCCAGGGATATTCAGGTCAGAATAATGTACCCCAAAGAGTTGCTGTTGCTGCTCCACGAGAACAGGGCATAAAAAATTCCGAGGGATGGCAGGCAATCCCTAAACCAAAGGGACACTCAACTCTTGACTATGCACGGTGGGACAGTGTTGAAAATGACTCCAGTGAAGATGAGGACGAGGAGGAGGACTCTCAGCCTCAGTATCGGTTCAGGGTAAGAACTGTTGGCATACGATCAGTGAAGTGAAATGATGTCCGAATCCTAAAATCTCCACAGTGAGTCTCCCATATCAAGGAAAGTGCAGTTTGAGAAACAGTGTTTGATCTATTAGTTTAAACATCCAAAGGCAGGGGCATCACATAGTACAGTTGCATCCCTGGTTTGAGTTCTGGTATCTAAGTGCCGTTCAAAAATTTCAGGCTGCGTTCGGTAATTTGGAAATGGCTGCACATATTCAGAGACGATCCTCATTGATTTCCGAGTTTGGTAACCATCATTTCCGGTGCTGTAATTATTTACAAATCTCTCGTCTGCTTTGCATTGGATGAACAACTATACACATCAATAGTTGTATAATTTTTCTGGTTGTCAATACATTAGTTATTTGTATATTTTATACGTTTTTTTATTATTTTGTTCGGGTCAAGTCAATAATAACTGAACTGGCTGTCCTGTAATTGCTGTTGTTTATTGTTTGTATCTGTTTTAAAATATATATTATGTAAATTTATTATGAAATATATAAAATTAATATAAATATATATTTTTATAGCTTGGACCATATACGAGGCACCTGGTACTTGTGGAACAT
Organism: Hibiscus mutabilis; assembly: GCA_019671005.1. Taxonomy (NCBI): domain Eukaryota; kingdom Viridiplantae; phylum Streptophyta; class Magnoliopsida; order Malvales; family Malvaceae; genus Hibiscus; species Hibiscus mutabilis. Next base: position 15,347,650 of record CM033713.1, on the reverse strand, counting down.
GTACTTGACGTAATAAGAGAGACTCAAAAGATAATTTCTGTTTTACACAAGAAAATGTAAAACCCAAGCTTCCCCCCCCCCCCCCCAATTAAGGGAAAGATAAAGTTAGGAAAAATATACACAATTTTAAAGATAATAAATGCTACAACTTTTTCAATGAAAATCATGTTGAACCAGATACCCTTGCAAATTCATTCAGAAAACTCCCAGAATAAAAGCAAAAGATATATGTATAAAATTACTAAACTTTACAAGGCATGAGTTAGATTCTGTGGCTATTTTAGTACAATAGAGCCTCCTTTACTGATATTCTTGTGTTGGTAAGGAATACTAATTGTAATAACCCATTTCACCCGAGCTTTAAGTCTACTAACCCTAAATTCATGGCCCGACCTGGATCTTGACATGACCCGACTCAGAAACCAAAACTTAATTTCTAAAAAAACCCTAATGACCTAACCCTCATCCCACCACTGCCGCCGCCAGTCTCAGCCGCCGCACTCCTCGCCGTTTACCATTACCGGCAACAAACTATCCATATCCGAAACCTCAACCCACAAATCAAACTAAAACCTAAAAATAAAATATAAACCTAAACCTAAATCACTCTCTGTCAACTAACCCGTCCACCATACCCCTATATTCCAACTCACCATAACCTGCAAAATCTCACCCATACCCCAAAAATTCACCCTCAAATCTGGCTTTTTCATATCTGCAGAGTGTTGTTATTTTGAATGTTGGGGATAAAAACCGAAACAAAATGAAATGTAAAGGGGGATGGATTTTCAGAGAAAAAATAGAGAGCTTTAGAGGGGTTTTCGATCAAAAAAAGGGTTTTAAGTTCAAAAAAATTTGTATCAAACAAGGTAATCAATAAAACTCGAATCTTTTAGAACCAAAAATCGTTGTTGTTGTTTTAAATTTTTTTTCATTTCAAAATCAAAAAGGGGAAAGAGGGTTCCGATCTTACCTTGGAGTTATGGTCGCCGGAAGCACTACTCGCCGTAAGGCCTTCGCCGATGAATGGCCGACAACCCCCTTTGTACCGCCGTTGCCTAGGGTTTGGTTGAGAGGAGAGTGTTGAAGGTTAGATTACGTTTTTTATTTTTAAAACTTTTTTTCAAAAAAATAACGATCTTAAGTTTTAAACCGATCAAAGCTAAAACAGCACCGTTTGGTGCAGCCCCGACCCGCGTGTGACCCGGTAACCCGGGGAGGATCCGCGCGTCATTTAAGGGTCTGATTACACTCTAGGTCCCTACTTTCTTTCCTCGTTTTCACTTCTGTCCGGGGTATAATCACGCTTTTGGTCCCTGTAATTTGTTTTTCGTTTTTTTCCTCGTCCTTTTTTTCGTTTTTTTAGCTTTTAATTTCATTTCATTTTAATTCAGTCACTATATTTTGTTATTTAATTTTAGCATGCTATTTCTGTTAATTTGTGTTTATTTCTTTATGTTTTATATTTATTGCATTTTAGTCCCTTAATTTATGCCATGTAATTTAATTCTTATGCACTTTAATCCATGCATTTTAGCCTTTAATATTTAGCTTCATGTTGTATATATTTTAATCCAAGTTTTGTTATTATTATTATTATTATTATTATTATTATTATTATGTGTATATAATATATTTATACAAAACAAACTATTTTTAAATATTATATATATCATATATTTTTATTAGATGTATATATAAGTTTTTCTACCGCCCATATTTTATGTATAACCTTTTCTTGTTCTATATTTTTATAATATATATATGTAAGTTTTTATTCACATTTATAAAATATGTATATTATTCTATTTAATCACTATGTATATAATATAAATGTATCCTTTTTTTCTTTGTAAAAATAACATATATATAAAACTATTAGTTTTGAATATATCTAGATATTTTTGATAAGTGTAAATATTAAATTGTTTTACCTTAATTATTATATTTTTAAGTTATATTAATATTTATGAATGTTTTAGAGTTAGTATTTTATTTATGTTAGATTAGTATTTTGTTATGTGAGTATTTATTTATATGATTATCGCAATGTATTTATTTATGTTGGCCATGTTTTAAGTTGCATTTCGGATATATTATTGTCAATGCAGTACCCTTTTATTTGAGCGTAAACGTGGCCAGTATCAAGCGCAGTGATGCTTGTTTGTCAGTTTACTCTCGAATAACAGGGTCTTTAAAATTTACTCGCCCTTATAACCGAATTGTAATTTAATCATCACTTTAATCCTGAAAGTTTAATATTAATAAAGCGGTAATGATTAAAGTACCAATTTTGGGCGGTGTGGGGTGCTAATCCTTCCCCATCCATAACCGACTCCCGGACCTATTTTCAAAAAAAATCTTTGGTTTCATTTTTGGTGTCCGGTCTGCCTTTAAAAATGATTGGTGGCGACTCTATTTTTAAATAATACGGTTTTGTAAAACCCCAATGGAAGACATTTTTAAAATACCCAAACACCTTAAAACCTCGTTTTTTTAGATTGCTACAAATGGCGACTCCGCTAGGGACATTATTTGTTTTTCAAAAAAAGAGAGTCAAGCTTTTTCAAATAATTACCGCTTTAGTAATATTAAAAGTTCCGGATTAAAGTGACTATTAAAGTAACATTCGGTTATAATTGCGCGTTTATTTTAACGCGTTTAAAATTTGGCATATAAACCCGTCCTTTTTAAGTGAGGGTAAAACGCTAATACTTTCGTGAGGATATCATTCCTCCGTTTAGGCCTAGCAAGTACCTTCGGGGCTCGAGTACCTTATGCTTTCGTAAGGATATCGTTCCTTCGTGCAGGCATATGCGAATAGGTCCCCCTGAAGTGAACCCGGTTGAAAGGGGCCTATAATGGGTGATGATCGGGGGCCTTGCTACTCTTAGTAGGGGACAACAAGGACGATTCAGGTACCTCTTAGCACCAAAATTGCATGTAGAGAACATATAGAAACCCACTCTTTAGAGCCATGCGGATAACCTAGGTGTTTTAGAAGGGATGTAAATATAGATGTTTTGTTTGTTTATCGTATTTAATTTGCCCTTTTATTTGTTTATTTATTTTATCTGGTACTGACTCGTTTTCTTTTTTTGTTCTGCTTTCTTTTTTACATACATCATTGCATTTGTATCACATAAAGGTGTTGGTTCAAGTGGTTTACCTGATCAGAAAGCTTTCATTATTTACTTTAATTTATTCATTTAATTATTTTTGGGATCACATCATATCTGTTCATTTTGACATTCACTGCATTGCATATCATGTCATTTTGATTTTTGCATTGGTGCATTCGCATATAAGATATATACTTTGTTTCTTACACGCATTCATTTTGAGACTGATCCTCGGGATGCCCTATTTCAGCAATACTGGGAAAGAAGAAAGATCAATCGATTCAACATCCATACAGAACAAGAAGTAAGACAAAGATGGAAAATGAAGACAGATTGGATAGGATTGAACAGAACCATAAGACTTTGCAAGCAGATTTAACCCAAAAATTGGAGGACCAGTTAGACAAAGCTCAGCAAGAGATAAGGGATCAGTTCACGAAATCTCAACAGTACATACTGGTGAAATTGGAACAGATGCTCGGATGCAAGTTTCCTGAACAATGAGAGGCCTATGTTATTGGCCTTAGGGCAGGTCTTAGAGAAAAAAATGAAGATCTTACATATCCTCTAGGGTTCACCCCTACTCAAGCTAAAAATCAAACCAACCCTCGAGTGGTAATTTCTATGGAAAAATCTCAATCACTTCAGGCCAGCGCCCCTATCCCGGCAAATTTGCCCGCCGCATCAGAAGCTAAGCTAGGGGAAATCAGGCTAACAATTTTGTCTCCGAGACGAATCAGTTGATTGAATCTAACAAATCAAGAAATGAGCCGTCGAAAGTGATCGAGGAGCATTGCAAACAACTCGAAGAAAAAATGTAAGCCATGAAGATAGAGGATACCTTTAGTGGATTCGATGCCAGTAAACTCAGCCTTGTCCCAGATTTGGTATTACCTCCAAAATTCAAGATCCCGGAGTTTGAGAAATATGACAGAACGAGTTGTCCTCGTACACATCTCACTATGTTCTGCCAAAGGATGATGGGATACTGAAGAGATGATAAGTTGTTAATCCACTATTTCCAATACAGCCTCTCAGGATCTGTCACAAGATGGTATAATCAGTTGAGCCGACATCAAATTAAGTCATGGAAGAACTTGACCAAAGCTTTCCTAGATCAGTACCGATATGTCAATGACATGGTACCAGATCGTTGGACTCTACAACACATGAAACAAAACTCAAATGAAAGCTTCAAACAGTATGCCCAACGTTGGAGAGATGTGGTGGCTCAAGTTCAACCCCCGCTCAGTGAAAGAGAGACGATGGTCACATTTGTACAAACTTTAGAGGGTTTGATCTTAGGTCACTTGATAAGCAACGCGACTACCAACTTTGCCTACCTCGTGTTATCCGGTGAGCTCATTGAGAATGCTGTTAAGACTGGCAAAATCGATGATGGAGGTAGTTAGTCCTACAAAAAGCCCTACCATGCAAAGAAGGACCATGAAGTAAACTCTTCGGGAGTTTATAATGCCAATTATTCTAAGCCTATCACGGCTGTGCAACCTAAGGCCGTGCCAAATGCTCAAGGTTCTTCAAGCTAGGATCTGAGTCAGAAAAAGAACACTGAGAAGATTGAGTTTACTTCACTGCCAATTTCGTACGGGGATTTGTACAAAGAGCTGCTCAATGCTCACGTAGTGGCACCTTTCAACCAGGCCCCAGTACAACCTCTATTCCTGAAATGGTATGATCCCAACGCAAGATGTGATTATCACGCGGGACAAGTCGACCATTCAATCGAGAATTATTGGGGCTTTAAGAGGCTAATAGAAAGGTACATCAAACTTGGTGTTGTAAGTATTGAAAATCCTGCAGGATCATCTACTATCGGAAATCCATTACCGAAGCATGAATGTCCCAATTAAGATTCCCGAGGACCAGATGTGGGGGCATGCCTTGTTATAACTCTTTTTGACCAGGCTAGTCATCAAATTATTTTGAACATGACCAATAGGTCCCTTGTAGTTTTTACCTATTTCAAATCAATACTTTTTGGACCAGTCTCGCTATCCTAAGCCCAAAGGTAGTGAGAATCTTTTGTAAGGGCCAAAAACTACAAGTTTCAATGAAATATGCATTTTGTTCATAAAAATGTTTCGATTGCACTCATATATAACCAGAAGCTGAAAAAATGATGGAAAATGACGTATGCTGTTAAGAACCAAAAATTGGGGCATTATGTTAAAATTTTCAAGTAATTTTCTATATGGGCATTTTAGGGGCATTCTCTTGAAGAAATTGACTTCAATGAAGAAAATTAGACCTAAAGGAGATTGGGGCATCCTCGTGTGCAAAAGACCAATAGTCCGACAGGACAGTAAGAAGTCAAGGACATCCCATTGAGGGCTAGAAAAATCATGTCACATTTATACATTTAGCTGCATTCATCTTGTATTTTTGCATATACCATACATTTAGATTAAGTGCATATTTCGAAGTCACCATGCATCTAGGGTAAACACATGCATTTAGGCATAAAATTCATACATCCATTTTTGCTTACAAACAGGTTCGAAGAAGAGACCGAACATTCTCAACATGGGGGAAATGACATGATGACTGACTTTCAGTCCTGAGGGAGACCGAATATACAAAAGAACTAGAACCTCCAAATAGAGGACGTTATCGCCAAAATTTTTAAAATAATTATTAATTAATGTTTTCTCATTTTGTAGGTCTTGTCTCTTCGCCGGTGGTGTAGCTGATCTAACATTTTAAAGATCTCGCTTCTTCGTTTATGGTGCAGTAGATCCAAACCTTTCTTCTAGATATCGCTTCGTCGTTGATGGTGTAGCAGATCAAATTTTGAAGATTTCGTTTCTTCGTCGATGGTGCAACAGATCAAATTTTTGTCAATGTCTCATTTTTCCGTTGATGGTACAACTAGACAAAATTTCTTCTTCGGATCTTATCTCTTTCTTATAGTTGTAGGTAAAAAAAGAAAATAAAAAATTGAATTGAAAAAAAAGTTTAAAAAAGAAGGAAAAATCAAAATTTCAAAAAAATCAAAAAAACAAATGAGAGAAAAAATCAATCAAAAAAAATTTATCAACTTTCATCATCCGATCTTATATCGCCGTTGATGGTGTAGATGGGTCCAAGTTGCTATCATTCGCCGAATTTGCTTCTTCGTTGATGGTGTAGTAAGATTCAAGTTGTCGTTATTAGATCTAGATCTTCCGTTGATGGTGAGGCTAGTTTCAGGTTGCCAAATTACCATCTGATCTTGTCCCTCCGTTGATGGTGTGGCTGGGGTCCAAGTTGCTGCTATCCTGTTTCTCTGTTGATGGTGTCGTAGGGTTCCAGTTAATGTTCTGCTTCTCCGTTGATGGCAAGGTAGAATCCAAATTACCATTTGATATTATCCCTCTGCTGATGGTGTGGTTGAGGTCCAAGTTGCTGCTATCATGTTTCTCTGTTTATGGTGTAGTAGGGTTACAGTTAATGTTTTGCTTCTTCGTTGATGGCGAGGTAGAATCTAAATTACCATTCGTTCTTATCCCTCCGTTGATGGTGTGGCTGAGGTCCAAGTTGCTGTTATCCTGCTTCTCCGTTGATGGTGTAGTGGGGTCCTAGTTAATGTTCTGCTTCTCCGTTGATGGCGAGGTAGAATCCAAATTACCATTCGATCTTATCCCTCCGTTGATGGTGTGGTTGGGGTCCAAGTTGCCAAAATCAAATCATGCTCCTTTGTTGATAGAGTAGTGTGGTTCGAGTTGGTGTTCTGATTCTCCGTTGATGGTGTAGTAGAATTCAAATTATTATCCGATCTTGTCCCTCTGTTGATGGTGTAGCTGGGGTCCAAGTTGCTGAAATCAAATCATGCTCCTTCGTTTATAGTGTAGTGTGGTTTAATTTGATGTTCTACTTCTCCGTTGATGGAGAGGTATAATCCAAATTATCATCCGATCTTACTCCTCCGTTGATGGTGTGGTTAGATTCAAATTTACTGACCTTCAAGTTCCCTTTATTAAAGTTGTAGCTAAAAGAAGAAAAAAAGTGAAAAAAAACAAAAACAAAAAAGAAGAAAAAGATAAAAGAATGAAATGGAAAAAATGTAAAAAAGAAAAAAAAAAGAAAATTAAAATGAGCTTTCAATCTTTTGATCCTGCCTCATCGACAGAGTCGTAGCTGGATCAGACATCAGAATTTTCATCCATTGGTCTTGCCGCTTCGTCAGTGTTGCAGTCGAATCAAATTTTGTAGACCCTGCCTCATTGTCAGTGTTGCATATGGGGAAAATTCTCTTTAGGTATTAGTTCGTCATCAGTAATGTAGTAAGTTGAACTCATTTTGCTTCCCCAACAGACAACCCTCTATTTTAAAGATTTTACTTCCCCGAGAGTGACAAGGTGGATCAACCAAGACAAGGAAGAAGACCTGCATCAAAGAGAATGAAGATCTATCGAAGAATGAAGATATGCGTCAACAGGGAAAAAGCTCAGCCGGACCGGATGAAATGGGTCATTCTTAGTCTTTGCTTTGTTGTCGTTACACAACAACGAGCAAAGAGGGGCAGCTGTAATAACCTATTTCACTCGGGCCTTAAGTCTACTAACCCTAAATCCATGGCCCAACCCGAATCTTGACCTGACCCGACCCAGAAACCAAAACCTAATTTCTAAAAAAAACCCTAATGACCTAACCCTCATCCCACCACTGCCGCCGCCAGTCTCAGCCGCCGCACTCATCATCGTTTACCATTACCGGCAACAAACCACCCATATCCAAAACCTCAACCCACAAATCAAACTAAACCCTAAAAATAAAATATAAACCTAAACCTAAATCACCCTCTGTCAACTAACCCGTCCACCATACCCTTATATTCAACTCACCATAACCTGTAAAATCTCACTCATACCCTAAAAATCTGCCCCCAAATCTGGCTTTTTTAGATCTGCAACAAAATAAAATATGGGAGTTGTTATTTTGAATGTTGGGGATAAAAACCGAAACAAAATGAAATGTAAAGAGGGGCTGGATTTTCAGAGAAATTTTGTATCAAACAAGGGTTTTAAGTTCAAAAAAAATTGTATCAAACAAGGTAATCAATAAAAATTGAATCTTTTAGATCCAAAATCATTGTTGTTGTTTTAAATCTTTTTTTATTTCGAAATCAAAAAGGGGAAAGAGGGTTCTGATCTTACCTTGGAGTTATGGTCGCCGGAAGCACTACCCGCCGTGAGGCTTCGCCGATGAACGACCGACAACCCCCTTTGTGTCGACGTTACCTAGGGTTTGGTTGAGAGGAGAGTGTTGAAGGTTAGATTAGGTTTTTTATTTGTAAAACTATTTTTACAAAAAAAAATAATGTTCTTAGGTTTTAAACCGACCAAAGCTAAAACGGCATCATTTGGTGCAGCCTTGACCCGCGTGTGACCCGGTAACCCGGGGAGGATCCGCGCGTCATTTAAGGGTCTAATTACACTCTAGGTCCCTATTTTCACTTCTGTCCGAGGTATAATCACGCTTTTGGTCCCTGTAATTTGTTTTCCTTTTTTCCTCGTCCTTTTTTTCATTTTTTTAGCTTTTAATTTCATTTTATTTTAATCCAGTCACTATATTTTGTTATTTAATTTTAGCTATTTCTGTTAATTTGTGTTTATTTCTTTATGTTTTATATTTATTGCATTTTAGTCCCTTAATTTATGCCATGTAATTTAATTCTTATGCACTTTAATCCATGCATTTTAGCCTTTAATATTTAGCTTCATGTTGTATATATTTTAATCCATGTTTTATTATTATTATTATTATTATTATTATTATTATTATTATTATTATTTTTATAATATATTTATACAAAATAAACTATTTTTAAATATTATATATATCATATATTTTTATTAGATGTATATATAAGTTTTTCTACCGCCCATATTTTATGTATAACCCTTTTTTGTTCTATATTTTTGTAACATATATATATGTAAGTTTTTATTCACATTTATAAAATATGTATATTATTCTATTTAATCATTACGTATATAATATAAATGTATCTTTTTTTTTCTTCGTAAAAATAACATATATATAAACTATTAGTTTTGAATATATCTAGATATTTTTTTATAAGTGTAAATATTAAATTGTTTTACCTTAATTATTACTACCTCCGTCCCATAAATTATGTCCATTATTGACTTTTTTAAGTCAATTTTTTTAAACTTTAAATGTATTATTGGTAAAAATATGAAAAAATATGTTTTAAAAACCTTATATCAAGTAGTTTAAAAATATATATTTTATAAAATTTAATTAATTCTAATATTTAAAATAATTGCGGTCAAAGTTACATTTTTTTTACTTTTTAAAAGTCAAAACTAGACAAAATTCGTGGGACAGATGGAGTATATTTTTAAGTTATATTCATATTTATGAATGTTTTAGAGTTAGTATTTTATTTATGTTAGATTAGTATTTTATTATGTGAGTATTTATTTATATGATTATCGCATTGTATTTATTTATGTTGGCCATGTTTTAAGTTGCATTTCAGATATATTATTGTCAATGTGGTACCCTTTTATTCGAGCGTAAATGTGGTTAGTATCTAGCGCAGTGATGGTGGTTTGTCAGTTTACTCTCGAATAACGAGATCTTTAAAATTTACTCGCCCTTATAACCAAATTTTAATTTAATCGCCACTTTAATCCGGAAAGTTTAATATTAATAAAGCGGTAATTATTAAAGTATCAATTTTGGGCGATGTGGGGTACTAATCATTCCCCATCTGTAACCGACTCCCGGAACCATTTTCAAAAAGAATCACTGGTTTTATTTTTGGTGTTCAGTCTGCCTTTAAAAATGATTGGTGGCGACTCCATTTTTAAATAATACGATTTTTTTAAAACCCTAATGGAAGATATTTTTAAAATATCCAAACACTTTAAACCTTGTTTTTTTTAGCGGAAAAAGAGATTGCTACACTAATATAGTAATCTCATTCTACCCCTTTTATTTTTGTTCTTTGCCTGGGACGAAGAATTGTTTAACTTTAAAATTGACAAGAAATTAAAAAGTGTTTAATTTGATTAATTTTAAAATTAATATAATTTAAAAAGTAACTAAATCATTTTATTAGTTTTAAAATTAATAAGAAGTTTAAGAGTAATTAATTGAGACATTTCTTCTAAAACATCTTGATACATAAACTAGTTAATTAAAGATAAAATAGAACCAAAAGGGAAAGGGTTGAAAACCCAACCAAAAATTCGGAAAATAATAGATACACGTAAATTCCATTGTTGGCTATTAAGTATAAACACTATTAATACGGACATAAAAATACATTTAACAATGATGATTTATTGACAAACTGACATTACCACAATTTAACCGGATTTATATTCGATGATTGCCTACGACTATCAATATTCAACATAAAATTATAAAGCATGGATAAATAAAACAAGAGAACATAATAAATGACATCTAAATAGGTGACTCTAAATATAAATTAATTATTTCTTGTTAATGCAACTTGATTGTATTTCGCCCAATAAATTGACATTTCAAATGGGAGTTAAAAGTTCTCGCTAGTCTCATTTGACTCAAATTCATTATTCAAAGCATAATATCTTTTGAGTATCACAGCCGCAACAACTTGCAAGGGAAACGGTGCACTTCCATATTCCCTATATATATATATTGCCACCCTGAAATGCCTGCAATCCAAACAAATTTACCCTACATTTGATTTCCCTTTCCAATCTCCCCTCTTCATTTTGTTCTTCTTCTCCTCATGGCTTCAGTTCCTGAATTCTCCTCCAGTTATTCATTTTCCCATGTTTTTTGTCACTTCCAAAATCCATTGATGTTTCCCCAGGAAAACTGCATTGGTGGTGCCATCCCTAGCTCTTCAACAAGCGGTGAAGAAATGAGTTTCACAATGTTTTTCGACGACGGTGGAGTTGGTGTTTTCCAACAAGATCCTAATATTCTTACATCTTCAGTCCCAACAGCTGTTTTGCCTGACAACAACGCTGCTGTTGTCTGTGGAGTTGGCGGCGGATATCAATTGCAAGATGTCTGTGATGAGTTTGGAGAGGAATATTGCAATAGGATTCTTAATCAGGACTTCAAGCCAGTTGAACCAAATATTGGAGAAAACTGGGTATATCATTTTATCTAATCCATTAATTACAGAAATGAGTATTTTGTAGTATAATCACGCATATTTAATTTATTAGTCGATTAATTCAGATCGGATATGATAAAACTTTATCATATGACAACTCTTTTATTATTCTTTTTAGACTTTTTACTTCATTCACAATGCCATTATTCGAATTACTGACTTTGCTTAAAAGATCTAATATCTCATCTCGTATATTATTTTTTCCGGTAGGGAGTTCAAGGCAATCGAATGGTGCCGGCTACGCAGGACAACATCCATAAGGCTGTTCGGTACTCGGTAGAAGAAAGGAAAGAAAGAATTCTCAGATATTTGAAGAAGAGAAATCGAAGAAATTTTAAAAAAACAATTAAGGTCTCTTTTTTCCTTCAAATATATTTTCAGACGTAACAAATGTTATCATAATCAATTACACGGAAATCGAACATCACCTCCAGAATGTGCACATTGACTGAGTTACATTGCTTAAACATACACAGTATGCTTGCCGGAAAACACTGGCTGACAGAAGGGTTCGAGTTCGAGGAAGATTCGCAAGGAACGACAGTGAACTATGCGAAGATGAAATTGTAATGAGAAAGGAAGATGACAACAACAGTTCACCCATTGACAAAAACTTGAATTACTGTGAAGCTGTTCAGGTACTTAATTAATTTCCCACATCTCTCACACACATATTTATGTTTAAGCTTATGTTGTCCGAACTTTTCATTTTTTTCCCCTCTGCAGATGAAGCATGACGAGCTCGATGACTGGCTGCAAGAGGCTATGGCAAATCTTATATATTTACCTCATGTTGCTAGTTAATGTTCATGTTCAAGCTTAAGTTGTTCGGATTATTCAATTTTTTAAAGTAACGATGTCCGACATTTATTCGAATATAGGTTCGTAGAGAGTATGATCATTGAGTACGACCAAATTAAACATTTACTCGTATTTAACATTCCGAATATGAAAATATAAGTTTATACACCCTTATTCTTTCCCAATAATCTTGTAATAATACTTTATAAACATGCTAATGTTGGTGTTGTTATGGCAATTGCTTTCAACATGTTTGTTCTCAGATCAACTTTATTCTCTTGTGGGAAGTACAAGCAAAAAGGTTCTTGAACTCGTGGCTTTCATTTTCACTTTTGTGGTGCATATTAGAAAATGACATGAAAATTACTTCCGGGAAAAAGTGGCTTATGACCCAGCTTAATTATTTTTTTTTTTAAATTTGTACTCATATATATATGATTCATGAAATGAAAATTTAAGAATTCCTAGACAACCCTCCCTTTTCTCTTTATTAAAATGATATATAATTCATTATATGTGTCCCGTTTATTTATTGTTTAGATTTTTAAAATAACAATATGCAGGTTTTTTAACTTTTTTTATTCTCATCACCATTCCTAACGCTTCAGTCTCTTTCTTTCTTTTGTTTTTTAGCTAGTGGTCGGCAATCAGTTTTAATATTGGTTGTCGACCACCAGATCTAATATTTTTTTTATTTTTGGTAAGAATTTATACCTTCGTGGCACGCTTTTTCTTCTGCCTTTATGACATGTTTTTTTTGTTTTTGTGGTTTCGTTTCATCTGTCATTTTGGTATAATTTCAGTATACCTTAGTGGTCGTTTGATGCTCTTACAGAGATCTTCAAGGTGCTAGTTTCTTATTCTGATTCTGTCAGTGGTTATAGAAAGATCTCCACTCGATTGATAGTTGTTTGCCGATGTAATCAGTCTGGGTAACGAAGCAATCTGCCCGATAGTTTGGCTCACTCACCACTCCTTTTTCACCCCCATAAAGCGTCTCATTTGGATAGAGACAAAGAGATTCATGAAGGCTTTTGAATTTTGATGGCATGCTAATTTCTATGAAAGTATTTACTTTTCTTTGCACTTTTGGGTTTTGCATGAGATTTTTGTGGACTAGTCCCATTATTCTCCCTTCTGGATGCGTTGTATTTGTGACATCTTTTATGATTTTTTAATAAAATTCAATTGTCATTGTCAAAAAAATAACAATTGCGTTATTTTAACTTTATCATTAGTCAATAATATCTAAAATATGTAGATAGAAGCTCTTTGTTGACACATTCATCTCTTTCTTAGGTTGTAAGTTCAATATTCATTAAGAACAAAAGTACTTACCCTTTCTCTAAATAGAAACTATTCAAAAAAACTTTATCATTATTTCTTTTGAAGTTACAAGTACAAAATACAAGTACAAAATCATACCATATAAGAACCAAACCCAAGTATTCAATGCACAATACCTCTACCCTTATCACACTCCTAAAACCTCATTCCCGTCTGTAGATTTTTTTTGGATTGAAAGTATACTAAATATAGGGTTAGGATCCACTTACCTAAGATAAAACTAAGTTACTTTTACATATTTTTTTGGACCGTTGGATAAAGATACTAATTGGTTAAGATTATTTATTTATTTATATATATATAGGGATATGATCCAATTACACGTGTAAGAGTTTTTAACTTTTACACGTAAAAACTCTTGCACGTTTTTTGGATCGTTTGATGGATGATTGAGATTAACAGTGTGTTACGTGAAAATTATTACTTGGAAAATAAGTATGGAGTTAATTTTAGCCGTCTATTTCACCCTTCCAACGATCCAAAAAATATGTAAAACTATGAGTTTTACCTTCTGTGTAAGTGGATCATATATATATATATATATATATATATCCTTGTTAATAGAAGAAAGGTCCAATAATATGAAATGAGAGGGGAATATTTGACTGAATGAGCTAGTGTTTGCCATGTACCAATGGCTCAAGTTGTGAACCACCTTCAATATTCCAATCACTTTAAACTTTTTTATTTATTCATTTGATGCCAAAATCATCACTTCATTTTTCTTTATCTTTTATTATAGATTTTCTTTTTTCCCCATTTTTCTTGAATCACTCATATGATCCTCATTTAAATATCTTGTAATACTTATTTTGTATCTCCCAAGAAGCTGTCTTTTATAAATTATTTTAATTTCATATATACATATATGGATATGATCCACTTATATCAGTTTTACACTAATTTATGATCATTTGATGAATAAAATGGATGGATAAGAATAAAACTTGAAAAATAAAAAAGATTATCCCATCGATACTTAAATCTATTTAATAGATAGATTAATTTCGATAGAGAAAACGATACTCAACCAACTTATGTTCGAACATTTTAATCAATTTAACCATAAAGGAATAGTTTGAACCGATTCCTATAATAAAAGAATAAAAGACCTGTTAGACACTTTCACATGATAATGAAGTTGACATGTACTTAGGCTGGCCCATTTACCTATAAATTATAAAAGAATCCTCTAAGTCCCCAACCCATTATTATTTGTACCGACCTATTATTATCCACAAAAATAAGGCCCATTAATTACTCTCCATGCTAGGCCCATCCTTCACCACCCTTCGTCGTTTCATTATCGGGATTATTGGATAAGTATAAATGAATTAATAAAATTAACAATTTAAAATTAGGACTTTTATTAAAAAAATTAAATTATTTATAATTTAAAATTTTTAATTCGAACCATTAAACTCAACTAATCCAATATTTTTAAAGTAACGTAAAACTAAATAATTTTACACCCAAACTCATAGAACAACAATTACCAACAAGCATATAATATATAGTATATATGAGGTAAAGAGAAAAAAAATGAGAGAAGCATAATTATATTAATAAACATGTACAATGAAGCAATACAAAAGCTAGCTGCTGATAATATAAATTTAGTCCTAATTGTATATTTACAATATTCCTCGAACCCAACATGTGTTCCAGTGGAAAAGCGGATGATGTTCATCCTAGAAGACACAGGTTCAAATGGTTTTGTCTACAAGGTGTATGCGCATTGTTAAAGGGTTAATAATATCTATGAACAGATACTACCTTATATTCCAATGGTCATTATGGTTACTTTCATTGTATTTAATCAAATCCACCTAGATTAGATAGAACTCTCTGCGTGCGAGTGTAAGAGAGAAAAAGTAGTAAAAAAAAAAGGAATACGTAAAAGCATAACAAGCTAAGCACAATACACGCTAGTATGACCATAAAGACTCGGCCCTATTAGCCTGATCAACAATGTCCATAAAAAAAAAAAAGAGTTGGACTGATGAGTCTGCAAGTTCTCGGCTGAGCCGATGCTTGGGTTCGCTGACTTTGAACCAAATTGGCGCATATCATCTGAACCATCTCCGCTTGAGCAAGTGCCAATTGGGTTTGCAGAGAATCGACCTTTTGTTGCAATGACGAAATGGCTCCGGCACAGCCGTACACAGGGTCACGAACCCTGGCGTTTGCTTCGTATACCATCGAACTCACCGCACCGCTTCGTTGGTGTTCGGGCAATTCCTGCAAAAATTAATCAATTTTGTTTACTTCGTTGGACAGTTTCATTTTCATGCAATTTGCTTTGCATGGTTTTCTAAAGAAATTATAATAAATTATTAAGTAGGCATATATTTTATAAATAATTAAGCAATAGTTTATGATTATTTTTTTCATTTAAATTTGTAATAAACTTAACTCATTAAAGCTAGAGAAGCTTTGGCTCTTGTAAAAAAATTATCAAATTTTAACAATCATTTTTCAATAAAAAACTATAATTTATTTTAAAATATATTTTCTACAATAATAATAATAATAGTAATTACAAAAAAATTATTTAAGTTAAAGGTAAAGTTAAACCTATTCACATGTAAAATTGACTTCCTAAAAAGCCAAAGGCAAAGTTAAAATTATATTTAAGTTTTTTTTTCTTTTTATTTGACAAAGGAATCCTTTGATAAAAGCATGAATTTTATTACTATTTAGTGGGAGAATACAAGGAAAACAGTCAACCGTTAAAAGTTGATCAACTTTAATAACCACCCATAAAAAAGGTCGAATAAGGACAAGGGAAATTATTTTCTCCTAAAAAAGGTCGAATAAGGACAAGGGAAATTATTTTCTCCTCCTTTATTTATTTTTTTATACCTTATTATGATTTTCTCTTTCTAATGAGTGGCTTTATTGGAATTTTTACATAAATAATGTAGGGGAATTTTTTTTCTCCAAAATAATGCATGTGTCAGTTTATTTTCAAAATAGGGTAGTTTATACAGTAAAACTAAAGACGGTACTGTCTTCACCCTTGTTTTTTTTTTTTTGTGTGCAAGATGACGTGGAGCTCAAAGACTGGGCCAGCTGGACCCGACTTTGAACAGGGAAGACGGGCTCAGCTGGCCCCGACTTCATCTGCCCTCATGGCAGGCTTTGCAGGCTTGCAGCGCAGACATGTCACACATGCATGGGGTGCCGGGGGTGATCTGGTTGGGTGGCAGGCTTAGGTGCCAGACCTTAGGCTGGTATTTGATTAAAATTAGGAGGTGAAATTTGAATGAGTTGTGTTTAAATTTTTAAAAATATATAGGGGTAGAGGTTAAAAATTTGTAAGTATAATTAAAGGAGATATAGGGGTATACGGGGGGAAATTTGTGTTAAATAGTTAAAGTCTGAATTAAAATTTTGAGTGAGGAAAAAAGAGTGGAAGAAGAAGAAGAAGAATATTGGTGAAGAAAAAATTGCGTAAGTTTATTCTAATTATTTATAATTTTTTTATAGTGGGTTTGTTTTATTTTGTATGTTTGATATAGTTTGTTCGATATCTGATTAATGTAGATTCGAATGTTAGTGTATTTACAAAAATCAAAATTGAGTTTGTTTGAATTATATTAATGTAGATTGGATTGGAATATATTTAAAAAATCAAATTTTTTGTTTGATATAGATTCGAATTTTAAAATTTATTTTATAAGTGAGTCTGTTATTTAAATGAATTATTTTAAATTTTATTTAGTATATATATTAGAAAAAAATTCGAAATATATTAAAAATATTAAAAAATAAAATTTAAGTTTGATATAGATTCAAATTTGAGTTTGTTTGAATTTAATTAATGTAGATTCGAATGTTAGTGTAATTCTAAAAAAATTAATTTTCGTTTGTTCGATTTTTATTGTTGTGGGCGGGAAAATAAGCAACAGATTTGTGACAGTTATCCATTATAAGGGACAAATGGTGAAAACCGATGCGGGCATTGTATTTGAATCTGAATCCACTACGAATATGAGATTTGAAAACAATATCACACTTCGAGAAACGAAGGGGAAAATAACACAAAAAATTGGAACAGAGATTCATGGGTTGCGTTACCGGTGGATGACATGTGATAACCAGTCAGATATTGTGCAATCAATCTTGAAGATGATGATGATGTTCAAATGATGATTGTAGAGCATGAATATATGGAGGTTCAATATATAGAGTTGTTTGCCAAGGTGCGTGATGTCCCCATCACATCCAAGAACATTGTTGGACAACAAGGTCAAATGGAATTCTATAATGAGATTGATATGCCCGACGACAGTTTTGTGGCAATGTTGGCAAGTGGGACATCGGGTGCATTTCATCCAACAGGGCCTTCGACATATGGTTCATCATACATGTCGGATGTTGATATGATCGATGATATTGATGTGGGAAACCTATGTGGTCGATGGGGTGAAACACTTGAAGATTCTAGCGAAGATGAAGATATTGAGGATCTCGATCTGTTCCCTAACGACGTAGGTGATGCCCCTAGTTTTGGTATTGGAGATATCATTCCGACCGGGGACAACATTACATTCTACAAACCTCACACTCACATGAGCTTAGTGGATTTTGATGCGATGAGGGCGCCTCAATTTCCTGATATACCCCGATTAGCTTCAAGTGCGCATGGTGAGTTATCCATTGGACTTCAATTTGATAAAAAAAAAATAAAGCTACATTGGCAGTGAAAGAGTACAACATCAAGAATCACGTGGACTACGTTGTTGTAGAATCCAATCATAGGACTTTCTTTGCCAAGTGTGTAAAATATGGTGAAGGGTGTAATTGGAAGATCCGAGTTTCGAAGCTTCAAAGGAAAAATTGTTGAGAGGTGATAAAATACCCGGCAGAGCACACATGTTTACGAACTTCCATTGACCAGGACCACCGTAAGTTAGACTCGACTGTGATAAGCCATCACATGATGAAGCTTGTAGAAGCCAATCCAAGGGTTCCCGTTTCCACGATTCAGGCAACCATTGCACAACAGTTTGGATACCAGATCAAATAGAAGAAGGGGTACGTGCACGTGATAAGGCAATGGAGTCAGTGTATGGGGATTATGATAAGTCGTACAACGAGTTACCGGCTTTATTACTTGCAATGACACATTTTATCCCAGGTACCATAGTGAGGTATCAAACCACAGATGCGTACGACGGAGAAGCCCGACTTGTTGAGGGTATAAATTTTTTCATCGACTCTTTTGGTCATTCAAGCCTTGCATTGAAGGTTTTCCATACTGTAAACGTATGATCCAAGTCGATGGGATGTGGTTGTACGACAGATACTCTCATGTGTTGTTGATTGTTGTTGCGCAAGATCGGGAGAATAATGTATTCCCGATTACATTTCGCAATTGTTGAGCAGGAACCAGAATAAGCGTGGAATTTTTTCTTGACGAATTTATGTGACCATGTCGTCAAAGAAGATGGGGTATGCATTATATTCGATCGAGGGTCAGGTATAAAAGCATCAACTAATCGAGATGAAAGTCGTTGGACACCTCCACACGCATACCCCGTATATCGTGTGCGTCACATCGGCAAAAACAACTACGATAAGTTTAAGAATCAATACCTTCGCATTGAGATTTTGAGCATGGGTAAGCATATTTCTTACAAAATCAATTATATTATCATATACATTTATTTATGTTTGTGTTTTGATTTCTCTCGGTCATGACACATAATATATACTAACGCGGCCGGAATTTGAGAGGAATATGGGGAATTTACAGAAGTACGGTGAACGTATTTAGAGTTAGGCAAATAGTATCGAGGGGGAAAGATGGGCCCAATCCTATGATGAAGGTGGTCGACGATATGAACAGATGACAACCAACCTTGTAGAGTGCATAAATGGAGTGCTCAAAGGTTCACGACATCTCCCAATAGCCAGCTTGGTGAAAGAGATGTACTACAGGCTGGCAAAAATTTGGGCAATTAAAGGGAAGGGGATCGAGGCCTTGATAAATATGGGACAATCTTGGGCTCCCGAGCTTGTGCGAAAAATGGAAGAAAATATCAGTAATGCAACATCGCTGCAGGTACATAGGTTCGACCGAATCAATCAGACGTTTGATGTTGTTGGACCGAGACGCAACAACGAAGCCCCGCACTCAAATGTATTTCAGGTTGATTTTAGACTTAAGTGGTGTGATTGTAGAGCATTCCAGGCTTGGCGATATCCATGTACTCGTATAGTTGCAACATGTATGTTTGTAGGGGTTGACCCGTACACATATGTTGATGAATGCTTCGGAGTATGGTTAATATTTATAGAACTAAGTTCCCACCGATCGCGAATTCAAATTATTGGCCGTCGGTAGAGCATGAAAAATGGTTACCGGATCCTCGACTACGTAGAAGCCCAAATGGCCGACCTAGATCGACTCGCATCTATACCAACATGGATCTTCATCAAAGAGAGAAGGGACAACGGAAGAGATGCACCATATGCAGGGCTGAAGGGCATTCAAGATCAAATTGCCCAAATGAACCTAGATTCGTGCCAATGTCTCACTGATTTATTATGTTTCTATTCGAAAATATTATGTTTATATGAGTAAAAAACCGAGATTTAAAGTTTATTTTTTGTTTTTTCCTTATTTCATTAATTTTAGGTAAATTTTTGTTAATTTTTAAAAAGTAGTGTTTTTGTTAAATTTTTTTATCCTTAGTTAGCCCCATTTTAATAGTAAAAATATTTAAATTTCATTCTTGAATACTTGCGTATTTGATATATTTAGCTAAAGTTAGTAATTAATTAATTAATAACAGTGGAAACATAAATACAAAAAATTCAAAATACATACAATTATTTCTTATGTAATTTCTGGCCATGACGGGGAGTGGTGGAAAGATAACTCTGCAGCGGCCGTCGAGCACGATGAGGCCTCTATGCTACGTTGGGATCCTCTTCAGCTTCCTCTCTGGTGTAGCTCAGCTCCTCAGTCACCGAGGGCATAGGAGGCGGTGTTGTGAAGAAATCCATATGACTGCCCTGCCATCCCATAATATTTGGTGAATTCAGGAAATTTTGCATTTCCTGAAAATCCATGTGCTCGCTAAAATTTGAGTAAATGGGTGACTCTGGCGGATAGAACTCGGGTCTGTAAAAACCAGTATCATCACACCCGACATTATCAGCGGAGCTTAAACCCATTCCAGGTTGTACAAATATCTGAACTGGTTCATTTTCCCATATATCTACCGTCGGTACTGTGCCCATCTCCAAGTTCCAGTCGGTTGGCCAACCTTATGGGTTTCTACTACCAACGTTTGTACTACCCGATGTGCCTGCTGCAAACTTCAAAGATTTACCTTTGCCACCATATTTTTTCTTGTACCTGTGGCATTCTTCCCGTCCTTCGAGAGTAGTTAAGTACGGTTTTCCATTAGTACAATACCAGATCATGTACTCTGAACTCTTATTATTAAAATCATGAGCATCTGCTAGGCTGCGATTGGGCAAGGATGAACCTCTGTCGTTCCATAGAGCAATGTACTCAGCATGACGGACTTCCCAATCCGTATCTGCCCTGCCACGTCCATCAAGGCCGTAAAGAAAGTAATGATCACGTGGAACATGCGGAATGGACTGGTGGAATCCGAATTACCTCATCACTCTATCAGCAAAGTGGAACTCGACAGTAGCAAAGTGGATCAACGGTGTAACACTACACCATAAAACTGCATTCACTGCCAAATAATCTGGTAAACATATGCTATCATCCTTGTAAGCATTCCAAATAAACTGCAAAAAAAATATTCTCTTTAATAAAACATCTAACTACATGTACATATTAAATTTAACGAAATAAACTTGTGTTCCACATACATGTTCCTCACAATACGAATCAATATAGGATCTACAGACTCTGACGTTGTTGTGCACTAATCCAGTCTCATGCTTTTCGTCGCACCATCTACAAATAAATCACAACAATATTTAAAAATTGTAGATTATTTAAATTTAAACATTCAACTCGAAATCAGGATAGTTACCTTGCAACAAGAGGAAACTATATATGTGTTCGAGTGATCGTGTAAAAAAGGGAAGTCGCTGCCAAGCCCACGCTTGCAATAATAGCTGACATCCACCAATACCCGATACCTTTTTACCCTTTTTCCAATATAGCGCCCTTGCACAACTCCCGATACAAAAATGCTAATATTGCCGATCCTCAGCTATATTTTGGAACTTTCCCAATGAGTCTAAAAAAACTGTAGATACCTGACACTGACCAAATTGCCAGATTTATCTGGCATCAGTACCCCACCAATCATCTGTAGAATATATGCTCGACTGGCCTGATAAATCTCTTCAACCGGGCTATACGGATTAAGTCCAAATTCACTTTCCAACCAACTTAATTTGACACGAGATCCTTTCACATTGCTTTCATATGGCACATTCCCAAGGTACCTTTCGCAAATTTTAGTTGTTGAACCACTAGTACGCCCGACCAGTGGCTTTCCGTTTACAGGGACCCCGATAAGATATACCATGTCTTCTAGCGTGATCGTACATTCTCCACAAGGCATATGGAATGTATGTGTCTTGGGTCTCCAATGCTCAATTAGAGAGATGATCAATCCGAGAACCAACTTGTACCCGCGAAAGAATGTCGCATGATAAAATCCCGCCACGTACAAGAAGTTCATGATTATGTTATCTAGCGGAGTTTCTACCATACATCGATGATGTCTAAATGTACCATCTGCTTCCTGCAATTAACACATTATATAAACAAAATTAATATATAAAAAATAAAAAAAATACATAAACTATTTTATTTCAAATAAACCTTACCATCTCATCAATCGCAATACTAGTTATGTGTCGATCCTCTAAATGCAACAATGGAGTTTGCTCATCCATCCTACATGACAAGTAAAATAAACATTAGTCACCCGAACCCGACACTATAACATACAATTATAAAGAAAAACATAATATTTTTTTAAATTAAAAACTATTTCAACTTAAAACTAAACTATCTCAAACGTAAATAAAAATAATAATATGAACATACTATTTTTTAAATTAAACTACGACATAAAATTAAAAATTTAAACTACAATATAAATTATATCAAAGATACATAAAATCTAAATAACATACAATTTTTTTAATTAATCTACGGCATACAATTACAAATTTTAATTGCTTGTCTTACTAATTAACATTAAATTTTTAAAATAAAAAATTTAAAATAAACATTAAATATTCAAATATTATTACCAAGTAAAAAATTAAATACACATGCTTACTTATATTTCTCCAACTCTTCTTCTTACTCTCTTCTTCTTAAAAAATTCCTTCAACACTCAACACATTTCACATTTAAATTATCAATTATTATTATTACTAATTAAAAAATTAAATACACATATTACTTACTCACAATATTTCTCCAAATCTTCTTATCCTCAAATCAACAATATTTCACACACTTTCAACCTTCAATAGCAAAAAAAAACATAAAATTATAATGATATGTGACACAACTCATCATCAACAACAAATAATTTTTTTTATAAACAAAATGTTTACCTACTCACAATATTTCTCCAAATCTTCTTATCCTTAAATCAACAATATTTCACACACTTTCAACCTTCAATAGCAAAAAAAAAAAAACATAAAATTATAATGATACACACACAACTCATCATCAACAACAAATAATTTTCTTTTACAAACAAAACGTAATAAAAATACTTACAATTTTTTTATTACATACAAAAATACTTACAAATTTTCGAATCTTCTTCTCCAAATAATTTTCTTAACTTCAACTATCAAATTTTCTCACCTTCAACTATCAACTTACACCCCTCTCCCCCCACACCCCCTATTTAACTCACCCAAACCCCTCTACCACCCAACCAGACCACCCACCCCGGCACCCCTGTATGCGTGACACGTCCGCGTTGTAGGCCTGCAAAGCCTGCCATGAGGGTAGATGAAGTCGGGGCCAACTGAGCCCGTCCTTCATGTTCAAAGTCGGGTCCAGCTAGCCCAGTCTTTGAGCTCCACGTCATCCTGCACACACACAAAAAAAAGGGTGAAGACGGTACCAACTGGTACCGTCTTTAGTTTTACTGTAGAAACTACCATATTTTGGGGAAAAAACTGACACATGCATTATTTTGGAGAAAAAATATTTCTGTAAAAATTCTGACTTTATTCTTTAGGGTATTATTTAAAAATAGATTGTATTTTATTTATATACAAACTCATGTTCGCACATCACATTGTTAATTTTAGGCCATATGTCTTACGTTTGACTAGATATTCATTTTAATCTTTATTCTTTTATGAAAAGTTTTAACTCTCAAAATTTCATTTTAGCTCAAAATGATCCTTCCGTGGATGAAAATTGTTAGTCAAGTGTCAACTAACAATGAACAACTTGAAATGACTTGACAAAATGACACGTCAACAAAAAATAATTTTATATTTTATATAATTTTAAAAAAATTATTTTTTGATTGGTGTGTTATTCTGTCAAGTTAGCACATGCACCGCCATGTAGGTTTACCACATCATTTTAAGCTATTTATCGTTAGTTAACTAACGGATTTCATCCGTGGATAGGTCAGGGTCGTTCTTGAGATTTTAGTGGCCCTAGGGCGAACCTAAAAATTGGGCCTTAAATTAGGGATTTAAATTGCGGTTGCGATCGTATATTCGGTTATGTTGCGTTTATCACGGTTGCAAACATACCGAATGTTATTTCTATCATTGTGGGTATCGCAGTTGTGAAATTTTTTAATAACATATGCTAGTGTGGACATAACGGTTACATGTATTGTGGTTTTAGATGGTGTCTCTACCGCTATATAAGGATCTATGTTGCGGTTACATACCCCTATTTAAATACATGTCTATAATATCAAGTATTGAAAAAATAATAATTTTAAGAGTTCGTCTATAATAACAAGTATTGAAAAAAATAAATTTTAAGAGTATGCTCATAATAATAAATAGTGGAAAAAATAGGTCCCTAATAACAAGTATTAAAAATTTTAATTTTAATATTTGTTATAATGAGCATACTTTTAAAAATTGAATTATTTTTAATACTTATTATTAGGGGCCCGATTTCCCCCCAATATTTATTAATATGAGCATACTCTTACGATTTAATTTTTTTAATACTTGTTATTGGGGCCCTCGAAACTTATCCAGCTATATATATATGTTTATCACTGAATTTTTTTCATCCACCAGTAAGAACTAAAAATTATACTTTTAATTTTCTTGGGTGTGGGCCCTAGGCAGGGTGGGAGCCCTGGGCGGGCGCCCCTATTGTCCTGGCCCAGGGACGGCCTTAGGAGAAGTTATTTTGACCTAAAATGAAATGTTAAAATACATATTTTTTTTTGCATTGTGCTTTAATTTTATGATTCAAACCTTTAACCTAAAATTGTTGTCATTTGTATATTTTACCCGTTTAAATTTTTCTAATGAGTGTCTTTAAAGTATATGACATGGAACTTAACACGTTATTCTATCATGTACCAAAGCACAAGCCAAACTATAATGATAAATGTGTAAGAATTTCTGTTATAAACATTTATGGTTCGTTCTAAGCACAAGACATGGTTAGAAGATACATGAGATTGAATTAAAGCTTTTACCCTGTTATCTTCATTAAATGTTATCTCTTAAAGATGACAACTAAGTTAAACTGTGGTCAAACTGCTTTATTTATTCATTCCTAAATTTTCCAATAAAAAAACTATATGGAAGGACGAATAAAAATTTTCTGTCTTTTTTAGTGTTTTTTTCATGTCTCAATACTAAAAAAAAAAAATCTAAACTCTAACTTTAAATTTTAAATCTTAAACTCTAAACCTTAAACCCTAAAAAATGCATCATACTCTTACCTTAATCCTAATTTTTAGTGTGAGGCATAAATAGGGGCATCAAAAGGTGCTGAGAATTTCTATTCATAGAAGGACGTACCACAAAGTTCACTTATATAGAAAGAAAATCCTGGAAATATCTTAACAAGTTATTAGCCAATAGATAGAGAGTATTGAACCTGTAACATCTTGTTAACATTCCTAGCACCAAACACCTTATGGACACTAGCAAACTTCTGAGGCTCATCAGCTGGAAAATGCAGAGCAAAAACACAGTCCGGCGCACATCTCCTTCTACGTAATTTGCACGCCGCACATGGCGATAATGCGCCGTGCTTGCTTCCATTCTCCTTCATTCCTCCTGTTCTACTTCTTACCGGTAACAACCAACTAACCCTAGGAGTTTTCCACGGTGAGGAATAATTTCTTTAAGAGAAATTAAAGGGATTAAGGTTAAGAAGAAATGATGTGGAAGAGGAGAGGACTTGAAAGTTGAAAGGGGTTGGGTGTTATATAGAGAGATTCTTATGTGACACCAAATCCAGCGGGGGACCAAAAAAGCAAAGCCCTAGATTTTGTGGACAAAAACATCGTTTTTCATAAGATCTTTAGATCCACCTTAAATCTGATTTATATACTTTTTAAAATTTTAATTAATTTCTAAAGTGATCAAAATTTTTAAAACTTATATTTTTAGGCATAAAGTCAAAAAATACCCCCAACGTTTGACTGAATAGTCGCTTTGGCCCCTATTTTTAAGCAATTCAACCTTCAACGTTTCATTTTGAGTCAAATGGCCCCTCCACGGATGAAAATTGTTAGAAAACCGTCGGTAAACAGTTTGAAATGACTTGACAAAATGATAAGTCAGCAGAAAAAATCATTTTATATTTTATATAATTTTATAAAATTATTTTTTGATTGATGTAACGTTTTTTTTCAAGTAAACACATTTGTTTATATGATATTGCCATGTTAGCATGTTATGCCGTATAAGTTTGTCCCGTCATTTCAAGTCATTTACCGTCAATTGACTGACAGTTTTCATTCGCAGATAGGTCATTTTGACTCAAAATAAAACGTTGATGGTTGAATTGCTCTAAAAAATAATAAAGGCCAAAGTGACTACTCAGTCAAATTTTGGGGTATCTTTTGGCTTTATGCCATATTTTTATGTATTGTTAATATTGATACTTTGTCGTTAAGTTGTTTGGTTGAATTTTTTCAATCCTTTTCTTATACGATCATATTTTTTATTATTTAGTTGTTAGTTTTGATTAAGTATACAGATATTATATTTTAATGGTAAATGTCAGAATTCAAACTCACACAATGTGGGACAACATGAACACCTTGACAACTCGAATCTCTATTTAGTTGCTAGTTTATTCTTTGATAGTTTAAAAAATAATTGGTTGACATAACTAGTGTATTTAGTTTTTATAGGCTTTTATTTGAGATTGTGATTTTGTATATTTTTCTTTCTTTATTTAATAAACTAGTCGTTTTTATTAATTAAAAATAAATAAACTTAATTTTTTATTTATATTAATTTATTCAACTTAAATTATAAACAAAGGGTAATTCGTTGAGTACTATTGTTGGTTTACAACTCATTTCATTCAATAGAATATATTGAAACCCAATTTCTAACTCATGGATTGGGGAAGATAGAATATTTTTAAATAGCTTTGAATGATTCATAAGTAAAAATTGGGAAAAGAAATTTGGATGGTGACTTATATTCTTATAAAATTATCCGACTAAAACAAATAAGGCTTAAATAAAAAAATATGCGCCTAAAGTATACTTTTTTTGAATTTTAGGTGTCTAAAGTATATTTTTGTAAAAATAAGTGTCCAAAGTTTCGAAAGTTATAATTTTAGGTGCCTGACCGTTAATGGGTGTTAAAATTTTTTTAACCGATCAATGCTTAACACGTGACATATTTGGGGTACCTAAAATTTTAACTTTTGAAACTTTGTACACCTATTTTTACAAAAAAAAAATTATAAGCACCTAAAATTATAACTTTTAAAACTTTGAGTATCTATTTTTACAAAAAAAAATACTTTTGGCACCTAAAGTTCAAAAAAGACATCTTAATTTAAAAAAAAAATGAAAATGCCGGCCAAGAGCTATGCATCAACCGTTAAAGAAATCTTGGATTTTTTATATTAAAGGCATAAATCTATTCTATTTCTAGTCCTTTTATATATTACATTGATAATAATATTAATTAAATTAAATCCAATTGACAAGAAATTTTAAATTTAATGGCTAGAGTCCAGGGACGTCCGGCGAAGATTGGACAGAGATTGTCATCGGATAAGGAAGACTGGAAGGTATTTGTCGACAACCTAAGTAGAAGGGTCTCGAGGGGTGCGTTATGGGAGTTGTTCAATCACCACGGAAAGGTTGGGAGGGTTTTCATTCCATCGACAAACAGGAAACCGAAATACAAGTGCTCTACCTTTGCCTTTGTATCATTTAGCAGCGAAGTGGATATGTTGAAGGCCATTGCTATGGTAAATAATACTCAGATTGATGGAATGAGGGTTTCTGTTTCTAAAGCCAGGTTTCCCTATCTTAATAGCGGAGTCCCGTATCCTCGTTCGAAGGTTGAGCGCAGGGAAAAAGCTGTTGAAGAATGTGAACGTAATCAGAACAGGGGTAAGAGTGCAGATCATCCGGAAAAGAATCTAAAAAGGAAAACATATATGGAGGCTTTGTTGAGTAATCTAGAAATGAAGGAGGGTCCTTTAAGTTATGGAGAGGAGAATATTCGCGTGGACAAAAACCAGTGGAAGAGGATGACTTTTTGAATTTATCTATTCCGATGGAAAGGAATAATTGGATCCAAAGTTCAGCGGTATTCTGAAGAGCAATTTTGAGAGGGAGTTTGTTCAAAAAGCGTTGGAGAGCGACCACATTCATGTTAAGATTGTGATGTGGGGGTGCATGACCAATTCGTGCTTAATCATTTTCAGCTCTATAGCTGATAAAGAGGATGTTTGGAAGAACAAGAAGGTGGAGCTGTCGTTTTGGTTTGATTATCTGGATGCAGAGGTTTCAGAGAATGGAATCCCGTTAATGTTGTGTTCCGTGTCTCTCTATGGTGTTCCAACTTCTTCACTAAACTTGCTCATCGATGGCGTAAATTCATTTGTATACATGAATCTACTAAGAACAAGGATGATCTTTCTGTGGCTAGATTAGTCATCAGAATCCCGAGCCAATACGGTATCCCGGGTTCTATCAAGATTAAGATTAATAGTCGGGATTTCCTCATTGTTATCAAGACTGGGGAGCTTTTCCCTGAGGGTTTTGAGAAGGAGTTGGAGGATGATGAGATTAATCTTGCTGACGTTTGGCCGGCAGAGACAATAGGGGACGCCGGTGAGGTGCAGAACAGGGAAGGTGATGGGCTGGATAGTCGTGAGGCGGTTCCTATTCCGTCGATTAGGATCCCTGTAAATGTTTCGATTCATGGGCTTGTTGGCTCAGATCGAGAAGTTGGGATTCATCCCGAGACTGCCTTGGCTCCTGAACTAACTCATAATGCATCGGGAAGCTCTAGTGGCGATTTGGGATTGAATCATGGGCTAGAATCTAAGGATCCAAGTCCAGAAGGTTACTTTGGACCCTATAGTGGGCCATCAACTTGGTGACCAAATCTTCTTAGGAGGGGATTCATCTAGGCCGGCACAATGTGTTCCACCGGGGCAAAATGGTGTTGGGCCCTTTAACCCCAATCTGGTCATTAATCCAATAACTGATCAGGCACAAGTTTCTGGGAACTTAATTGATACGATCATAGGGGATTCTTTGGAATCTCCGGGAAATTCTTCTCTTCCCTCTCAATTAGTTGAGATCGTACCAGATAGCTTTGATGATCCTTTTGCTTTGGGGTGTATTTCAACGAATAATCCAGTGGAGTCTGGGGATGTGTTTGAGAGAAATAATTCGGTTAACTCCCATTCATCTCTTTGCCTTTCAGTTTCTTTCAAGGGAACCAATTCCTTCTTTGATGCTGGTCACAGGAGGGCCACGAGAAGGCGTGTTCGAGATTCAATTGATAATCAAAATTTAAGAGCGGTTTCGACTAGTTCCGGTTCAATGGAAGGGTCGGAGCATCTAAGCTACATAGAAGAAGCTCTGGCAGTGTGGTGCGTTAGTCGAATGTTGGGCGTGTCTTTCGTGGGAGGTAAGGCAGCTTTCATTGATAAGGTATCGGAGATAGAGGCTAATTCTGGTAATTAGCATGGTTCTGCTGGTTGATTATGTGTTTTCTCTGGGTCATCTTTATCTTTAACCATAATGCATCTATCCATCATATCTTGGAACGTTAGGGGATTAGGTAAATCTGAGAAGATAAGGGCTGCAAGGAATTTAATTAGAGAGTAATTTTTATTCAAGAAACTAAGTTATCAGAATTTAGTCCTTCGTTTTTCAAGAGACTGGGGTGTGGGCAGCAGATGGAAAAGGTTGTTGCGCTTGCGTCTTCAGTGGGATCTGCAGAGGGTTTATTAAGTGCCTGGAATACAGATTTTTTCATAGCCTCGGATACAATTGTTTCAAGGAGGTTTATTGCTATAATCGGTAAGATTGGGAAGGATCAATTTCATTGCGGCTTTCTGAACGTACGGCCCCTCAGTTGATTCTGAGAAAGCCAGTTTCTTTGAAGAGTTACTGAATTTGCTGGCGAGTTATCGAATTCCATGGTGCATTGGGGGGATTTCAACGCCTTTTTGAATTGGGAGGAGAAGATTGGCTCATCATGGAATTCGTTTTCGATGGAATTATTCAGGAATTTCATTCAAGAATCATGTTTGATTGACTTACCTCTCAATGGAGGCTCTTTCACTTGGTCTAACAATAGGGATCCACCCACTTTTGTGAGGCTCGACCGTTTCATTATCGATTCCTCTTTCCTTTCAAAATTCTCGAATATGAATCAAATCTTGCTTCCGAAATCAATTTCGGATCATAATGCTCTTCTTTTGGAAGAATCATGTGATGAATGGGGCCCCAAGCCATTTAAACTGTTTAACCATCTTATGGATGAAGAAGGTTTTGAGAATGTGATAGTTTCTGCCTTCAACAAGGCCAAGAATAAGAACCAGGAGATTGGCATGATGGGTTTGTTAAGAGGATCTAAGAACGCAATCAAGAGATGGTCAGGGTCGAAGAAAGTAGATTTTGGTGCTTCTATTAGGAGTCTGGAAAATCAGATTAGGAATTTGGAATTAGAAATGCAGCAGGGTAGAGGCTCGGGCGCTACTGTGGGATTGGTGACCAAATTGAGGAATGAGCTATGGTCTCTTCTTAGAAAGGAGGAGAGTTTTTGGCTTCAATATTCCAGGTTAAGATGGTTCAAGGAGGGGGATCGTAACACGCGATATTTTCACTTGACTGCGTCTAATAGAAGAAGTAGGAATTGGATCAAGTCTATCACAGCCAATGGAGAATTGATCTCTGATCCGAGTAAGGTTAAGGATAGTGTGTTTGATTATTTCTCTAAGGCATACTCGGCTAAAAATACTCTTGTGGTGAACGATTTATTGCTGGATTTTTCTAAGATCTCGGAAGACCAAAGAACTGCTCTAGAAAGGAATTTTTCAGAAGCTGAGGTGTGGGAAGCTATCTCGTCCTCTGACAGCTCGCGTGCTCCAGGACCTGATGGTTTCAATATGGGGTTCTTTAAAAAGTTGACATCTCGTAAAGGATGATTTGATGAATTTCTTTGAGAATTTCTACCTAGGACATGATTGGGAAATGGGAGTCAATCACTCGTTTATCACTCTTATTCCGAAGAAGATTGGCCCTGAAGGGCTGGATGACTATCGTCCGATAAGTTTGGTGGGTGGAGTTTATAAAATCCTTTCTAAAGTGCTCTCAAGGAGGTTCAAGCTATGCCTGGATTCTATCATCAGTAACACGCAATTTGCTTTCATAGCTGGTAGGCAAATCATGGACTGCTCTTTTATAGCCAATGAAAGTATCTATCTACTCAAGTTGGGGTTAAAAGGTTTAGTGTTTAAAATCGACTTTAAAAAGGCCTACGACACCGTGGACTGGGGTTTTTTAATCAAAATCTTGAGAGAAATGGGGTGTGGGGAGAAGTGGTGTAACTGGATTCTCCGATGCATTTCTACGGCTACAATTTCTGTTTTGGTCAATGGTTCTCCTACTCCGTGTTTTTCTCTTGCGCGTCGGCTTCGGCAAGGATGCTCCTTATCCCCGATGCTGTTCAATGTGGTTGGAGAAGCGTTGCATCTAATGATCGAGAAAGCAGTTAGTCTTGGCCTTTTTAATGGTTTCCAAATTGGTCGTGGTGGTAACTCTTTAACCCTGTCTCATCTTCAGTTTGCGGATGACCTTATTTTCTTTTGTGGAGCCTCGGTGGGTGAATTGCTTAATATAAAGAGAGTATTGAGAATTTTTGAAGTTGCCTCTGAGTTGCAACTTAATTTGAAGAAGTGTCGCCTTTTTGGTGTTAATGTGGAATCCTCGGCTCTGTCGGTTTGGGCAGCGTCTATAGGTTGCTCAGTAGGCTCCTTTCCAGCGGAGTATCTTGGTCTCCCTTTGGGACCTAAGCGAAATTCAGCCTTGTTATGGGAACCGGTGATTAGAAAGTTTCTCGACTCCTTGGCAGGGTGGAAAGGTAATAACCTATTTTTTAGTGGAAGGTTAGTGTTAATAAAATCGGTGCTTCTAGCCTTGCCCACTTATTTCCTATCTATGTTCCGAATCCCGGCTGAGGTCCTCAAGAAACTCAATAGTATAAGGGCTAACTTCTTATGGGGTGGTTCGTCCTCTCGATCGAAGATTCATTGGGTGAAATGGCCTTCGTTATGCAAACCTGTTGAAAATGGTGGGTTGGGTATCAGTGATTTAGATCTCTTCAACAGAGCTTTGTTGGGGAAGTGGACCTTTAAATTTTCGTTGGAAAGAAATAGCTTGTGGAAACGATTTGTTTGTGCCAAGTACAACATGGATGGTGCGGATATCTCTCTAGACCCTAATCCCCATCAATTATCTTCCTGGATATGGAAAGGAGTGGTCAACTCTTTCTTTAAGAGTGATAATGTAGGACTATGCTTTCAGGAGAATACGAGGATCCAAGTGGGTGAAGGGAGCTCAATTTTATTCTGGTCTGATATATGGCTGGGCGATTCTCCTCTACTGAGTAAATTTCCTCGGATTTTCGTGTTATCTTGTAATAAGTCAGGTAAGATATCTGAGTTTGGTACTAAAACAGTGAATGGTTGGGAGTGGGATATTCCTTTGAGGCGTAGGCTCTTTGATTGGGAATTGGAACAATGGGATCTTTTTATGGACATGTTGCAGCAGTTCAAGTCTGATGGTTATAATCAGGACTGCCTTATTTGGAAAGGTTCGGGCAATGGGGTATACTCAGTACAATCTTGTCGGAAATGCTTCTATAACCTTGGATCATCTTCCCCGTTTTGGGGCAATTATGTTTGGCTCGGGTTGGCTCCTCCTAGAATCGAATTTTTCATTTGATGGGTAATAAAAAATAGTATCCCCGTTCGTGCAAATTTGATGGTTCTAGGGATGTCTTCAGCTATGGTTTCCGTTTGCCCTTTCTGCATCAGTGCTCCGGAAACTACTTTTCACTTATTGTTCTCATGCATATTCTCTTGGAATTTATGGATGAAGTTTGCTAACATGGAACATTTCCATGGCAATTCCAGGGGATGCTGCCTCGGTTCTACAAATGTGGCATGATTATTGTCCCATGAAGAAGAAGGAATCAATTTGGGCTTTCATCCCTGCGGCTATCATATGGTCCTTGTGGCGGCTTCGGAATGATTTGGTCTTTAATAATGGGATAATTGACGATATTCAGCTGTTCTTTGTGTCTAGGTACAGGGTGGCAATGTGGTTTAAGGCAAAGTTCCCAGATTGCAAATCTGTTCTAGGGGATTTAGTGAGTAATTTATCCATGGCAGATGAATCCGTATCGACTTGTCAGCAAAAAGGTATTATTGTCTCTTGGTCCCCTCCCCCTGTTGGCTTTGTGAAAATGAATGTGGATGGGGCAATGTTACGTAATAGAAGTGCAGGGGGATCGGTGGAATCATGCGAGATGCCAAAGGGGTTACGTTGATCACTTTCTCGGAATCTATTGGAGGAGATCCCCCGGTTATTGCTGAATTGCTTGCGATCATGCTTCGTCTTATCTTATCGGAATCTATGGAGGTATGTAGAACGAGCCGAATTATCTTGGAATGTGATTGCGAAGAGGCTATTGATTGGATTGCTTCCCCTTATCGCTGTCCTCCTTCGGTTAGTAGCTTGGTAAGTGAAATAATTGCCTTAGGGAAGTTGAAAAACTGCATTTTTAGGTTGATTCCGAGGGCTGCCAATGTGGAAGCTGATAGTTTTGCTAAGATGGGCATTGGATAAGTGGATGTATTTACAGTGTTGTTCTGGATTTCCTTGTTTTGCCGTAGAATTGTTGGGTTGTATAAGACAGGTTTTTATATTAATAATATACTTAGGCACCCTTTTTCTCTTTCCGCTGTCGATCTCATATCTTAGGATATGTAGATCGTTATGAAGGGGGTTTTTAATGAGACCATATTCCTATCAAAAAAAAGAAAATTTAAATTTAATTAACTAAATCAGACTGAAAAGTATATATTAAAAATTTTATTAGGTATTGATACAAGTTGTTATTCTGTAACAATTTTTTTTTTTTTTTGCTATTTTGAATGAAATGGAATTATTAATTCTAAAAAAATTAAGTTAAAGTAAGTTATTTAAAATTTTCATTAAAAACAATTTAAAATTTGAAAATATCAAACTTTAACCTATTCGAGTTAAAAGACTACTAAACAATCCAAATAACCTAAATTCCAAAGAAAATGCATGTTTGCCGCTCAAGCTCTACATAGATTTAGAATGGAGTAAACAAATTAATGAAACTATTTGTTCTTTATCCTTTACAAATACAGACATATCGTGCAGATAAACTATTCAGACTTGAGTTTTCTAAAGATAATAACGCTTTCCTTTTTTACTGGTACCACTTGATGGGATCAAACTTGTAAATTTCAAACTTTTGTACATAATTATGGGATCAAACTTCAAAAACACAAGATTGATAATCAACTACACTATTATCTTAGACATTGAATTCATTGGGAAAGGGCATGGTGGAGATGGAACCTTGACTGCTCCTTCAAGCATCATGGAAACTGTCCTCATAGATGGCCTTAACAATGGCTCATATTGTACACACCAAAACGCCACTTTCAGTAACATCTCCAATCTCCCAAGATCGTTTCTAGCCTCTTCATCGTCTTCGGCAAGCTTTTCGATCATCCCTTCTTTGTAGCAGTCGAATGCCCATTCCGTTAGTATCGCTTCTTCCTCCATCTCGAAATCGACACATTTCCTGCAACATATGATCTCCAACAGCATTACCCCGAAACTGTAGACGTCTGCCTTGACCGAGACCGGGGTGCTTCTGAACCACTCCGGCGCCACGTACCCTTTAGTCCCTCGTATGCCTGTCAACGTTTGAGTCTTGCTGTTGATCAACAGCTTTGCTAACCCGAAATCGGATATTTTTGCTGTTAAATTATCATCCAAGAGTATGTTTTGTGGTTTTATGTCACAATGGATGATCTGTGTGCTGCATTCTTCATGCAAGTATGTGAGGCCTTTGGCAATTCCGGATGCAATTTGCAGTCTTTGTTGCCAACTAGGCCTTAACACTCCGAAAAGGAAGCTCGACAGCGAACCGGTTGCCATAAACTCATAGACCAGAAGCCTATGTTCATCTTCATCACAATATCCGAGTAGTCTCACCAGATTCTTGTGGTGAGTTTGGCCAATACCTTCACTTCTGTTTTGAATTCCCTTTCGCCTTCTTGAACAACCTTTTCTAATTTCTTGACGGCGACAAAGTTCATGTAACTCGAGGATAATTCACCTTTATAAACCGTGCCGAAAGCCCCCCTTCCTAGCTCTTCCTTGAATCCGTTTGTAGTTGTATGTGAACGAAGGCAGATTCGTCTCTGTCTCTCCTGCTACGAATGCTCTCCACGTCTCGCAGTTTTCTCCGGTATAAGCAAAACAAGATCGAGGGAATCGCAGCGAAAAACAAGAAGTTGAAGATTGCAGAGGTGCCTAAGAGAACTGAAAGTATCAAAACAGCTTGATTCCGATTTTCGTCACCGAGTTTAGTACCTTAAAAAGAGCTGTTCAGTCAATGGAATCTCTGTTAAACCACCCATTTGAGAGTGGTAATTTCTTTTTCCAACAAGTTCCAGTTCCATCTGGACTTAAACTTGGATCCTGTAAAATCGCAACCGCACAAGAACAGTCGAGAAGGCAAGATTGCCTACATTCCAACTCGGTTGCAGGATGCAATATTCCAAAGTCACT
Source organism: Hibiscus mutabilis (assembly GCA_019671005.1). Lineage (NCBI taxonomy): Eukaryota > Viridiplantae > Streptophyta > Magnoliopsida > Malvales > Malvaceae > Hibiscus > Hibiscus mutabilis. The sequence goes on along the minus strand of CM033713.1, from coordinate 15,311,900 downwards.
GTAAGGGAAATCTGCAAATGACATCTGCTCGAATTCGAACCGGTCCGTCTCTATGGTGGATCCGTCAGGATTGCAATCTTCAGGGTAGCTTGCATAATCCTGTTTGCAGCCAGTGTGTGGATTCTTGTCATCCAAGAAAGAAAATCCAGGGGGACATGTACAATTAGGCCTCCCGTTCATAGGCTCACAAATGCTGTTATATCCACAAGGTCCAGTTCCAAGTGTAGCCGTAATGTCAACAAATGTCCGGCAAATATCTTCGGGCCTAGACCACATGATGGACCAACTTCCGCCGCCGCTACCGGGGTTCCTTGGATAAGAATAGAGAGTAAAAACTCCATCAAAACCAAGTGTTGCCCTGTAGTAGTTTGATTCTGGTCTCTGAATCACGTTTGCCGGTGCAAGGTCGAGTGGACTCCCACTCGAATTCCGGATTTGAATATACCCTGAATCGTTGAAGATCAACCGAGAACCGGCCCCTAGAGTATAATAACCACTGTAAGGCTTTTTAGTGAACATATCTATTTGATTAAGCATGAGAGATCCTTGGTCGAAACGAAGTTGATATCTCCCATTACTGTAATTTGTTTCGGCCAAAGCCGAAGAAAGACTGCCGTTAACATCCAGTTCTTGAGTCAACAAGATTGTATCCGTCGGATACTTGAAGGTTTCCCATATGTTGCCTGAGCTTTCACTTGTGATCACAAAGTTCCCTGTATCAAGCATGGCTGCATGAGATACTCGAGAATCATCGGTAACGCTTCGGGACCTCCAGAGCTCGTTGTTTCCGGGGTCCGTAAGCACGAGATGGCCGGTCGTGGGTAAGCTGCACCTTCGAATTTCGAACAGCCGCCGGAGTACTCCCTCTGTTACTATTAGCATACCAGACCATGGTGCTCCCTGGTATCTTAGCATTACCAAATTGCGAGAAGGAACATATGTTCTTCGTCCGGGATGGGGCGAAATCCCCGGATGGCGATTGCCATGCCGCGGATTCTCCATCGGCGTGTAGAAAATAGCCCACACTTACGTTGCGCTGAGATTTAACTGTTGCAAAAATCGAAGGGATGGTTATAAAGATCAAAAGAAAAAGATGAGTACGAGAAAATGGTGAGATCATTGAATCTTTTCGCTCAGTCCGACTAGGAGTTCCAATAATGATTCTCAAAACCTGACAAAAAAATGGAAATCTGGAAATTAATCTTTAACTTTAAGAGGCAGATTCATATCGGAACCAGGCAGTAGGCACTTTAAAAAGGCTTGAAACTTACTGTTTTCAAAGGAGCAGCTTACTGGAAAGTGGAAAGTAAATAATTAGAGAAAATATAAAAGAATAGACAAAACTAATACCGGCTAGGATGTTTATTGTTGGATTAAAATCAAATTAATCATTTAAATTAAAAAATTTCAGTTAATCGGTCGGTTAATTTTATATTTGGCCGGCTAACTACAAGTAGCATAGTTATAGTTTTAGGGTTTAAATTTAAGAGTTTATATTTTAGGGATTTAATTTAAAGTTTAGAGTTGAACTTTAGAGTTTAGAATTTAGAGATTTAAAAGATAATGTTTTAGATTAAGTAAGTATCGCTGTAAAAAATTATACTAGTATATGATTGCACAATAATATTTTTTTAAGATTTACGTAATTTTTTTTTGAAAAACTATAATCAGAAAGAAAAAATAACTAATATCAAAAAGATTTACGAATTTAGCGATGGTAGGTTATTTATATATCAAGTCAGACTATAATCCGCACTCAAATAATTATATATACTCATCCAAAAGTATAAAAAAGCCACCCGAATTTTTTAGGTTTTTCTCTTTACGAGTGTCATATAGTTTTTTACATTTTTATTTTAATAGGAGACAATATTAATTTTGATGTTGATCATCGATCGTTTGTACTACTTATTTTTTATATTTATTTCTCTTTTACTTTTTTAGTAATAACAATCTTGCTTTTATGTCACGTTTTATCATGCTTTTATGACGCCTTTTAATACTATGTTTATGGCATATTTATGATTTTCTTTGTCGGTTATTTGACCGTTCATTTTGTTTATTTTTTTCAGTGTTAGATTTTTCATCACCTCAATTGATCAAGATGATGCTTATTTATTATCATGTCAATCTTCCTTACTTTGGACCATCGAGTTGAAATTATATACGCAATTTGCATTCGTGAATAGATTTCTTACGAAGCTCGGTTCTGATTTACTGTTGTCGGTGGTCTTCCAGTAGCATGATCTCCTTTTGTGATTCGTTTATCGATGCAATAGATCTATTCGTATTTTTATATTTTGTTTGAGTCTTTTGATTGTATTTTTAACTTTTTCCGTGTATGATCTTGTATGATCTAAAGTAACTAGCTTCTTATGTCAATGTTATAGGAAAAAATTTGAATCAGATATTAGTTACGTTGATAATTGCAAACTCATGTAATAATTTTAAATTTTGTTTTCTTGAAAAATTAGTGGTTTCTATTAAAAAATAATTATATATAATTAATACTATAAGTTTAATCGGAGCTCAACCGTCCTATAAATACTTTCAAAATGCAAATAATATTGATGTAAAATTGACCGATTGAGGATAGGTTCAATTTGTTTTTAATCATAGTTAAGTTTGGACCCATTTTTTTATAATATGTGGAAGACTTTTATTATATATATTTAACGTGTTGTGTAGATGTAACCCCAACCAATACTATCCAGAAACAAAGAAAGAAAAGGTCTAATTCTATTCGGCATTTAAAATTTGCAATTTTAATGGCTTACCTTCCAATTCAACCATAATAGAAGTCATCTCTTCTTTTCATCATCAAAAGGAGCAATGCGTATGCAACTTATTGTTCAAAAGCAACCAAAGCAAATAAATAAATAATAGCAAAAACCTAATAAAATTAATAGGTTGAGAGTAAATTCAATTTGTTTTTTTTCTTTTATGAGAAAAGAATTATTATTTTGTGGCTCGTTAAAATTATTTTAGAGCTAATAAAAGGAAAATAGTATAAATAATAATAGTAGAGTCAAATTACAAGGAAGGACCCATGGAACAAATAAAATGTAGTCATGCAAAGCTAAACACACATGTTCCAATTGAATTACCCATGGACGTTGAATCAATGGCACAATATGTGGCACAAGTCCCAACCAATAATATTTTGAAGATTTAAACTATATATATTTATTTTGTTGTCTTGATGTAACTTCCAACCAATAATATTTAAAAGTAAATAAAAAGTAGTTTTTTCAGTGTTTAATTGCTTAACCTTCCAATTCAACCATAATTGAAGTCATTTTCATCATCACAAGGACTTAACCAATGTGTATCCAAATTATTGTTCAAAAGCAACCAAAGCAAGCACACAAAAAAAGCACAGAAACAAATAATGATAATAATAGCAAAGAAAAAGCTACATGGTTGAAAATTCTCATTTCTCAAATTTACCACCTCTTTTTGATTTTTACTAGTTATTTTAAATATTTTTTTCTTTTAAAGATAAGTAAATATATAAGCAGAGACGAAACTAGGATTTAACATTAGAAAGTATAAGAGTTTATTATGCTTTTAAATCTAAAAATTAGGAGGAGAAAAAAGAACAAACATCTTTTACCCCCTCAGTTTGTCACTTTTCTATACCCCACACTAAAATATACTAAAAAATAAATTATAAACCTTAAACCTAAATTTTACACCATAAACTCTAAACCCTCTATTTTAAAGTGGAGCACAAAAAGGGACATAGTTAAGGGCAGACTATTTCCATATGGGACAAAAATCGTATTTAACTAATATTTAAACTAAAAGAGACTAAAAGTACAATTATATCAAAAATTTTGGACCTTACATGGTTCCGTTCCTGAATATAAGCATGATTTTTTGTAAAAAAATCAATATAAAAGATAAAATATTTCTACAAAATCATCTAAGCATAAAATAGAAAACATAAATCAACATAGATTTTTGGTACTCCGATTTTTATATTTTGGCTTAATAGTCAAATAAGTATTCAAATTATACATTTTTTCAGTTATGTGCCTAAACTTCATTTTGGGCCAAATATGTGCATAACATTTTCAACGTTACTCAAATAGGTGCCCTGCCGTTATAGTCCGTTAATTTTTACCGTTAACTTTCGTTATTTGACACATGTCATCTTCTGAAAATTTTGAAATTATATTTAAAAATAAATAAAATTAATAAAACAAAATAATCTCAAATTTCACAAAATAGCCCCAAAATTTGAAATCCCTAACACCCCAAAATCCAAATTCTGATTTGACCTGATTTTGTCGTAGATTGTCACGTCGTCGCCCATAACATCCGTCGCCGAACTATCACGACCATTTACCCCATCACTTTATCGTCGAAAATCAATCGACACCGTGTGAAACGTCGAAATCTTTGAATGGTTCATTTGAATAATTCGCAACGAACGGCAACGTATGGATGATGAACGGTGTGTGGATAGTTCAATAAAGGAAATGGTGCGCTTTATTCTATCGCTGGAAAACGTGGCCAAAGCCCGTGGGAGTCATCAGATTTGGGGTTTTAGGGATTTGAGGACTATTTTGATATTATTTGAAAATTTTAAGATATTTTAAAATTTTGATTTATTTTTTAAAAAATAAAATTCAGAAAATATTTAATATTACCATGTGTTCAATTTTGATTGAATAACGGAACAAAATAACGCTCATCACGACCAAACCTTAAATGAGTCACGAAATGAAACGTTAGGCACCTATTTGACCCACAATATAATTTGAGCACCTATCTAAAAAGGGTATAATTTATAAGCTTATTTAACAGTTAAGCCTTATATTTTTAACCTTTTAGTAGTTATATATATAAAGGTAAAATAATAATTTTGTATAATAAGATGGAACATAACAAACAAAAAATTACTATAATCACTGTCCAAAAAAATTCCACACGCCCGCTGAACATCCAAAAAAATATATATTTGTGTAGAAAAGTAATTTTATGCAACTTTGGGCTATTTTCTGTAGAGCCCAATGTTAAGATTAATGAATTTTGGGCTTAAGCCTTAGTCAGGATAAAAGAAACTAAACTTATGGGCTGCGGTCCAAAAGTCATTTTCAATAGAATGGCAACTAAAAATGATAAAAAGATTCATTTAGTCCTTAAGTTTGGTTGTTTTATCATATTAGTCCATGAATGTGGCTTTCACAACACAAGTTAGTCGTTGATTCTTTTTTTGAGCAATGACAACTATAATTTATTAAAAAATCATGGAATATACGCCAGACACAACGCACCCAAAAGAGAAAAAAAATAGGATTATGTCCACAAAAAACTCATATAAAAATAAAGCATAAAACCCATAGGTACAAAAAAAGTAAAAACTTCCCTTGAGATTAGCATACATCGTTAAAAAATCTAGAAATCTTCATGAATCTCTTGTCTCTATCCAAATAAAACATTTTACGAGGTGCAAAAAAGAGTGGTGAGTGAACCAAACTAGCAAGCAGATTGCTCTGCTACACAGTTATGATTATATCGGCAAACAACCACCAAAATAAATCAAATTTTCTATGACCACCGATAAATCTAAATCATAAAACAAACGACGTGAGGATCTCTGTACTAACACACAAAAATCGTTAAAATATGTAAAAATCGTGCCAAACAGCAGAGAAAACCAACCACAAAAAAATTGTGTCACAAGAATAAATATTCTTATTAAAATTGAAAAAAACTCAAAAAATGAAAAAAAAAATATAAAAAAACAAAGTAAATAATAAATACCGGTCATTAACAATTAGGACTAAAACTAGAGTTGTCGTCGACAAAAAAAATTGCGACGCTAAGTAAGAGGGAAAAAACGAGTCCCTAGATTTTCCGTCTACATTAGTTTATAATATTTTCCGTCTACGTTAGTCCCTGGATTTTTTATATATATTTTTATTGGTTAAAAATAAAATTTTGTGACAGTTTTAGGAGATAATAAAGCACAAATACCTTTATTATCAAAATAAAAATGAGTGATTAAAATTAACATAAATAAAATAAAAAAATAATAACAAAACAACAAGAATTTACGATTTTCCTATAAAAGTGTATTGAATTTATTGGTTGTGGTCTTCAGCTTTGCAAAAATGAAGACTTTCAAATATGATGTTTTAAAGTCCGTTTATCCAGATTTTTCTTCTCCACGATTTTATTATTAGTCAAATTTAATTCCACCAACAATCAATTAGTCTAGTTGAATGAGACATTATGTCCCTTAAGTAATATTAAGAGTTCAAATCTTGACCTTATAAATAGAAAAAATTAGACTCGAAAAGTCGTTCGTATATTGAACTACTGCTATTAAGTTATTGATGGTTTAAGTTATTTTAGTTAATTAATTAATACATTTTTATTAATTAAATTAACTTTTATTTAAATTTTAATTGAAGGACTAAGTTGGACAATGAAAACTAAATTCATGAGTTAAAGTGCATAGAAAAAATTATAAACTAAGACTAAATTATTTTATGGAAGCCAAAATCAGAAAAATAGTGTGGAAAAAGTGGCATGCCAATTCCACTTAGAAACCATAGGTATTATATGTTGTGCTTAACTATAAAATATGTGCCTAAATTATATTTTTTTTTACAACAAGTATTTAAATTATTTTTTGGTTGAAATAGATGTCTAACGTTTTTGTGTGTGTCTAAAATAGGTACTTTAAGTTTCACTCCATTACTGTTTTAAGGTAACGCCGTTAAAAAATATTAACACCCAATTATAATTTGACAAGTGTTTTTATTTTATTTTTTAATTTTTTCCAAAAAATTGAAAAAATAAAATATTTTTAAAAAAAAAATCTAAAATTTCTTAAAATTTTCAAAACAGTCCAAATCCAAACATCCAAATTCCAAAATTGGTGTCATTGTCACCGCTGATAGCCTTGTCGGACCTCACCATCTCTGTTGTCGGAGTCTCCCGCCCATTTTCCTCAAACACCCTTCGCCGGTAACCGGCGGGAGGCATGCCAATCAGGCGTCGAACGGTTGAAGCCTTTCACGTCCACGTCCGATTGACGCGTCTCCCGCCGGTTATCGGAGATGGGTGGTTGGGAGAAATGGACGGGGAACTCCGATGACGACAATGATGGGGTCCGGTGAGACTATATCCGGCGATAATGGGGTCAATTTTGGGTTTGGGGTTTGGGTATTTAGGGACTATTTTATAATTTTTTATAATTTTAGGATATTTTAATTTATTTTTGAAAATAAAAAATAAAAAATAAAAGCCACGTGTTAAGCTATAATTGGGTGATGAATTTTTTTGGCAAATTGATTTTAAAACGAGCAAAAATAAAATGTTAAACACTTATTTCAGCAAAAAATACGTTAGACACCTATTGCAAAAAAAAAAATGGTTTGGACATCTATTTTATAGTTAAGCCTATATATTGGGTCAAAGGTTAAATGCATGTATTTTATGTTCAAAATAAAATTCAAATATTCTTCCAATAAAATAATTAAAACAACCCTATTAAGTTATATGAGAGTTTAACTTTAATTTGGAGTGACAATTAAGTATGGACCTTAGCGGTATGGAGGAGTTGATTGGGATACTACAAACTTTTATTATAATTATTTTGATGAAAAAAAAAATAAGGATTGTGTTGTATTTATATTATTTTATTATCTTATTTATTATCTAAGATATTTTAAATTTATATATGTTAATAAATTATTTATACAAAATTGATCAATTTTATTTTTTATAATAATTTTATATTATATTTTACTTATTTTTATGTTATGCTGGTTTTTAATTCATTTTATATTTTAATTATATTTTTAACTTAATAAGTTAATTATCAGATATATTGAGATATAAATATCATATTAAAATTTTAATTCACTTGACAATTAAGACATGGCAATTTTAAACTCTGCCCCTTCTCTTAATTATCAACAGAAAACGACAGTAATCTTGAGTTTTAAACCTTAAACAATCTCATTCCTTAAACGTATAATTATAATAATTAAAAAATTAAGTAAAGTATTTGATTTTGTTGATTTTTGATATAATTAATCCTAGATTTTAAACAACATTGGACAGCAACAGCTTGAGAATTATTTGAGATCGACCGGCAAATTAACTTAAACCTCGAAACTCATTTTCCCGAGAAAAAAAACTATAAGATCCGCGAGAAAATTTCAAAATTTATTTTATCATTTGTGAGTCAAAATCGAAAACTTTATTAAAATATGGTATCGATATTTTTTCTTTAAAAAATATGTTGTTTCTTAAATTATTTTCAAAAATATTATATTTTCTACTTTAAAAATAAAGTCGAATTAAAAGAATTTCGACTTTAAACATTATTTGTATTTTTTTATTAAAAGAATTAAAGTCAGACTGAAAAAGTTTTGAATTTGAAGAATATTTTATACTGAAGTCGGATTGTACTCTTACCGCTTTTTAATATTTTTTAATTAAAAAATTGTATAAATAGTAAAATTAAATTATATTTCTACCGACTTTATTTTTACTATAATAAATATTATAAATTTAAAAATAAAAATAAAATACCATATTTTTGAAAAAAAATTCAGCTGCTATATTCACATTTTCCCGTCAAAATCACTGCAAGATTTTTTTATTAAAAAAAAAAAAAAGAATGTGGGTTATTAGCCTTATCACAAAAAAAAAAAAAAAATCCGAAGAGAAATAAATTACAGGCGGAGAATCAGCCACACAATGACATTACCCACAACATGTCGAGACTCGCAGACCCCAGTTTTTAGCTTCGCTTGTCGTCCCTAACCTCCACCTCACAATTTTATCATTTTGCCCAATTTCCCGATAAAAAGATAGAGGTAATCCTTTTCCCTTTCTTTAGTTTTTCTGGGTTTCTTTTTCTGTTCATTTTTCGCTCCTAATTCAGATGAACAGATTCTGTTTACAATGGTGATAGTTGTAGGAACAATGCCTTCGTTTTCACTAGCTTCGTTTGTTAATTCGGGAACCCTTTAATTCTACTTATTTAATTAATTGTTTCCCTGAACCGGTTTCATCGTCTTACTATTCCTGTGTTAGAAGAGTTTCGTTGTCTAAGAGGAGTTTTAGTAGGAAATGTTTGTGTAAATACTCTGTGGCACCCACGGATTTTGTTGCTGAGGCAAACGATGCTTCTTCCTCTTCTTATAAAGATAGTGATGCTGGAATTGTTCTTAAACCTGCCCCCAAGCCGGTTTTGAAGTCCGAAGACAAGAGTTTGTCTTGGAATGGTGAATTGAGCGAGGATGAGGATGGGGGTAAAGAAGAGAATGAGAGGAGTAAAGTGATTGAGTCTTTAGGTGAAGTATTGGAGAAAGCTGAAAAGTTGGAAACTTCAAATGTAAATGTTAGTGTCGATGTGAATAAAGGCAAAGCCAGTGGTAATGGTGGTGGTTCGGGGGGTGGCAAAAAGACTAAGACTTTGAAAAGTGTGTGGAGGAAAGGGGATAGTGTTGGGACTGTGCAAAAGGTTGTTAAAGAGCCTCCTAAGGTTATTACTAATGATAATAAAGGAGGGGATGGGAAGGTGGAGTCTCAAGGTGGAAGTGGTGCTGCGTCTTTGAGTTCTCCACAGCCACCTTTAAGGCCTCAACCTAAGTTACAATCTAGGCCATCTGTAGCGCCTCCACCTGTGGTGAAGAGGCCGGTTATCTTGAAAGATATCGGGGCAGGTCGAAAGCCAGAGTCTGGTTCAGATGGGAAGAGTAAAGAAAGAAAGCCTATTCTGATTGATAAATTTGCATCAAAGAAGCCGGTGGTTGACCCTGTTATTGCTCAAGCTGTCTTAGCTCCTACAAAGCCAGCGAAGGGCCCTGCCTCTGGAAAGTTCAAGGATGATTATAGGAAGAAAAATATTTCTCCAGGAGGTCCTAGGAGGCGCATTATTAGTGATGATGATCTTGAAATTCCTGATGAGGAGACATCCGAGTTGAATGTGTCAATACCTGGTGCTGTCACTGCAAGGAAAGGGCGGAAATGGAGTAAAGCTAGAAGGAAGGCAGCCAGAATCCAGGCTGCCAAAGAGGCAGCACCTGTTAAAGTGGAAATTTTGGAAGTTGGAGAAAAAGGCATGTCGGTAGAGGAGTTAGCGTACAATTTGGCTATTGGTGAGGGGGAAATTCTTGGATCTCTGTACTCCAAGGGGATTAAACCAGATGGAGTGCAAACTTTGGACAAAGACATTGTTAAGATGGTGTGTAAGGAGTATGAGGTTGAAGTCATAGATGCTGACCCTGTTAAGGTAGAAGAAATGGCAAAAAAGAAGGAAATTTTCGATGAAGATGACCTAGACAAGCTACAAGACAGACCTCCCGTTCTCACTATAATGGGTCATGTTGACCATGGGAAGGTTAGATGTAACCTTTTGTGAATAGAATTTCTCCCGTTCCTTTATGTCAATTTGAATTTAAGAAGTAAAAAACTTATCTTAAAACACTTGATCTCACTAATTTGTATTTTGGTTATTTAT
>CM033713.1:15028888-15301302 GCA_019671005.1 Hibiscus mutabilis | reverse complement strand
CATCGTTGAGCCAGATGCATGACCTTTTCCAAGCCAATAACTTAAAAGCTTAAACCCCCAGGCCCCCAATGGCCCAAAAACTCAAAACCGCATCTCATCTGACTGTCCCCTGGCCTTGTAAAACCCCCAGCATCGCCACCCGCCGTCGTCGCTTCCGCCACGCCATGCTCTCATGAACACGGCAAAACACTGGCCCAAGAGGGCCTTAATCCTCTCACGTGCTTTGTCACGTGCGTTTTCCGACACCGCTTCCCCGACGTTCCCTCTAAAGCACGTGACGCGATCCAACTTCGACTCGGCCCTCGCTGAACTCCGTTCGCATGTTCGAGCAGCCGATTTCGTGGCCATCGACATGGAAATGACGGGGGTAACTAGCGCGCCATGGCGGGAATCCTTTGAATTTGACCGGTTCGATATTCGGTATCTTAAAGTAAAAGATTCAGCTGAGAAGTTCGCTGTTCTTCAGTTCGGCATTTGCCCTTTTCGCTGGGATTCGCTCAATCAATCGTTTATTGCCCACCCGTTAGTTTCATCTCCCCCTTCGTTTGAATAAACATTTAATATTTGTTGAGCAAATCACCCACATGGTTTTTTTTTTTCCTTAGAAAGTTTTTGTTATGCTGTTCATGGTGAAGTAGACTGATTACTTAGTTCATTTGAGAGGAAAAAAATGTTTTTTGTGGTTGAATTTAGCTTAATTTGAGCTGTTTTAGTGTTTGATTGATGATAAATTAAGAGAAGAGAAAAATGAAAATTTAGCCATTTGTAGAGGAAGGACTGTTGTTTAAAGACACTTTAATTGCTATGAGCAGAGGAAGTAGGATAATTGATTTGTTTCCCCTTAATCTGAAAATTCTAATCTTTTGAATGATGTTTTCTTGCTAATGCATTTGATTGTGTAACATCCTTGGCAGGCACAATTTCTTTGTATTTCCTCGTCAAGAAATTCCACTTGATAGGCCCTCTTATGAATTCCTTTGCCAGACAACGTCTATGGATTTTTTGGCTAAATATCAGTTTGATTTCAACGCTTGCATAAATGAAGGTGCTTTATTTTATATCCCAATTCTTCATTGTTGCCTTTAGTGCTTGAGTTACTGTTTCTGAAACTTGTTTCCTAAGTGGCTCTTAATTTGAGAATTCACATCTCAGGTATATCGTACTTATCCAGAGGACAAGAATATGAGGCTCGAAAAAGATTAAAGTCACTTAATAAAGATCGGTTAAAAAATCTGTCGCGTGATTTGAGAGAAACTACAGACTCACCGCTGGTCCGAGTGGCAGATGTTCTCTTCACCGAAAGAATGAAGAAAAGACTGAGTGAATGGCGTGATGAGTTGTTACAGAATAGGGTAGGGGGGCATCAAGATCAAGGGCCCCCAAATGACATAAATCAACAATTTCGAACAGTTTTCTTCAAGATGCGTCCTGCTCTGAGTTTGAATGGATTCACTTCTCATCAACTTAATCTGATACGAATGGTATATAGTGTTGCATCTCCCTTTAATTTTATTTGATCTTCTACATTTAGCTTCTCCATTATGACTTTCATTTGGAATGGTTTTTAAGACCATTTTATTCTTGTATCATCAGTATACCGTTAATAAGAATTGTCTTTTTTTGTCATCACTGAGGACAAAAGATTTCATCTTGGACTCTGAATCCCTGCAGGTCACAAGGAATCATTTCAAAGATCTTGCTTATGTTCATTGTAATGGTGAAAGTACTTCAGAAGAGTTTGTGGTTTATACAGACTCAGAGAGTGATAAGGACAGACTTGTGGTAAGACACAACACATCTGTGAGGAAGATCTGTAGGTTCATATGTTCATATTAGAAATTTCTTGGAAGTGGAACTGTAGGTTCTGATCCATTTGTTTTCTTCCAGAGGTAGCATGGTTCCATATTTAGTTGGCGTATGCTTTCTGAATATTTAGTATCATGAATGGAGTAAATGGAAAAAATAAAATAAAACCCTCAAACTAGAACTAAAACTAAAGCATAGGGTTTCAAGGCATTGATGTTGGTATGATGGGTGTATCATGCACTGACCTGATGGTGCTGTAATTAAATACTGAGGCTATGTAATTGGAAGTATGAATCTGACAGCTGCATTTGGTGTGGCTTCTTTTGCATTTTGTGACGACTCCTCTTTTGCCGTGGTTTATGTAGGAGGAGCTGAAGAATGACTACCAAAGAAGGGCAGAAATGAAGATCAATGATGCAGTAGGGTTTCGTCATGTGATTGATCTCCTTTCCTCAGAAAATAAGTTGATTGTTGGTCACAACTGCATCCTGGGTATGCATACTAATCTCAAATTATGGTAAGATATCGTATTAGTCAAATAGATTACTGAGGTGTTTTTATTTTGCTGATACAGATATTGCTCACATACACAGCAAATTCCTAGGTCCTCTTCCTTTGACAGCTGAAGAATTTGTTTCCTGTGTTAACAAGTACTTCCCAAGAATCATTGACACCAAAATACTATTGAATGCTGACTACACATTACAACGAAAGATGAAGAAATCTAGCACGTCATTATCCTCAGCTTTTTCGTCATTATGCCCTGAGATTGCTTATGGGTCTAAACGAAGCGTTCTGTCTCATGAGCCATGTGTTAAGGTTGAGGTCCATGTGGGTGAAATGAGGTTTGCCTTCCCTTTCCCAACTCTCTTTAAAATTGTTTGGTTAAAAGCCCTTTGATTTATTTATCATAATAGCTTGAATTCCCCTTTCTTTCCTTTTTCTCATCCCCCTCAAAATCTGTCTAGTTTTGCAATCTGAGTTATATAGCTTAGTATTAGCTCACTTTTGCACATTTACATGATCTATTCCCTGAATCATCCCCTAAGACTAATTAACTAAACCTGGACAATTCGTAATGGCTGTTAGCTTTAATAGTGAATCAATAATGCTACTCTTTCTGCCTTAAGATTAGGGATGTACTTACACACTAAAACCGGTCTTTAACTGGCAGGTCTACTAATTGGAACTCTGGAGCTAAGCATGAGGCTGGCTATGATGCCTTTATGACAGGCTGTGTGTTTTCCCAGGCTTGCAGTCATCTAGGCATAGACTTTCAACTTCATTCGGCTTCTGAAACTTTGTCCCAGAATGAAAAGCTGCAGAAGTACATAAACCTTCTATATCTGAGTTGGATTAATGGAGACATTATTGATCTGAGGACTGGTAACCGGACTGAGGAGTTGTTGGGCTCTAATATCCTCAGAAAGCGATTTCGACCAATTTTATTTAAGAACATTGTTTTGCTCTGGGGATTCCCTTCACGACTGAAACCAAGCATGATAAGAGATTGCATCTGCAAAACCGTTGGCCCTACCTCAGTCATTTCCATATACCGTATAGATCAAACTGCAGTGTTTGTTCAGTTCAGCAAGGCGGAATTGGTCTCAGACTTTCTGAATTTGAAGGAAACTCTAGAGCAAAGTAAGGATGCAATTTCTGTCTTGCATCCGCTTTCACAACTTCTGGAAGGTGGAAATACCCACGCTGCTAGCTATGAAACTTATAAAGAGATCTGCGCATCACCTATCTCGAAAGTGTTGTTTGCGGATCAAGCAGAGGCTGTTGGTATCAAATGGAGGACCGAATTGCTACCATCCAGCGAAGAGGAGAGCCAAGAGAATAATAGTTTCCATCTAGAAAGCTGTGCAGTGGATACACCGGAGGCTTTTGAAAAATCTAAGACAAGAAAAAAAGAGGATTCATCAAAACAAAAGTTATGTGATGATATCATTGATTCATTTATTAAAGCCGAAAAGATTAGAAGAAACGCTAATTTGTAACTCAGGCTTTAAGGCAGTTTTGAGCATTTTTCACCCTCATTTTTTTGCATTATCTGTATGACATTGAAAGTTTTATACAATATTAGGATTACTGAGTTTGAAATGAGGATCACATTTTGATGGCAGCTTTTAGGCCATCTTCTGTACATTAACAATTTGCTTTTGAAATAGATTTGTATTTTCAGACCAGAGAAGTAAAATCTCAAAACTTTGGAAAGATATTTTCATATTACAGCAGAGACCACAGTTCAATACAGTACTTTTGAACTCAGACTAATGAACTCCTAGTCTCAAAATTAGCGAACTAAACTGAAATAATACTATAATGTTGGTCCTACATAATCAAACATGTTAGAAAAACGACAATAACTCTAAATCAGTTTTGGATCCCTCCCCAGTCTTCAAGCAGTTGTTTTGCTTTCTTCATCATCTGAGACAATGTCTTCAACTGTTCGGCTACAAGAGAAAACCAGACTTGGTTTCATCCTCGGCACGGCTATCGGGTTGGCCTCGTTATTAAGGATCTGAAGGACTCTCCTAATTGAAGGCCTCTCAGCACTATCAGGGTGTGCACAGCTCAAACCTACAAGCAGCAGCTTCCTCATTTCTTCCTCCTCGAAAGCCCCATTCAACCTTTTATCGGCGGCTTCAACGATCCGTCCCTCACCGTGCAATCCCCAAACCCAGTCAACCAAATTCACCATTTTCTGACTGTTTACTTCCCTCTCAATTGGCCTCATACCACAAGCCACTTCAAGAATAACGACACCATAGCTGAAAACATCGGTCTTCTCGGTTGCTTTCCCGTACTGAAGGTACTCAGGAGCAAGGTAACCCATAGTTCCTGCAGTAAGTGTCGAAACCGGGCTCTTGTCGTGATCCATCAACCTTGCCAAACCAAAATCACGTAGTCTTGGATTAAAGTTGCCATCAAGCATTATATTACTCGTCTTAATGTCTCTGTGAATGACTTGTTGTTCACATTCTTGGTGCAGGTATACTAAGACAGAGGCCAATCCAATAGCAATATTCTGCCTATGGGACCATGTCAGCAATATGCTAATCTCGGGTTCCGGATGAAGCACCCTGTCAAGGCTTCCGTTAGGCATAAACTCATAAACAAGCAGCAATTCTCCCTTATCAGCACACCAACCTTGTAGTGGAACCAGATTCTTGTGCCTCAAACCAGCTATAATGGACAGTTCAGGCAGAAACTCAGTTTTCCCTTCGTGTGAATGTTTCGATCGTTTCACCGCTCCCACATCCCCTGAAGAAACGAAAGCGGCCTTGTAAACATTTCCAAACGCACCATGTCCAATGATTCGACTCGAGTGAAACCCTCTTGTGGCTGCATATAGTTCTCTGTAACTAAACTCCCTTGGCCCTATTAAAATTTCTGCTTTCAGACCCTTTTCTACTCTCACGTCCTTCCATTTCTTCACAGAAACATAACCGAAAACCGCAAGAACCACAAAGAAGAACGCCGGACCTGCAATGCCGATTCCTAGACCAAGCATGTTATGGTGTTTTTTGGTAGAATTCGATACAGGAAGTTGGGATATTTCTGTTACCGAACTGTCAGATACATTATGAGGATGTGATTTCGGTCTCACAGGAAGGAAACCAAAAGTCTTGAAACGCCAACTATGAATCAAATGAACTTCAGTACTCCCTTCTGTTGAAGCCGAAAAACCAACAAACTTTAAGATAGTGAGACAAGTCAATATCCACAGATAATAATGGCGTTGGAGGCTTCAAAGTCGAATAACTCAAGAAAAAATCCAAGCCGTAATCAAATTCCCACTCTTCAAATCAATGTTCTGCAACCCCGCGTCGCTTCTCATGATAGAATCGAGCTCATCGATATCTAAACTGACATGGTTCCCATTGGGATCCTTGAATTCAGCATCGAGCTTGGAATCGAATTCAATTGCTAAAAACTTGTTCTTGTTCGGCTCTGAAGAGTTGACAAGGCCAAGATACCCTCCAGGACTGCCGAGGGTTTGGTTATCAGGGGAAAGGAAAAACGTCAAGCCGTCGCCGAAAGAGCCAGAGTTTAGACTGTTGATGGAAAAAGAGAAACTTGTGGAAAAAGAAGCCGTGATATTGGATTCTTGATCGAAGAAACGGATTGGGTTTTTGTAGACGAGGCTGCCCGAGCTCGAAGATGGAACACCGATCTCCCTGGTGAGGTCGATCACGCCGTTTTTGAGATGGGAATCACCGAGAAGGGTGATGTTCCTGACGGTGAAGGAAGGGAAATCAAAGGAGGTGTTTTCCGATAAGGTTAAAGATGGGGAATTGAAGAGAAGAAGCAAGAAAACAGGAAGGATTGTTGGCGCCATTGGTTTCTTGATCCGCAAGATTAAATGATACTACAAAGGTTAACAAAGGTCTTGACTTGTTTGTATACAAAGATAATGGCATGAGGAAGAAGAAAGAGGGAAACCGGAAATGTGGTTCAAACGGTTGGAAAATAGGCGGCTGTGGAGTTTTAAATTTTTAAAGCGGTAGCATTATATACCGGTCAGAAAGATTAGGTGGCCTTGCTTTGGCCATGGCGGAAACGGCGTAGTTTTGTGATTGATTGAGGTGGGAACTGAAAAAGAGGAGAGATCCGATGTGGGATTTTGTATTTTTTTTACACCAAAAGTGACCGTTTTAAAGGCGATGGGTGTGGGCTTTATGTAGGACTGCGTGTACTGTTATGACAGGTTCCCATTCTTTAAAGTCGAACATGTTCACATTTGACCCAATAACATGATGGAATTGACCCAATTACAGTATAGAAATACTCTAAAAAAATAAGTACTCCATATAGATGGAGAAAATATTTTATGCAGCGGCAGTAAAAATTTTTTATAAATAGGTTTAATTTATGTCTTAAAGTTTAAGATTTTTGATTTTAAGATTCAAGGCTACAATTTTAACTTTTTTTAAACGTCAATACATGAAATAATAACCTTATAAATATAAAATCAGGGCTAATAGAAAACCAATGCAGTTCGAAATTTCTAAATTACTCCTACTTAATATTAATCTACTTTTATATTTTTAAGAACAAAAAAAGCTCATTTAATAAGATTTTTGAACAAAAAAAGCTCATTTAATAAGATTTTTGTACAGCTTTTCCACCATTTTATAAATAATCAATATCAATAGAATTTATAAAATATATTTTTTTAACAAAAGTTCATTTCTTTATCCCACAACACTTTAAGCTTTTGGGTAAAATTATAGATTCCAAAGTATATGTACTTTTATTTATATGATTAGACATTGGGAATCTAACTCAAACGGCTACATCGAAAGTGGATCAGAATTGGTGTCAGCAATGCCAACCAAACCGACAAACAAAGCAATGAGATCTGATTTGGGGGAAACCAATATTATTATAATGGACAAACATGCATTGGGTCCAATTCCAGACCAAATCCAACAAAAACCATACCATTCCACGTCATTGAGCCGTTACATACAGGCACCGAAAATTTTAAGGTTTAAATGGTCCAACACCATCACATCATATGTGCACTCTGGTTAGTGCATCAAAAATCAAAACAATTTCAGTTCTATACGATAATGCTAAGAAAGGGTGAAATACCCTGTTCATTTTAGGCCTACACGGCCTTCAAATTTTAAGAAAATACAGAAGATATTCACTGTTTTGTATTCTGGACTGGATTGCACAAACAACCATTGACATTGGCAACTTGGAATTTTGCCATGGCACAACCACAATATACATCATTTGCTACTAGTTGTCTCAATATGTGATTTAGGCTTAAAAGTTACCAATGCCTAGAAGAATAGAAGATGATGCCGGTGAAACTGAAGAGATGGAGTCATACAAGATATGTCGTTGAGTTGGCTGAAGATACTTTGGTTTTCGAAACTGAACCGTTCGATCTAACTCCCTCTATTTTGCTGGAGCTTTCTTGGTAAGAGAACTGTGAAAGATAATGACTGTTAGTCCATTTATCAGAGCATAGTACAAGATTTTATGGTTTGTATGATAATCACCTTCAGAAATGCTACAAAAGCTTCCTGGGGGGAATATTACTTCTGGATCTAATTGTTGTTGGGAAGCGACAACAAGAGCCACATGCTTTTTACTGGAAAAATAAAAAAAACAGTCAAAAATTGGTTTTCTGGGGGGAAATACAGTTGAAAACATCTTATTAATTGCCAAAAACTAACAGTATATATCTTATACATGTGCCTTTTTAGGGAAAAATGGAATGGTACATGTGTTCCTAAGCTGTAATCCCATACCAAATTTTAGGACGCCTAAACTGAGTTACATACCTGGCCCATGAAGGAATAAATTTATTGTTCGGTTCATCATCTTCATCTTCATCATCAGAACCTTTGTATGGAGTAATATCATATGATTGTTCTCGGCATATATCTTCAATTGAGTTATCGCTCCCTGTTGCTCCATCCATGGTGCTCATTACCTGAGAAAGATTCAGTCTCCACGTGATGCTAGAACAAACGATATTAACAAACCATTCAATTAGTAAAGGACACATCCAAGAGATGATTTCAGCTAAAGCAATGCAAAAACAATCCATTTGAAGGCCCTATTACTAAGCCTGAATTTACACTCCACTACTTTACTGCAGCATAGCACAATTCAAACTTAACACAATGGTCCATAAGTTGGACTTGCATAAGAAAATTTCATTGCAGACTTTGCTTTCATTTTTGTGTTTGTACATGGTGGTGAAAAACATATGTTATATACCCTCTCAATACAAGCTGAGAGAATACTTCAGCATTTTTCTAAGACAACATTGTCCGATCCTGATGGTTTAGCAATAAAGAGACATAACATTTAGTTCAATAAGAGTAATACTGAGGGGAATTCTTAAAACTCCTTTCATTTAAGCCAAAGAAGTGATAATATCTTGAGAGTAAATAACTTCACTAAAATGAAGATCTGAAAAGTATACCGCTACAAGAACTTTACCTTTGCATTATTATCTTCAATAGCTGTGCATGGTTGTAGGGAAGTTGAAGCAACAGCTGTTCTCATTTCCATCTCTGACACTTTTCCTCCTCCATTCCCACCTGCTATTTCTTTTGGCACTTTCTTATGCTTTGCTGCTTCATCACTGGGAACATTCATTGTTTGTCCTCTCTCATCCTAAAACAGAGACCCAAACCCAAAGTTAACGCCATTCCACAGAAAGGAAGACTTAATAACAAAATCTTCTTTAAGCCACAAGGGAGTTACCGAGGCTTGGGACTTCTTTTCATTCTCATCCTTCTTTGAAGGTACCTTCTCTTCAAGAGCACGCTGCTGCCTCCGTGCTTCCTCCATATGTTTTCTCTTTCTTTCTTTCTCCAACTTTTCTTCTTCTTCCCTCTGTCTTTTCTTGGCAGCCATAACAGCCTCTTTTTTCTTTCGTTCTTCTTCTTTCCTTTTCTTCTCAAGCTCCAACTGCCTCAAGTTTTCTTGCTCCAATCTCGCTCGTTCAAGTTTTAATGCCTCTTTCTTCATCTTTCGATCATTCTCTTTCTTTTCAGCAAGTTTTTTTGCAGCTTCAGCAGCCTCTAGAGCCTTCACTTTAACATCCCTCTTCCCTAAAAAGAATCACAAAAAAAAACATAGGCGTGATCTATATGTAATAGAGTTTTCATAAAATGCTTGGTAGAAAAGAAACAGCTGTTGAAGACATAAGAGATGATTACCAGTGATAATGGAAGCTGCTTGTTTCTGCTGAACAATTGGAATAAACGAAGTGATGTTCGAAACTATATTGTTAACCTTTGGTTCCTTTTGTGAGAAACTTGGCCCGCCTTTTCTCAGACTGGTTTTCTCTGATAACTGTAGTTTACTGGACCTATTACGAAGTGATTCACTTTCCCTTTTGGTATCATTTGCCCCTGGTAGCATATTCCGGTTCTGTTTCAACTTACCAGTGTCTCTCCTCTTGCTGGCATTGTGTTTTCCAACCTTCGGCTTGATCCCATTCTTGGTCCCAGTGAAGCTGTAGGCTGTGTTCACAGAGTCTAGACTATCTCTAACAGTAAATTGTTCAGCTCCAGAAACTACTGCAGCAACATTTGGACATTCCTTAATATCAGCAAGTGGTCCCCTTTTGACAGAGCTAGCCACAACTTCAAAAGCAGCATCTTCCTGAAATCTATCCACCACCTCATCTGTGTTCTCATTTTCTTCATTAATGCAGGGAAGGTCAGGATTTAAGGTACGTCACTTCTCTGAACTTCCAGAGTATGATGCGATTTTATCCCAAAGCTTAGCAATAGGAGAAAGATACAGTTTCTTTCCATCCCCAGTAACTTGAGAAGTAGAAAACGGCAAGCAATCTGAAAAAGATCTTCCAAGGAACGCATTGTTGATATCATCACCAAAGCAACTAGTGCTAACTTTAAGTTGACTTCTTAAAACATCATTGTTGGGAAGGGTGCTCCTCTGGTCCATGCATTCTAGAAGTCCATTAAGAACAGACTGGTAAAGATCAGTTGTTCGGTGCAATCTATACGTTGTTGGAAATTGAGATAATGGGGTATGACTGCAAGTGGACTTGCAAAGCTGCCCCAGGAGGCCAGCACGTTCTATTGTAGTCTTTGGAAGGTCCAAGTTGGGAAAGCTTATTCCATCGCCACCAGTGCAGACTTGTTCACTGTCCGTCAGAATAATGAACCCCTCAACTTCTGGTCTGCTTTGATCAGCACTTAACATGCCTGCAAATAGTTGACATGGAGAATTAATGCCAGAAGTTGCAAACTCGCCATCTTCTTCAAGTTGAGATTTCCTTTCTTGCTTGCTCCTCCCATCGCAAGTCAAACGTTCAATATTCCCGTCTCCACTAAACATAATGCTGGATGGATATACTTCTCTCGTTCCCTCCACTAAGTGATCTTCAATATTTTCAAGGATCTGTTGGGGCAAATTTGAGATAGAAGCCATATCAAATCGTTTATGCATAAAAGTCGAAGGGATGTTTTCATTTCCAACCTTCTCTTGCCAATCACATTTCCCCTGGAAAACACAACAATATGACATTAGCTCAGCTAAAAAGTTTAATTCGCTAGTATGAAAGCAATCTGCGCAATTTATGAATAACCTTTAGCAATTATGAAATCAAGCAGTAAACAATGCACTAATTCTAGCGGTAAAAAAGTCCACAATAATTTCTACCAAAGATACTTTTAGTTCCTGCAATTTTAATCATTGTTTCTTGTGTTTCCTGCTTTTGCTGGGCTATAGGCTTAATGCTTGAACATCTCTCAGGGTTTGATGTCCTATTTCTTGTTTATCATTGGGACTTCACTGGGTTTATTGTTCAGGTATTGTAACCCTTAGGAGTTAGGAGACACAGAGTTCAAAATAATATGTAAGCAAAAAGCAAGATAAAGAATTGAGAAATTCAGGTCAATTAGAGGAGATACAGAGAGGAAAGCTAGCAATCAGTGACAACCATCTAATACAATTAACACAGCTAGTCAAAGCATAATTGCTATCCATTACTCAGAAGTGTCTGGGGACCTTTTCACTAAGGTTTAATAGACGTGGCAATTCAAGGGTAACTCTTCAAAGGTAGGATTGTCATTGAAAAAAACAATTAAGCTTAACCTAATCAATTGTTTTCATGAAATAGATAAAATTTAGTGAAAGTGCAAATATTTTATAGTAGGAAAAGATTATAAGATGTCATATCACATTAAAGGTCCTGGATGTTAAAATAGTAAGAATTAAAACTAGGAAGATTCAGATCCATTGATGATGTAGCATACCGCATTCTGATCTTCTTCACCAGCAAGAGACTTATCGGCATTTAATAGCATAATATATTCCCCCTGTGATATAGAAAAAGTTATGAGATACAGAATACATACAAGTGTATCTTATACGAGTCATATTCTTCATGATAAAACCCAATGACTAAGCACAAGTGGGTATACCTTCAAGCTTAATGACAAAGACGGGGAATTACTTAGTTGGTCTTCAATCTTCCGCCGCTTATGAGGCCATGAACCTTCCACATGGGTGCTGGAATGTCTACCTGGCTGTATGGACTGAACCGTGACCTTGTTTTCACTTGATTTTGCGTGTATGTGATCTAGAACAGAATCAATGTCATCAGCAATATATCTTCCCAATGAATCTGCATCTTGATTTTGAGAAGGGCTTGGCTCCACATTTTGCTTCAGAGGATGACCCTTAGTTTCTTCAAATGGATCAGCACAAGGATGCTCACTAGCATCACTGGAAGTTACATCTGCTTTCATTTGCAGGGCAGGGTTACAACCTCCAGTGAAATCAATATCTGCCAGATTTGAAGGACAACTACATACATCAGTATTGAGGTTACTTGCTTTTGGGGCCGACATTACAGATTTTACTTCTTCAAGCTTCCCACAGTCCTTAAACAGATAATCCATCTCTGTGTCAGCATTTAAATCAGATGGTGCCACATCATTTAGTGAGTTTCCTAGCAAATTTTCATTAGAAACTTCAAAGGTAGTTGAAAGAAAGTTTTCTGTCCAGAGATTTCATTGCTTTCAGGCAGAATTCTTGCTATAGCATCTGTAGAAGTCTCGGATCTTTCTTTTACTGAGGACACAACATTTAAATTAGAAGTTCTACCAGGTCCCGATACCTTGTTCAGATCTGTTTCAGACCCCCTCTCTCTTTTTTGGTAATGAACAGAAGTTGCTTCATCCAGCTTATCTGCACAAGGTAGTGGTGAAACAGACCTTTTCTCCGACGAGTTGCTCACTTTTCCATGCTCTAATATAAGACTAGAACCCCCATTCAAAGTGCACTCTCCCAAATCATCAAAATCAAGCTGTTTGGGTAACACCGTCATAGCAGATTCAGAGTGTTGGCTTGTTCTTACTACTTCTAAGTCAACTCTGCTGTACATATTCAATGATTTTGCAAGAAGAGGATTGTTAGCACCATCCAAGTTCGATGCAGAACTAGCTAAACGAGCCTCAAATAATTCATCAGAATCTGCGTTAGTGTCAGCAACAATTGCATCACATTGATTCAGTCCAGCAAGAGCGCTGTCATTGGCACAAGGCAGGGAATTTACTTGAGTACCAGAAACTTCCTTAAATTCATTTCTTTTGGACCTGTCTGGTGACTTTGCATATTGGGGCTTGTTGGAACCTTTTGATTTGGGCCTTTTAACTTCAGACTCCAGACCATTAGAAGAATCAACAAGTTTAAACATATTTGCACCACAATTAGCTCTTGATTTGGTACTATCATCATTATATTGGTCTACAACAGTACCCAGCTTTCTTTGGTTGTCACTTGTTCTGGCCTCTCTCCCACAACTTTCATTTGTGATATCACAAGGCTTAATCAACTCCTTAAGATCACGAACATGGCAGGCCACCTGCACTGATTTGCAAATCCCATCATCGGTGCTCCTCTCAGGACAGCTATCCAACTTCAAATGTTTATTCTCATAGTTTTGCTGTTGGCTAGAACTTCTGGATCTTTTTAATCTTCCTTGACAAACATTGTTTTCCTTTTCCTTACTTTCAGGGTCTTTTGCTTTCTTGGAACCACAACTTCCAGCAGAGATAGCAGGAGGCTTTACCAATTCCAATAACTCATCAACAACATTATTCTGTTCTTTTGATTTGCATATGGGTTCTACACTTGTATTTCCGTAACACTTTGCAACATCAGATGTTTTTCCAGCACATGAAATCCCATTCACATACTTGGGAAATTGAACAGAATGTCCAGCTCTTGTGACACTACCAGAGTGAATACTTTCATCCCTTTCCATGCCCTGAAATTGTCCTCTTTCTTCCTTTTCTACCATACAAGTTACAACATCATCAACTGGTTTGGCAAATTGCAATAACTCAACAGCAGCAGCATGCTCTAGTCCTGATTTTCTAATGGATTCTGAAAGCACAATACCATCCTGCTTTGCACCAGTAAAACTCTTGCCTACAACTGGTGGACTATTCTCAGATTTTGCAGGTTGGACAGAACTTCTTGACCTTGTGATTCTGCCAGAGTTAACATCTTCACCCCTTGCCTTGCTCCGGCATTGACCTCTTTCTCCAGCAGCATCATGCTCTAATCCTGATTTGTTAATGAATTCAGTAAGCACAATATCATCCTGCTTTGGAACCGAAAAACTTTTTCCTGCACCTGTCAAACTATTCTCATATTTTGGAGATTGAACAGAACTTCTTGACCTTGTGATTCTGCCAGAGTAAACATCTTCACCCCTTGCCTTGCTCCAGCATTGTCCTCTTTCTTCAGTTTTCTCTTCACAACTTACAGTATTACGAACAGGTTCAACAAATTCTGACTCCAATAACTCGTGAACATTAAGTTGTTGTCTTGATTTGAAGATGGATCCTGTAAGTACCAGACCATCCTGTTTAGCAACAGAAGAAGTGTTGTCTTTGCCTGAAAGCCCACTCATAGACTTGGAAGGTTGAGCAGAACATCTTGATCTTGTGACTCGACCAGAGAAAACCTTTTCATTCCTTTCCTTGCTCCTGCATTCCACACTTTTTCCCTTTTCCACCTCATAACTCACAACATTATTCTTCTTATCAACAAAAGAATCGTTGCCTGTACCCAACGGCACACTTTCAGATTGTTCTTGTGACTCTACCAGGGTAAACATTATCAATCTTTCCCTTGCTACTGCATTGCCCTCTTTCTTCCTTTTCCAACTCATAAGTTGCAGCAGTATCACCAGATCTGGTCAATTCCAACTTATTCACAATATCTGACTGTAAAGAAGCAACCTTGGACGCTTTGTTTTGACCGTTGAAAGAATTACCATTCTTCTCACAGCTTTCAGTGTATTTACATGCTTTTGCACTGTTTCGATGCTCTAAAGCCCGTTGCCTAGACTTAGATCTCTGGATTCTTGCCAGTGAAGAACAAAGATCAGGACACATATCTGAGGTCGTTCCATCTCTACAATCTTGAGAAGGAGATGTAACACTAGGATCCAGCTCATCAGCTTGACCAGAAAGGCAATGATCTAAGCCATCATTTGAAACATCAACTTGGGAGCATAAAATACGGGGTAATAGCACGTTATCAATTGTAACAACTGGTTGTTGATACAGAGAACAGTAAGGAATTGAAGACTGTGGATGTGGAAGGAGTCTTGAGATAAGATCTTCTTTATTCAACTCTGCAATTTAAAAGTACACTCCTTGTTTAAAAATTCCATACAACTACTGTAAACGGATAATACACACAGTTTGGAACGCTTGCAATATGAAGTTACAAGATTGAAATGCAATCAAGAGTTCAAATGGAAAAGGGACTTTAAAACAGAAACTTTAGAACAAAGCACAAAATTTTAGAAAGTGAAGGCTTTCCTAGCTTTCGACGGGCAAATTTTCGATAGTTAATTCCAGTTTATGTACTTGAAATTAAAAAAAAACATATTACGAGAAATAAAAAAGGGGGCAATGCACTTCATGTCAATTAAACGTAATAATACATTTAAATAAAATTGAAAGAACCGAGAGAAGAAGAAATTCCACAATTTCAATGGAGAAAAATCAATTCTGATAATTAATTAGGTAAATGAAACCACATTATCTCTACGATACTTCAGAAACGAATTAAAAATGCACTTCAATTAACTTTCAACAAAAAGGGGGGGAATGGAGAAAGATTAAGCTGAAGCAGAACAGAGAGGGAAGAACATTACGAGAAGGAGCAGAGGAGATGATCCAAGAAGGTGGAACAAAGCCATCGATGAGACACTTGGAAGCGAGTTGGTGATCGAAGAGAAGTATTTGTTGCTTGACGTTGTCGATTATTCGATTCTTCCTCTCGAAGATCTGAATCAAAGTTTTCTCAACCGTCGACATTTCTCTTCTTCTTCAATAGCAACGAGTTTCCATCTACTGGCAAAGGAAAACAAAGAAAAGAAAAAAAATGGAGTCTTTGGATCGACCAGTGATTGAGGGGTCGAAAGAAAGAGAAATAAGCCGCGGTTCTAGAATTTGAAATTCAGGGGGTGAATCTGATAATTTCTAGGGTGTTAAGTGACAAAAATGTTGCTATAACGAAACGATGTCGTTTCAATTGTGCCTTACATTAGTAACGAAAGTTAAATGGCTTTATTTGAAATTTGGCTCCTCAACTATCACATTGTCCCCCATTTTATCCAAATAAAAAGAGTAAGCTACTTATTTTTTTTTGTTTAATCACCGATATTCAACTCATTAGTAGATTAATTCGGTTCAAATTTTACAGTATATCATCTTCACACATCCTATCAATTGGCTTCTAATTTTAATTGAAAATAAATCAATAAATTTTATATCATTTTATTGGTGTAAAATAAGAAACATTCGGAGGTGGATTGAACTTTGGAATTGGGAATAAATAACAAAATTATATTTAGGTTAAAATACAGTTGATGCAAGATCTTTTAGGAAAATATGAAAGTTAATGGCTTTGTTTGAAAATTGGCCTCTCAATTATCAATTTGTTCCCGATTTGTCCAAAAAAAAAAGGGTAAATTATCTATTTAGTCTTCATTCCTTACGTATTCTATTAATTTAGTTCTAATTTTAATTAAAAACAATTTACTATTTAAGTTTATAGAACTTAGGACCTGGAGAAAACAACAAGACTGTATTTAGATTAAAATGTAGTTGATGCAATATTTTTAAGCAAATCTGGTTGACAAAAAATATATTTAGGTTAATGTGCGATATGTGTAATGGATCGGTACGAAAATATTTATGTAAAAAACTAACAATCAGTTTATAGAGGAGGATGAGGCGCTAGGTCCCTTAATCAAAGTTAGTGGTTCGAATTCTAATGTTGTCAATAGAAAAAATTGAGTTCGAATGGTCGTTCCTATATTAGACCTTTGTACAATATGATTTGAATTAGTTGACCAATAAATCGAATATTCTTGGTTAAATTAAACCACATATTATAGGGGAAGCAACAGGTTTAACAAGACATTGTTCTTATGCATGTTGGCTCCACTATCGTTTGGAATTCAGAAGCAAAAGCTGGAAACTGAGGCATGCAGCGCACGTACGTACAACATATATGTAAAGAAATGTATTAAATTGTTGAAATGGAACACCCTTTAAACATTGATAAGTTGAATCAATCAAGCTTCAAGCACAGAATATAAATGATTTGTTTGTCTCCACCTCTTTTAGAAAATCGACAGGTGGTGTGCCAGGCGGCAACAGACCCGTAATGGAAGAAAAAGAAAAAATGAAAGATCCAAGCAAACCCTGTAGGTATAGAGATAGAGCCTCCGTTTATAAGTGTCAGATTCTTTTCCCCTTGACTAAAACAATCGCTTTCTGCTTCTTTTTTCCCAGAAAGTTATTAAACTTTTTCTCTCCGGTCAAGCCAAAAACAATGTGTCCATCGTTTTTCATCATTGTGACACTTTGGGTATCTGTCCTAGGGGAAGATCCTGGTGCAGTGTTGCCATCGTCACCGACTGATCTTTGCTTGAATTGTACACTATGTGAACATCCCTGCCATCCCCTCCCACCTCCTTCTCCGGTTGCTGCTGGTTATTCTTCATATGCACCATCTTTTTCAGGCTATCCTTCTTATGGAGCTTCTCCACCACCGCCATCTCTCTCCACATATCCTTCATACGGAGCTCCTCCGCCGCCGTCACATCGGGTTCAAACCAACTGTCCACCGGCTCCGGTACAGTGTTGCCAGTACCCCATGAATCCAAATCCCAATGAATACTACCATCCCAATCCCATTGATGACAACTGTTGCGCGTAATAAGTGCTCCGCAATTATGCAAGTGTACACGTCGCAAGTATAAAAGATATCGTCTCTACAGGGATTTGTGCCACTTCAAGAATCTAATCTCTTGCACTATAAAAAGTAAAAACACAAATAGAAGATTATAGAAGTTTAACTAATAACTAAACTAGAAAGCAATAAAGAAAAAAAATAAATGGGATCAAATGAGAGAGATAGGCCAGGTTATCGTAAGTTAAGGTGTGGTAGCCGATTGGATCGTCTTGGTAAAAGAGTGCAAGAGCAACTCAGTTGCCGTGGCAATTTGCACAACGGGGTTGCCTTGGCAACTAATCGATGGTTGCCTGGCAACTAGTTGGGCAACTACTTAGGCGTCTGGGCAGCAACCTTCAAGGTTCGGCAGAGCGTTCTTCAATGGTTTCTTCTTATCCTTAAGTCGAAACTCTAGCTACTTGTGCATGCCTTGATAATACATCCCTGCGTGAATCAAGGGTGAACAACAACCAATCTTGCGCTCCTTTTAGCCGTTGAAATCCTTAACTTATTTCTAAGCCGGATTAATCTTCACCATCAATAGATTGAATAAAGATCATATTCATTCGTTTCTTGAATTTAATTCTCCCGATATTAGATAAATAGATGAAGTTACGAGATCCCCTCCTAATTCACTCGCAAACAAGAATAAGAACCAAGAATGAATAAACCTTGAATAGAAAGTGCAAACTCTTATTACCTAAACAAAATCCAATAGTTTCTCACAACCACAAGACACAATAACCTTAGCCAAATAGATTTAGTTCATGGCTAGGTTCCAAAGAAACACAAGATAAAGAATTCATAGCATGAACCTAATTGAACAAGAAAGAAAAAGATGAAGGATGGATGAAGCTTGTCGAAATCTTCTTGCCCTTGATGCTTGTCGAAAATTCTCTTCTC
The DNA here is from genome assembly GCA_019671005.1 of Hibiscus mutabilis. Classification (NCBI taxonomy): domain Eukaryota; kingdom Viridiplantae; phylum Streptophyta; class Magnoliopsida; order Malvales; family Malvaceae; genus Hibiscus; species Hibiscus mutabilis. Next base: position 15,282,804 of record CM033713.1, on the reverse strand, counting down.
TCTCTCCCTTTGGAGTTGACGGCATGACCTCTAATTTATAGGGCTAGGTCAAAGTCTTTCTTTGAGGAGGAAGTTAAGTTAGAATTAAATTATCTTTAAAGAATATAATTCTTTATTATAATTTTATTGCTTCTAGAACTTCTCCTATCTTCTTAAAATTTAATTCTTCTTTAACCTCTTTATGGAAATCAAACTCCTTTGGGATTTAACTTTGCTCCACTTCATCTTGGGCTTGTCTAGTCATCAATTTCGACTACCATATCACCTTATTCTTTGTCGACAATTGCCCCGGCAACTGGCTCGGCATCTCCATCATGCATTGCCCTGGCAACTAGCTCTAGCCTTGCTTTGACAAGTGATCCTGCACATACACACAAAACACACCAAAGCAACATCTTTTTCCACAAAAATCATCAAGTTATGTAATCAAGCTCAACGGTGGAAAGAAACATGAATTAATGCATGAATGACTAATTATGCAACTAATATGAGCCTAAGTCTAACAATAATATGAGTAAAAAGGATAATAAAAATAGTACTTTTGAACACTTATCAACAACCATCACCTACAGCTACTCCTTATTCACCCCTAATTTCCAGCTTCTCCGTTGTGATTATACTGTTATTCTCATCTGCTGGTTTATTCTAGCCCTGCTCTATTCACCTAATGTCAACAAACACAGACAAAGGTTTGTAGTTTCTAGTTTGTTTGTAATAAAAGTCGTTTATTTTCATCACACACACGCGTATATATATATACATCAACTTTGAGCATGCATGTAATGAATTGATGGCGTTGTATTTTTCTAACTTAGATCGAAACTTAGTCTATGTAGGGGACAAAAAGCTGGTTACAAGTTTTTAAAGTTGTTCCGTACCTAAGATGAGGATTGAACCTCAATGTTAGCGCTTTATTTTTACAACCCTATCATAAATTACTTACTTTTTATAACCCTATCATAAATTACTTAATCCAAAAGAAGAAGAAAAAACAAATTATAATTAAAATGTAGCCCCCAAACTTAATTGCTATCAAATAACATCACAATTTGCATCCGATAAGCCAATTATAAGAACACAAAAATACTTGATCACTCTAAAAACAAAAAAAAATTATAAATTGGTACACTGTCAATGAAAATTTTCAACGTAAATAAATCAATAAAACATCTGTCATGGAATTGTTTTCGTCACGAAGGTACACCAAATAATTATTCACACAAATAAAATAACCACACTGAAGACAAGTAATAAGTTGGCCCATAGAGGCGTCACTTGGTAACTAGAGAACTTACATCAAGAAAAACACCAACAACAAGCTCAACACTACTACAGCAGTGAACCTGTGAGCCCCAAAAAACATAGCAGCATTCTCATCATCAGCTGCCTGATCAGCCGGCTCATCGTCCGGTGAGTCAGCTGGTGAGTCTGCATCTGCTGCTGCTGCCTTAGACTTGGTCTTAGATTTGGATTTGGGTCCCTTTGGTGCATCTGCTGCCTCCTCGGGGCCGGAGCCGGGGCTGGAACTAGGCTAATAGCTGATGCATTGAACAACTCTTTCGGCAACAAGACTTTATTGATCGTATAAATTGCTACCGGCACCTCATCGACCAGTGTCCCGGTTATTTTGACGGTGTTGATCCTGGTCTTTAGAGTCACCCCTTCACCCTCGTTTTGCATGGTGAAATCGAACTTGCTGCCTCCGTTGGTAGCTAATGTGTTCATGAGTCCGTTGTTGGATTTCAACATGGACATAGATTGGTACACAGGCACACCAAAGAATTCGAGGAATGATTCTTTCTTAGAAGCTGTCAAGTTCTTGTACTTTGGTAAAAAGGCTTTGAATGGATCATCCAGAGGGCAGAACACAGTCAATCCTCCATTAACACTATCCTGGAGACGAGCATCGTAACAACAGATCGATTACAAATTCATTCAGAGAATATGAACAAACAAGCAAAATCCAGAACAATAATGTGCATACAGAGGAATACACAACAAAGCAGAACATTACATTTCCTTAGCTACCAGTTCATGCTATTACTACAAGCTTCGAACCAAGCCGATTAATGTCGCAAACAACTTCCAAGTTGCAACATCCAACCATTTAGCCTATCTGCACACCTTATCTAAGCCACCACCATCATTGAATCAATGGCTATACAACAATGTTCATGCTCTAGGATTGAACACTAATGGATATTCACAATTTGGCATCCAATCGGGGTGAAAAGGCAAACCCGGATCTGGATTAGACTTGGTCCAGAAATTTCACATTCTTTTCTAGTTTATACCCTTTACCCCCCACTACCCCATTTCTTTTTTTGACTAGATTGATTTATGAAAAGAATCAAAGAACAAATTTTGAGTTTGCCTCATATGTTCCCATGGCATCAGGATTTGCCAAAAGAGTATCAGCAAACACTTTACATCCATGTGCAGACATAATGTCAATAATATTCAGGTCACTTGGCCCTGGAGTAGGAGCCTCAGCATCAGCAGAAGGCAAAGCCTTGCTGATCTGAATCACAGATATATTGTAAGGAATTTCCTCAACAGATTTAACAAAAAACGAGTCCAGAATCCCACCATTGTCTGCAGGTCCAAAACCAACTTTGCCCCCTTTAAAACCAGTTATATTAACAAATCCAGAATCCCCCGGAGCCACCCCAGTAGCTTGGAACATAGTGGCAGCCAGTGCAGTGCCATTCCCTATTTGGTGAAGCTTCTTGGCACCGAAGTAGTCGAGTAGGACATGGAGTGAAAGTATGTTCTTGACGGTGAGGATAGAGGGGCTTTTGGCTAAAACGGAAGACATGGCGGCGTTGTCCAAGGCAAGGACTGTGATGGTGGTTCGGCGGTTGATATCCGGAGCCAAGTGTGTGAGTGTGAGGTAATGGTTGAACGTTGATAAAGACGGGTGATTTGCTAGCAGGAGTGTAATGTTGTGGCCATTTGAGGCTTTGAAGAGGAGAACAGCTGAGAAAATGAGAAGAACAAGATTCTGCCTTTGCCCCGCCATTTTTTGTCTCTTCCCTTTCTCTTATCTTCTGGGAAGGAAAGATCAGAGCTTTAGGGGAAGAAAAGTTGAGAGCTTTGAGATGAAACAATGGGGCTTGGAATGTGGTTAAAATACAAGGGAGATAATGTGCCAGGTTTTAGGATTGGCTGTGACTTTTGTGTCTTTCCATAACTGATTACTAGATGCATGCTGGATAGAAGAGAAATATGTTGCCATTTAAATAAGATTTCGAATTTGAGTAACGTGAACACACATAGAATAACATTAAGACTTGAAAGAAATGTATTTTTGAAATGAAACTCGATTCTAAAATAGGATTGGATTTTGGTTATATTACCATGGCAGCCGCTATACTAAAATTTGGTTCGGAGGGAGAGAGTTTGGTGGTGGTGGTACATAGTAGCAAAGGAGTACAAAAATAGCAGCAGCATCTAGGTGTACTAATCGAGTTGAGTAGCTCGTAAGCAGCTCGAGCTCGACTCTGTTAAAATTCGATCAACGCTCAATTGGAATTGACTCGACTCGAGATCTTAACGAGTCGAGTCGTGAGCAGTTCGTTAATTTATTTTAGGCTTAAGGGTCAGTTTTGCCCCTGTAGTAGTCTCAATTTATCGATTTCGCTCAAATAGTATTTTCGTATCAATTTAACCCTTGAAGTAGTCGAATTGCATCACCGTTTGCCCATTGACTGACGAAAGCCAACGTTGACCGTTACGGTGCTGACGTGACAGTTTACGATGTCGACGTGGCAGTCCACGTGTGAAGATGACGTGGTAGAGGGGCAAAATTAATTTTTCAAGCGAGTTCGAGGGCAAAATTGATTTTTAGGCAAAAAAATATGAGTAAAATATTAAAATAACATAAAAATTAATAAAAAAATATTAAAAATATTTTATTAATATATGACTAAAAATAAAATAATTCAAAATATCTATAAATAAGTAAAAATTATAAAATTAAAATATCATAAGCTAATAAATTATAAAGTATTCAATAATTAAATTTTGAAATATTTATAAACTATTAAAAAATATAAAAATGTTCATAAAAAAATTGGACGATTTTGTTTTTCTTTCTCTTCAAAGAATGTAAATAAGAAAGAATCCTAAATAGAGTTAATGTGATTTTCTCAACCGAACAAAAATTCTCTACCTTTTTTGTGCCCATATCTCACAATACTAAAAAATTAAACTCTACACTCTAAGTCTAATTTCTAAATCACAAACCTTAAATCCTAAAATTTAAACCACTTACCTCATTAAATTTATACACATACTTTTATGATTCACAGTCACTTTATATTGATAATTTTTTTAATTAGGATTAAGATTTAAGGTTTGCAATTTAGAGTTTAAGATTTTTAGGGTTTGAAATTTAAAATTTAATATTAGAGTGTAGAATTTATTTTCAAGTTTTGATTTTTAAATATTTATAATTTAATAGTTTCTGATATTTTAATTTTATAATTTTTATTTATTTTTATATTTTTTAATTTTTTGTTTTTTAGAGACATGTATTAATAAAACATTTTTAAATGTTTTATTAATTTTTACATCATTTTAGTATTTTTAATATTTTCTTAAATTCATATTTTTAACCTAAAAATTAATTTTACCCTCGTACACAACTAGAAAATCAATTTTGCCCTCAAACTATATCAGAAAATTAATTTTGCCCCTCTTCCCCGTCATCTTCACACATGGACTACTACGTCATCACACGTGAACCACCACATCAGCACTGTTGACTTCTACGTCGGCATCGTTGACCTCCACGTCAGCATTGTAACGATCAATGTTGGCTTCCGTCAGTCAAGGGAAAACCAGTGATGCAATTCGACTACTTCAGGGGCTAAATTGATGCGAAAATATCATAGCGACGAAATCAATAAATTGAAACTACTACAGGGGCAAAAATGACCCTTAAGCCTTTATTTTATAATTTGTTGGTGGTTAGCTTAAAAAATTATTTTTAAAAAAATTTGAATGCTAATTAAAAACTCTGAAAAAAAATCAGTAGCTTACCAAATAATTTACAAAAAATCTTTGGGATTCAACTTTTCAAAACTTTCCAAGTAAGTGAGTTTACCGAGCTTAACGAGTAGTGAGACGAGTCGAGTAATGATTTTTTTAATGAGCAAGAGTCGAGCTAGATTGCGGTAGCTTCAAACTCTGTAAAACTTGTTGATAGCTTATAGCTGATTGTATTAGCTTATTTGACTAATGGGTTATATTAGCTGAATGTATAAAAGTGTTTGATAAAATTAGCTGATAGCTGATAAATGTTTGGTTATTTAAACAAGCAAAATAATATATAAGAACATGATTATATTTAATACTTGTTTGAATAGTTTATTAGTTATCAATATTTTGTATAACATTACTAAGCATATTTGAAGGAATTATGTATTAATTTATTATTTATATAATTATTTTAATACAATTTAATTCATTATTAAATTTAAATAAACATATAAATATACGAGAATAAAAAGAAAAAATTATAGGTTGAAGAATTAAAATAAAAAGGTTAAATTTAGGTTATTTAGATATTTTTTGTAATTATTAAGGGTAAAAGAGTCTTTATAATTTTTATGTCAAAACTCTAATTTCAAAAAACTCCTTTTAACTGCTTTTTCAAAATAAAATTTTTTATCTCAATCTACTATTCACCAAACATTTTAATTAGTAGATTTGACTAATTAAAATTTTAATTTTAACCCAAATTACGAAATAGGACTCGAATTTTTAAGTTAAGTAAGCTATAAGCTATCGGCGAAAAACAGATTGCCCGAAAAGGAAAACTTTGGGAATGGGAATTAAATTGACGATTTCGGGTTTTTTCTTTTCCCCCCGAGAAAATTGAGAGAAGGGAAAGGAAGAAAGACGTAAATTTCAAGAAAAGCTTCTTATAGAAAGTTTCTCCATTCCTTTTTTAAATTTTAGAAAAGTTGGACAAGCAATTTTGGTAAAACATTAAAAATATTTAAATAATCAATTTTGTTATAATTTATAAGGGTAAACTATAAATTGTGTTGTAATTTTGATTATCGAACTATAAATTTTATTAATCCGACTACTTAACTATTAAAATGGTTTCATTCAAGCCACTGCTCGTTAACATTTAACGTAAATGATAACGTGGCAGTTGGTTAAATTTTTATAATTACATATTTAGTCTTCTTTATTTACACATTTTTTAATTTGAAATTTAATCCACCAATTAGATTGTGATACGTGTCACATTACACACAAAAAATTCTGAAAATGTCAACTGGAATCACTGAGCATGACACACTGCACCAATAAATCTAAAAAACTGTTAAGATTTAATAGTTAAAATCGGTCAAAGGACTTAATTAATTCAATTTCTTGGTTCAAAAATTTAATTGATCAAGTTTCTTGGTTCAAGGGCTTAATTGGGTGTAAAAAAATATTTATAGATAAAACTTAAAAATGCTTTTATTTGAATATTTTTAGTCAAATATAATTCATTTGTTCATTTGAAAATTGTTTTATTAATAAAAATTTACATTTTTGTAGTAAATGTGTAAATATAATAGAATAAATAATATAAATTTAAGTCTTAATGGAAAGATTCTGAACTCATGATGATTTGTAAAAGTGCTAATTGGTTCAAACTGAAATTTGGTTTACGATGAAAATTTGGTGTCGAAGATCCGTTTTCTCTTTTGCCGAGGCATGTAGGGGTAAAGACCTGTCAAATTTGAGCTTAGATCAAAGAACCTAACTGATTTATTTGAATTGAGATTTAAAATTGATCCGAACACGATAATTTGAATTTGATTCGAAATTTAAAATAAGCTAAATTGAATCCAAACCGAATTAAATTTCAATTGAATAAAAAATGGACCTGAATCGATTTTCAACTGAACCGAATGAACCTGAATCAATTTTCAACCGACCTAAATGGAAACGAACCAATTTCACCCGAACCAATTTTCAACTGAACCAATTTTCAATTGAATACAAAATGGACCTGAACTAATTTTCAACTGAACCGAAAGCAACCCGAACCGAAGGCAACCCGAACCGAAGGCAACCCGAAATAAAAAGATATATTAAAATAAATAAATAAATATGAGATGTGAATTGTTGCACAACACACCAAAAAGCCAAATATACAGGCTATATAAAGTCATATATAGGGTGGAAAAACCTAACTCGGCCTGAAAAACTGACTAAAGCCGATCGATCTCTTATTAACCGATATTGACCCGATCCGAAATCAACGACCCGAAGTCAACCAAACCGAAAATCAACCGAACTAAAGTCTCGACCCGATACGTGAATCGAAATCACCATAGACCCAAACTAAAACCGAACCAAACCTGAATTGAACCGAGCCAATTTTAAATCGAATATAGTCAAACCTAAAATGACCCGAACCGAAATCAAACCGAATGACCCGTTTGCCACCTCTATAAGCGTTCGATAAAGTCTAGTTGAAAAATTACAATTTTTATTTTATAACTCAAATTTTATTTGTTTTTTTTTCAATTCGTGTCGAGTTTATAAAATTCAAGACAAATTTTGAGTTTATGTACAAATTTAATTGTAATAATTTACAACGTTATAATACGTATTGATTCTAATTTAAACCGAAGGCAACCCGAACCGAAGGCAACCCGAAATAAAAAGATATATTAAAATAAATAAATAAATAAATATGAGATGTGAATTGTTGCACAACACACCAAAAAGCCAAATATACATGCTATATAAAGTCATATATAGGGTGGAAAAACCTAACTCGGCCTGAAAAACTGACTAAAGCCGATCGATCTCTTATTAACCGATATTGACCCGATCCGAAATCAACGACCCGAAGTCAACCAAACCGAAAATCAACCGAACTAAAGTCTCGACCCGATACGTGAACCGAAATCACCATAGACCCAAACTAAAACCGAACCAAACCTGAATTGAACCGAGCCAATTTTAAATCGAATATAGTCAAACCTAAAATGACCCGAACCGAAATCAAACCGAATGACCCGTTTGCCACCTCTATAAGCGTTCGGTAAAGTCTAGTTGAAAAATTACAATTTTTATTTTATAACTCAAATTTTATTTGTTTTTTTTTTCAATTCGTGTCGAGTTTATAAAATTCAAGACAAATTTTGAGTTTATGTACAAATTTAATTGTAATAATTTACAACGTTATAATACATATTGATTCTAATTTAAACGATTTTTTATACCTTTCTGCTCAAACGGACGTTCAGGCCGACGGGCGTTGAATAATCTTTAGTTATCGCAGCCTATGTTTGTTTGCCGTTTCTTGACTTTTTATGTTGGGTAAACCCAAATCCTAAATTCCTAACCCTAACCCTAAAAAACTAAACCTTAAACCCATATACTAAATTCTAAACATTAACCTTGAATCCTAAACCCTACAACTTAAAGCCCTAAACTTTAAACCCTAACCCCTAAAACTAAAAGACACGTATAAATTAAAGTTTACACAGCCTATGTATCAAAATTTTTTTCCTTTTATGTTCCCCTATTATCCAGGGTTTTTTCTTTAGTGTATTTTGAATATTTATGAAATGAAAATTTTCCTTTCAAAAAAATTTAATTAACAAAAATCAATTAAATAGTATACAAAATAAATATTTTAATTTATTATAAAACAAATAAACAATACAAGCTAGTGGAATATAATGTGAATATTAAAAACTTTAAATCTGAACATAAAAATATGAACTATGTAAAAATATGAAATCTAAAGAATCAATACGGACCCAATAACCAAACCAACTGTTAGGCCCAAACCGACTCCATAACCCGATCTAGAATCCGACTCATCATTAACAGCAGGACCCTCCGCAGTCTCGGGCGACGAACCCACAGGAGTGGCAATAGGCGGGGTACTGCTCGACGGGAAAATCGCAGGACTCGCAGCTGGCGTAGACGAACTAGAAGGAATATCGGCAGAAGACTCGGGAGTTCCAGCAGGACCTTCCGCAACAGGTGGAGCCCCGGCCGGAGTCATCGTCGGAGGAGAACTTGCAGGTGTCAGTGAAGGAGTACTCGCCGGAGGTGTAGCCGTTGGTGATGGAGTCGACGGTGATTGAACCGGGGGACTTGAAGAAGCAGGGGGAGTAGCAGTGGGTGATTGAACAGATGGGGGCATAGCAGTGGGAGTTGCTGCAGGCGATATCGACGGAGAACTCACAGGAGTTGCCGATGGAGGTGACGAGGAAGGAGATTTAGACGGCGGTATCGTAGGAGGGGATGAAGAAGCAGTGGGAGGTTTAGCCGGAGATAAAGGGGTTGCCTTTGGCGACGGAGAAGGTGCATTGGCGGCTTGTGAAACCGAAACAAAAAGAACCACAATCGAAACGAGAATGGTTTTCCTCATTTTTTTTTGCTGTTTCTAATCCTTTACGATTTCTTCTTCTTTGGAATGGTTTCGGCTTTTGAGTTGGATGGAGATTTATTAAAGGAAAGAGTATGGGAAATGGCAGGTAAATTTGACCGTTGGCTTGATGGGATTATTTAACTTATTATTAAGCCCTCTCTTCTAGGAGCGGTTCTAAAGGTAATATAGCCGTTATCTGGCCTGTTAGGGTTTGGATAAGTATACTTGGGGACGACAAGTAGACCTGACAAATTTAACTCGAAATTCGAAAATTGAATTAATTTATTCAAATTAAGACTCAAAATTAATCCGAATATGATAACCTGAAATTTGATCCAAAACTGACCCAAATTTTAGTTAGACTAAAATGGACCCGAACTGATTTTTACCCGAACATAATGGACCTGAACCGAATGGACCCGAACCAAAGGCAACCCGAAATATAGAAAATATATTAATAGAAATAAATAAAGATAAGATATGAATAACCTTACAACTTACCAAAAAGTTAAATATATTGACTATATAAATCAATATATAGGGTGTAAAAAACTGACCGGCCTAAAAACTCGATTAAAACCGATTGATCTCCCACTGACCCGAAATTGACCCGAACAGAAATCAACCGACCCAAAATGACTCGAATCACAATAGACCCGAACTAAAACCAAACCAAACCGAACTCAAATTTGAACCGAATAATAACATACCCGAAATGACCTAAACCGAAATGACCCGAACCGAAACTGAACTGAATGACCCGTTTGCCACCTCTACAACCAAAGATGTCGGATTTTTGGCAGATCTAACATGATTTCAACACAATCCGATTTGATTAGAGTTTAAATATATGTTTTTTTTATTTTAAAAATTTTAATGGGACTCGACATGATTTAACATATTTTTTTTATCAGAGATGTTTGTGGCGCTAATTTTATGGGGATTTGTTCAATTTTGCACTCAATTAAGCGTGGATAAATACAAATTTTATTGGTGGTGAGTCGGTAATAAAAATAAAAAATTAAATTTACCGTAAATGATAGGATAAACATGAAAACAACTTTGTACCTTTAGAGGGTATTAAGTAAATCTCATAATCTATGAGAGTGGTGGGATGGTAATGATTTTATATTATGAGTTACGGATATTAATTTTGAGTTTTGTCACGTAACGAATTACGAGACGAAGATAAGAATGAAAATTTTTAGTATGGATGAGTATGGGCGAAGTACACAATTGCTCGTCCAATTGATATCATTAATATTTATAAAATTAAAAATATTTAAATAAAATAATAATGTATTTAATTTAATAATATAAAATAAAAGTAAAATGTTATTGATATAATAATTCTAATACTTTATATGCTATTTTTTCTTACATATTTTCATCAAAATCTAACTAATTATATATAAATATATTAAAATACTTTTTATAAATATCTTGGGATGGAATCTCCTCAAACTCGAACATGATCTAAAATTCAAATCTCAATTAAAAATACCAACACTATTCAAACTCATAAAATATAATTTTGTTAAATCCCGAATTAGACCCGATTTAAAAAAGAAAAAAAATCAAATAAATCTTATTTATATTTATGTTATGATATTATACATTTGGCTTATTATAAAAATAATTGCTCAAATTATATGTTTAGTTAACTTTAGGTGCTTAAACTACTTTTTAGTAAAAATAGATACCTAACGTTTTATTTTGTTAGTTTTATGTGTCTGATAGTTTACTGCTGTTAAAAGAATTTCGTTAACCAATTAAAATTTAACACATGGCATGCTTTAATTTGTATTTTCTTTTAATTAAGTTTTTTTATAATTTTATTTTTTTAAAAGAATCTTGAAATTCTGAAATTTTTTAAAATAGTCCACGTATCCCTAAAAATAACAAAACCCAAAATTTCCAAATCCTCATCACTACCACAGTCGATAGTCGTCCCGACCCAGCCCCTTAAGTCGTCAGACTTAGTCGGCCATTTCTTCTAACGTGTTGTCGTTGAAAATCGATAAACAGTGTGCTAGTCAAACATTGAACGACGAATGTCAAATAGTCGTTCGATTAACACACTGTTTGCTGACTTTCGACGACGGCACGCTGGGAGAAATGTCAGCTGAGTCCGACGATCGAAGGGGTGGACCGACGAAGATGATCGGCGGTGGCATCAATGAGGAGTTGAGGATTTTGGTTTTTAGGGATTTGATATTGATTTAAAGATTTTTAAGAATTTTATTTTCTTAAAAAATTAAAATTTTTATGTTATTTTTAAAAAAAAATATTATCGTGTGTCAAACAATGATTGGATAAACAAATTTTTTTAAACGGCCTTTAACATCCATAGACCTAAAATTAACAAAATAAAACGTTAGACACCTATTTTTAACAAAAAATAGTTTAGGCACCTAAAGTTCAAAGAACTTATTTTTTAAATAAGCCTATACATTTATATACAATACATTTTAAAAAGTAAATATTACTTTATATTTTATAGAGCAAGCACATTTGGCCGGTTGGCTAAGCTGTTCATCTTTATTCTCTCATATTTTCTTAGGTCATGAGTTTTAGACTCACTAGGAGCACCACTTTCCTTTCTTTAAAGTTTCTCTCCTCCTCCTCTCTAGGTAAAATTAGAAATTGTCAAAAATTTTATATTTTATATTTTTCAATCTAAAAAAACGTGATTCTGGGACGTCGACTGCTGGAGATCTATCATTTTATTTGCTCTCATATTTGTCATCGTTTTCCTTTTTTTAGTTTTTAATAAATAATTTTGTTCGTGTGGCACGATTTATTCTATATTTGATACGTTTTTCACTGTCTTTTGGCATGCTTTTCTTTTATTTATCTTCGTTTCTCTCATTTGATTTTCTATCAGGGTTTGATCTGACGTCCCATGACCGATCAAGATGACGCTCTTTTGGTTATCCTGTTGATCTTCCTATTTCGGACCCTCAAATTAGATTTGGATACTCGATCACAATCACCGTTTCTTGTTCGTGATTGAGTTTTGATAATGACCGCGTTGTCAACGTGCTCATTGTAACGTACATTTTTATGTTGTTTGTTGATGTTTTCTCTTTCATCGTCGATCTTTGGTGATGTTTGTATCTATATTTTATTTTGAGTCTTTAGATTGAGTTTTTACCTATTAAAAAATTATGGCCTTATTATGATATCGAGAAGTTAATTTTATTTATTAAAAATATATCTGGATTAAGTGTTTTTGTTTATTAGTTTGTAAATTTTTAGTGTAATTTTAAATATATTTTTGTTGAATTTCAATTAAAAAATATATACGTGGTTCTGCGAGGGTTACCCACCAAAATTGTTTTTCTCGACTCTTTTTTAGCAGCTCCTCCCGGCGGTTGCCTCTGTGCCATCTACTGGGTTTCTTTGTTTTTTTCTTCTTGGTTTTCCTTTTAATTATTTATTATTTATCATTATAATTTTGTAATTATTTTAATAAGTTAATAAATACATGCCTTCTAAACATTGTAAATAAGAAATTTTTAGTATTACACAATTATTTTAATTATAATATGGATTTTTTAATTTTAAATTATTTAATATTTAAATTATTTTTTTGTTAAATACAAAAAAAAAACGCACACCTACGTGTTGGTTCAAACTAGTCAACGTAAAACCCAAGAAAAAAAAGGGGAAGAACTCAAATAACCTTTTCTTCCACGTTTGGTCCTCTCCTCAATTTCACATTATCACAACCTTGGCTTTTGTCAATCAGAAAAACTCCTTTCCATCCAAGAAATTAAGGTTTCCAAGACACAACTGAAACCCTACTTCTTTTGTATATTCTCAAGAATCCAAAAACCCTTCCAGCCATGGCGGACTCCGACACTGAATTGGGAGGAGCACAAAAACAACGCTTCAAATGCAGGAGGCAACAACAACAACCTCAGCTACCACCTTTCGTCCCCGAAAGAACAAGACAGGTTCTCGCTAACGCCAAGATATCGAAAGAACATGTCTTGTTCTTTCGGGGACGAAAGGTACTGATCGTTGAGGTTGTCGTTGTTGCCTCCTGCGTTTGAAGCGAACATGTCTTGTAAATGTTAGGTTAGTAATTGTGTAAGCTATAGGAAACGTTTGTTTATTTTTTAATCTTAATGCTTAGAGAATCGTAGTTTGTTTAACCAATGATGCAATGTTGAATGTGTACTTGGTGTGATAAACTGATAATATCTTTGGTGTTTAACCTCAACTAACTTAAATTTTTTTAACTCGATCAAATACTCGGCCCTAAACCCTAAGTGCAACATCTTGAGAATGTTAGTGCGGGCATTCAAAACCTTTCTTCTCAAAATGATGTTTTTCTTGTTATATTGGATTTCATTTTACTTACTGAAGATAATGTTTTATGGATGCAAGTTTTCCGTTCAGTAGGGACGGAGTCACGGCGCTCACTTAGGCCCACAGGGCCCAGGGGTTTAGGCTATTATTGAAATTTTAAATACATGATAAATTTGAGTCTACTGGTAATTTAATCTTTATAAAAAATAAGTATTAAATTAAAATTAAAAATATGAGGAATTAATTAAATATTTAATCAAGTAAGAGTTGAACTAAATACGAATTAGATGGTACCCTCAATATTTTTGATGTAATAATAATTTAGGTTCCTATAATTCAAATATTGGTTAAATTAGATATTGTTCTTGAATTTTAAACTTAAATACTTAATAACAATTCATTGTATTTTTTAAATTCATTATTTCGATCTCTTCCAATATTCAATTCTGACTACTAAATAACATTAACGTTTTATGGTGTTCATTTGTTTGGTGCTCTTTGAATCATGTTTGGTCCTTTTATATGAGAATGCCTAATGGTCCGTAGTAGATGGCCAGAGTATTAAGTTTTGACACGATCGATGGAACTCATGTATGCCTCTTCTCAAGGATCTTGTTGGTTACATTAATGTTGTTAGTGACCATCTTTTACTCAAGGATGTTTCTTCCGATGGTGATTGGGACTGTATGCTTTTGGCATGTATGATACTAGCATTTTGCCAACTATTACTAATATAAAGTAAATATTTATTTTCGATTTTAAATTTAAATAAATTCATACACACGACTAATCTGAAACATAACTCATAGCATCAAATTACTGAACACAAAATTTGGAAAATAGTGATTTTAACTCTTAAGCTTAAATCCAAGAAGCTGGACATTTGATAGAACCCATTGAAATGTCAATTTCAATCAGATTTTCTTCCTCATTTATTTCTGCCAACAGTTCCACAAGGTCTTGCTGCTGGAACATAGATTCTGCCAAGAAACTTGGCAAATTGGACTGCATATTTTGTTCTGGTTCTTTATTCCTTGGGATGTCAATTTCAATGAGACCTTCTTCTTCATCATCAGAGGCTGAACATTCATCTGAGATTTCAGGGTTTAGCTCCACATTACCTGAAACCATCCATTTCAGCTCACCCTTTTCACTTGACCTTGAATCATCACTGCTAATCTCAATGTCTGATGTCAAATCTAGTGACCCTGAAACCACCTTTGTTTTCTTGGAGAGTTTGAGTAGGAAATTTGTTGATAAAATCAAGATTGTTGTTGTGAAGAGGATGGCAGAGAATCCCAAACCAAGGAAACTGGACAAAACAACAGCCGAGGGAACAAGGATTGAAACACAAAGTAAATGGGGTTTGAAGAGATGGTATGGAGAACTGGTTTGATTCTCAGTTGTTCTTCCTATGGCTATCACCATGTTCAAAGAGGTATAACAAGGGTTATGGCATCATAGTATTGTGAACAGACAGAAAAAAATGCAGAATAGAGCCGGAGTTGTGCTGCAAGGAGAGTAAAACACCTTTTATGACTTTGGGTTCTTTTTATTTTCTTAAAATAAAGTAAGAGAAAGGAAATTTCAGGGGTTCAAATGAGATCTAAGTTTTGACAAGGAGTAAAATGAATTTGCTAGAAATGAGGATATATTGGTAGCCTTTATTTCCCCACTAACCTCAACAACAAGGTTTGGGATTGCAATCCCTGTTCAACACAATGTTTATCCACATGGCACTATAACATTCTTAAAAACTAAAAAGGTTGAATATTCGATTTAACCCTCAAACTATACATTTTTTCTCTCACTATCATATATATTTTTATTTATTTATTTAGTACATTATCCCGCTAGACCAACCGATTGTTGATAAGTAATAATGTCAGATTCGTGACTTGTGAGCAATAAAAATCCAACAAGATGCAATGACGGTACATGTTCATGTTAGTCCATTTCGAGCTGCTGCAATCCCTTCAAAGTCCAAAGTCTTTAATGGAAGAAGAGATGGTTTTGTGTTGGATGGTAGCTTCAGGTACCCCATTACTGCCATCAATCAATGCCATTAGCTAAACGACCAGGTACATGCAACTTAATTAATGCATATGGAGACAGCTAAACTCAACATCTTCATTATTATGGATTGTGTTGGATTCCCTCAGTAATTTAGTGGTTAGTTCATTTCCTACTGAAACCAAACAAAAGTTAAAGCAGCTCAGTATGTTAATCGGGTACATGTAGGTGACTAAACTTGTCATGTGAATGATTGCAAACAGGAAGAAGGAAACGGAAGGGAAAACGAAGTGTTTGTTCTGGTCTGTGTTTGATTAGTTGCCTTTACCTTAATCATTAACTCATGCATTTAAAGCAATCAATGGTACATGCACAGTACCCATGAAAGAGACCAGGAGGCTCTCGATGAGGGATAATCTTCTCGGATTGCTTGTATAATTTATATAGATTTTTTTTATAAAAAAAGTTGAATAAGAAGACAAACCAACAATAAAAGAAATAAAATAGAAAAATACCATTCGATATAAGAACCACTATCTATGTCTACTAAATCGCAAGAAAACAAAAAAGTTAAACAAATAAAAAAAAGAGAGAAAGGAAGGGAGCGAGAAAGAAAAGGAAGGCATCCTAATGAGATTCTAATCTCAAGGAGGATATGACGACATCGGTAGATACTAGAGAATTAGATTAAGTTTCGGTGTTGAAACCTACTAAGGAATAACTAATGGTTAGGCCAGTCTTCTGGGTATGGGAGGCTCGACTCAGACACGGGGACTCTCACATTGATCAGTGACAAATTATTTATGTGGCGGGAGACGTCCTTGCACTTCTACCCACAATTTTTTTTTTATCTTTGATTTATAAATTATAGAAAAAAAACTTTGATATACAGGCCGTGTAAAGTTTAGTTTACACGTGCCTTTTAGTTTTAGTTCAGGGTTTTAGTTTAGGGGTTTAGGTTGTAAGGTTTAGAATTTAATGTTATTGTTTAGAATTTAGTGTATAGGATTTAAGGTTTAGGGTTTAGTTTTTAGGGTTAGGGTTAAGAATTTAGGATTTGAGTTTTTATAGTGTAAATACATATGCTTGTGTAAAATTAATTTTACACAGCCTGTGTATCAAAGTTTTACCCTAAATTATATATATTTAAAGATTTGAACTAATATGAATTTATTCCTCACATTTTAATTTACATTTTGTCTCAAACTCTTAATTCTGACTCTAACAGTGACGGTATGCATATTCTACTAGAAGTTAATCCACCATTGGGTGTTCATGTATATATATATTTTTTTTACTTTTTTTTCGTGCTTTGTTCTTTATTTTTTGGATCTTGAATTGGTTAATACTTTTACATATGGGTATTTTGCTAGAATAGTCTCGCATGTGCTCTTGTATTTAGAGTCAATTTGTTTGTGAAGAAAGAAAGAAATGTGAAGTTGTGCTTTTATTAAATTAGTTATGATCTTTTAATTAAAGAGTTGGGGTTTTGAAATTTAAAAGAGGGGACGAAATAGAAAAAAAAAGGGAAATCAGAATAATAATGGTGGAGAGAATGTTAGAATCGGGGGAGGATTTTAGGAGAGAAAATGAGGGAAGAGAGCTTTCAAGCCTCGTTTCGTTGCTGTCCGGGCTGTCGTGACTCTCACTGTCGCCGTCATCGAGTAGAGCTCGCCGAGACGCATTCTTCGGTGGTCGCCCCGTCGCCGCTGTTGTCGCCACTTGTCGGGATGGGAAGAATAAAAATTCAAAGAAGCTCAAACATCACGAACCACCGTCCACCGCCGCAAACCGAGGGCACCGTTGGATTCACCAGTTGGAGAAGTGCGGGTCTGAAGCTTTTCGTCGTCGTCCGGTCACCAGAGGTTGTCACACGCGCCGCCGACCGCGCGTGGGCATCGTTCAGGGCGGTTGAGCAATCCAAGTTGAGCCGCGTTGATCCTAAGCCGAGCTGCATTAACCAAGCTGTTGACCCTGAGCCGAGTCGTGTTGATCGAGCTGTTGACCACGTTGTTGACCTTGTTGACCTAGTTGTTGACCTCGTTGACCAAAGTTAATTTTTGGGGGGACCCTACTCGAGGGTTTCTCGACGTTCTAAGTGCGTTCGCGCAGTCCGTTTTACCAAATTTGAATCCGATAAGCTGTTTTTATGCTTTTGACCTTGTGGTTTAGTTAATGATTGAGGTTAATTAATATATATGTGTTAGGATGATCAATCAATGTGGATGTTGGCCAAGAGGGGTGAATTGGCAATTTTAAAAAGTATGGAAGCAAATCGAAAAGATAGACAATGGGACACAATGATTTATAGTGGTTCAAGCTTCTAATAAGCTCTACGTCCACTATCTTAGCTTCTTACTAAGGATTTTCAACCAATTTCACTATAAAATTCTTCTCCTTTTCTAAGCTAAGGAGGCAACCGTTACAAGTTCAAGCTTTCTACCCAAAGCTTTGAACCAAACACTCTTGAATACAAAGAAAGAAATGGCAAATGTACAAAAGCCCTCTCAAGGTAAATATTTGCCCAATTTACAAGAACACTCAACCCCAAACTTGAAATAAAGATTACAAACAATTACACAAGTTGGTAAGTAATAATGTCAGATTTGTGACTTGTGAGCAATAAAAATCCAACAAGATGCAATGGCGGTACATGTTCATGTTAGTCCATTTCGAGCTGCTGCAATCCCTTCAAAGTCCAAAGTCTTTAATGGAAGAAGAGATGGTTTTGTGTTGGATGGTAGCTTCAGGTACCCCATTACTGCCATCAATCAATGCCATTAGCTAAACGACCAGGTACATGCAACTTAATTAATGCATATGGAGACAGCTAAACTCAACATCTTCATTATTATGGATTGTGTTGGATTCCCTCAGTAATTTAGTGGTTAGTTCATTTCCTACTGAAACCAAACAAAAGTTAAAGCAGCTCAGTATGTTAATCGGGTACATGTAGGTGACTAAACTTGTCATGTGAATGATTGCAAACAGGAAGAAGGAAACGAAAGGGAAAACGAAGTGTTTGTTCTGGTCTGTGTTTGATTAGTTTCCTTTACCTTAATCATTAACTCATGCATTTAAAGCAATCAATGGTACATGCACAGTACCCATGAAAGAGACCAGGAGGCTCTCGATGAGGGATAATCTTCTCGGATTGCTTGTATAATTTATATAGATTTTTTTTTTAAAAAAAGTTGAATAAGAAGACAAACCAACAATAAAAGAAATAAAATAGAAAAATACCATTCGATATAAGAACCACTATCTATGTCTACTAAATCGCAAGAAAACAAAAAAGTTAAACAAATAAAAAAAAGAGAGAAAGGAAGGGAGCGAGAAAGAAAATGAAGGCATCCTAATGAGATTCTAATCTCAAGGAGGATATGACGACATCGGTAGATACTAGAGAATTAGATTAAGTTTCGGTGTTGAAACCTACTAAGGAATAACTAATGGTTAGGTCAGTCTTCTGGGTATGGGAGGCTCGACTCAGACACGGGGACTCTCACATTGATCAGGGACAAATTATTTATGTGGCGGGAGACGTCCTTGCACTTCTACCCACAATTTTTTTTATCTTTGATTTATAAATTATAGGAAAAAACTTTGATATACAGGCCGTGTAAACTTTAGTTTACACGTGCCTTTTAGTTTTAGTTTAGGGTTTTAGTTTAGGGTTTTAGTTTAGGTTGTAAGGTTTAGAATTTAATGTTATTGTTTAGAATTTAGTGTATAGGATTTAAGGTTTAGGGTTTAGTTTTTAGGGTTAGGAATTTAGGATTTGAGTTTTTATAGTGTAAATATACATGTTTGTGTAAAATTAATTTTACACAGCCTGTGTATCAAAGTTTTACCCTAAATTATATATATTTAAAAATTTGAACTAATATGAATTTATTCCTCACATTTTAATTTACGTTTTGTCTCGAACTCTTAATTCTGATTCTAACAGTGACGGTATGCATATTCTACTAGAAGTTAATCCACCATTGGGTGTTCATGTATATATTTTTTTACTTTTTTTTCGTGCTTTGTTCTTTATTTTTTGGATCTTGAATTGGTTAATACTTTTACATATGGGTATTTTGCTAGAATAGTCTCGCATGTGCTCTTGTATTTAGAGTCAATTTGTTTGTGAAGAAAGAAAGAAATGTGAAGTTGTGCTTTTATTAAATTAGTTATATCTTTTAATTAAGGAGTTGGGGTTTTGAAATTTAGAAGAGGGGACGAAATAGAAAAAAAGGGGAAATCAGAATAATAATGGTGGAGAGAATGTTAGAATAGGGGGAGGATTTTAGGAGAGAAAATGAGGGAGGAGAGCTTTCAAGCCTCGTTTCGTTGCTGTCCGGGCTGTCGTGACTCTTAGTGCCGCCGTCATCGAGTAGAGCTCGCCGAGACGCATTCTTCGGTGGTCGCCCCGTCGCCGCTGTTGTCACCACTTGTCGGGATGAGAAGAATAAAAATTCAAAGAAGCTCAACATCACGAACCACTGTCCACCGCCGCAAACCGAGGGCACCGTTGGATTCACCGGTTGGAGAAGTGCGGGTCTGAAGCTTTTCGTCGTCGTCCGGTCACCAGAGGTTGTCACACGCGCCGCCGACCGCGCTTGGGCATCGTTCAGGGCGGTTGAGCAATCCAAGTTGAGCCGCGTTGATCCTAAGCCGATCTGCATTAACCAAGCTGTTGACCCTGAGCCGAGTCGCGTTGATCGAGCTGTTGACCTTGTTGACCTAGTTGTTGACCTCGTTGACCAAACTGTTAACTTTTTTGGAGGACCCCTACTCGAGGGTTTCTCGACGTTCTAAGTTCGTTCGCGCAGTCCGTTTTACCAAATTTGAACCCGATAAGCTATTTTTATGCTTTTGACCTTGTGGTTTAGTTAATGATTGAGGTTAATTAATATATATGTGTTAGGATGGTCAATCAATGTGGATGTTGGCCAAGAGGGGTGAATTGACAATTTTAAAAAGTACGGAAGCAAATCAAAAAGATAGACAATGGGACACAATGATTTATAGTGGTTCAAGCTTTTAATAAGCTCTACGTCCACTACCTTAGCTTCTTACTAAGGATTTTCAACCAATTTCACTATGAAATTCTTCTCATTTTCTAGGCTAAGGAGGCAACCGTTACAAGTTCAAGCTTTCTACCCAAAGCTTTGAACCAAACACTCTTGAATACAACGAAAGAAATGGCAAATGTACAAAAGCCCTCTCAAGGTAAATATTTGCCCAATTTACAAGAACACTCAACCCCAAACTTGAAATAAAGATTACAAAAGATTACACAAGTTGAGTACAAGGATTTGACTTTTTGTGCTCAAGGGTTGGATTTTGCTTGAGTACTTGAATGTTGTTTAATGGAGTTTCATTAGTTGTTGCTGCAGCATTGGAGACTTGTATTTATACCCTCTTATTGAATTGTAGCCGTTTGGGTGGTTGAAGTCATCAATAGGGTCGTTGGGGACCATCTTTCCCGCAATAAATGATGTCTGGTGAACAACTGTATCGGTACACGAAGGCCCGTATCAATACCTGTTACAACAAAAATATAACCGTTGTGTATAGGCGTATCGATACGCGGGAGGCCGTATCGAAACACTTATAATGTAAAATAGGGTCGTATCGAAACAACAAGGGTCGTATCGGTATGAGTTTTGCTCACTAGAATCTTGGATGAAAAAGTGTATCGGTACATCTAGGGGCGCATTGGTACGGGTTAACCGAAATTTAAAATTTGAGGATTCCAATAACTGACAAGCAATGGTCGAAAAATTTAATGCAAAGATCTTTGAAGATCTTGACAAACTGTATCGGTACGGTGTTAACCGTATCGGTACGTTTTGAAATTTCTTAAATCTAGATTTCAAACCGTATCGAAACGGGTGTGAGCCGTATCGAAACGCTAAGCTTAAAACGCTTGCCCAGATGAATGCTGTATCGAAATGGGATAAGCTATATCTGTACGCTTTGCAAAAACAAATTCCAGTAACCAATTTCCGTATCGAAACACCAAGGGGTGTATCGATACGCCTAGGCGTGATTGTGTAGTTTGGCTTGAAAACACTTAGAAAAATTTTGGGTTTAAGTTTTGGTCTTCAAAGAAATTTTTCTTGTTGTTTTGTGAGACTTTTGAGTACTTAAAAATTTATTTTCTTTTTCAATTTAGTTCTTATATAATTTGTTATATCAAAATCAAATATAGGTTTTACAGTATGGTATTCGTATATTTATGAGGGTTGTTCGAGTTTGAAAATATCAGATCAAGGGGAGAGTCTAAGAAGCTCGAGTAAGGATTTATCGCTTTGGCTTGAGGTTAGTACACCTCGAACTCCTATTTCTTCGTGAGCATCATAAGTTTAATTGCCTTGCTTGTTAGTGGTTGCAAAGTAGGTTGCTGATAGATAAGCATGTGTTGAGACCGGTATTTCGAGACTTGGTAAATATTGAGGTGCCTGATGAGCTTTAGAATATTTGAGACTATTATGAGCTTTAGAGACCATGTAGGGTAGTTGAATATTCGTATAATTATCTGATTAGATGATTTACATGTTTTATTGCTTGAGTGCTTGGGATATGAATTGGCATGATCGATGGAAATTATACTAGATGGACTAATAATTGATAATATTCAAATAAATGATCATAAAGTCAGAAATTTATATTAAATGATTAAATACGCTAGCAAACAAAGCCTAATGTCTTCTATAAGCTTTGGGGGTTGATTAAAGTATAGAAAATATTGTAATTCGAGGAAAGTCTGTGAACCTATGAATAGGGTATCGGTACGAGCTTTAGTCATATCAGTACGCAATTGGGGGCCGTATCCTTACGCGATTTGGGGTTGTATCAGTACTTGTGAAAATTTAGGATTTTAGTAAGTAATATCGGTATTGGTACGCATATGAGTATCGGTACCAAAGGGTACCGTATCTATACTTATGTTTGAGTGCCGGTACCCACTGAACGAAATAATTTATAATGCTAATAAAAGATAAAAATTGACTTTGGATATAAATGAGTTAATATGGATTCATAAGATAATTAATGATGATGATTAATGTACAATTCCATGATAATTAATAACTTGGTAAAAGTTAGGTGACTTGATGGTAATAGTAACCGTATAGATCTTTAGTAGATTGTGTGATACTGTGTGTTGTGTGGTAGGCGCATCCTTGCTATGTGCTAATATGGACATTTAGATGGTTAAGTTATCATTGTTTGGCAGGATCTGGATAATCAGAGAAAGAGTGTTGCAACACCATGATTAAAGATTGTCGAATGTATGATCCTAACGCTTAGCGGTACTGAGCCTCATTCGAAGATGCTTGATGAGAGATTTTGAGCATAGAGTGTATGTATCTCAATGCTTAGTGGTCGCAAGCCTCACTCAGAGTGTATGCATCCCGATGCTTAGTGGTCGCGAGTGTCACTCTTATATTGTGGTACAATACTTATATGCTATGAGAAGCACATGCTAAATGATTTGGCAACTAGGGGTAGCACCATATCTACATAATATTATAGTGCCATGTTTTGAGTATGGTTGGGCCTTGTGTGCTATGTATGATGATTACTATGATGAGAGCATGTGTTTAGGCAACTAGTAATAGTGTCACGTGCTTATTTATCTCTCCCTATTGCTCGTACTAGCTTGTATGCTTATGTTTATGATTAGCATAAAGTATGGTGGAGTAGATGTGTACCACTAAGCTTTGTAAGCTCAACACTCAGAATTATTGTTTTTGTGTGTAGGTTGATCGTTGGATCTTGGGTTTGAAGATCACTATCGGTACGAGATTCTAGTATGTGGTGATCTGCAGAGTACAGTATTGGTGTAGTGGGCTATGTATTTATAGGACCTTACGTGGTGGAGTCTGTAACTCTTATTTTTGAAATTGTATTAATAAAATCGAATGTTCAAATGTTTTAAATTTAAAATATATCTTCTTTGTACTATTTTGATTATTTAACTATATTTTTAACTGTTGAATTTAAATATTTTTGAGAAATACCTTGTTGGGCTAATCCTAATTTGAGAAATATTATAGTTTTGGGTGGGTCAAATGTGTTAAATTTAGTGGTATCTGAGCTTAAGGTTAACCAGTTCTAGGAAACCCTAGTGTGATATAGGTGTTGACCAAAGTTGTGATGCTAATGGTGCGACCAAAGTTGTGATGCTAAGATGATTGCCATCTCGTGGCAGAGAAGGCCGAGCTAAGTATTGAACTGCTCATGAGAGCGATACCAGGGTCGAGGTTGCCCCAAATTATTAAGATGATTTCCATCTCGTGGAAGAGAAGGCCGAGCTAAGTGTTTAACTGCTCATGAGAGTGATACCAGGGTCGAGGTTGCCCCAAATTATTAAGATGTGAGTTAGTTTAATAATTTTAGAGCCAAGGATATGTCATCTTTCTACCACTAGAATGGTGTCATTGTTGCGTGTTGTAGACGTTTCAAAGCCTTCAGATATGTCATGAGAGTTTATGGCAAATAATCTTCATTATTATGCGTGGATAACATTTATGTTACGGGTATGTATAATTCGCTCTCGAATCGATCTGTGGTTACATGTTGGTTAGAAGATTCTTTGTTCGTTTAAAATGAGTCTTGCTAATACTTGGAAAGTATCATCGCCCTCATCAAGGGCATTTTTCAGAGATAGTGGACTTGATATCTAGTAGTTTGTTAGAGTGTGATCAAAGTTAGACGTTCTACAGGTTTGATAGCTCTACCTTTTGAAGAGTTGTTGCACCTTAAAAATTGTTTTGGTTAATCAATCGCGATGTTAGCTAATAATGTCGAGAGTGAGCTCGAGGCTTCGAGACCTCGAGGGAACCCAACCTTTGGTAATGAGAATATTGAACCGTCACTCTTCTACCGTGGTTTCATAATGGTCATTTTGAGTATGACACAACGGGGTTGTGAGATATGTTTGACCATTTGGTAAATGCCAATGTGCGTAGTTCTACGCTCAAAAGTTTTTAGACTATTAGAGTGTTTGTTTATGCTTCTTGGATGAGTCATCAAGATTCTCTCATTTTCAAGAACGTGAGTAGATGTTGAGGTAAGCCAAGTTGGACATCGACGCCCATCGCCCTTGTTAGAGGATACCAACCTAGTTGAGAGAATCAGAGGTTCAGTTGTGAAGGCTCAACTCGAACTAGGTTTTTTGTCTAAGTGTTTCGCCAGGGGAAAACTGAGCTTGTTAGCTAGTAAAAAGTTAGTTAGTTGAGTTAATGCTTAAACCATTGCTAGTTTGTTAAGTGGAAGTGAAAGATCATTACTTGTCTCCTAAGGTGGATGACTCATTTAGCCAATTATGAAGTACATGTGTATTCCTCTAGGATTGGTGTGAGAATGAGATGTTTACGGTTAAAGTGTTAGAGGTTGGTAAATTCAAAATAAATTTTAGAATGATGATTTCTCTCTTTATGGAGTGTCATGGTAACGTTTGATGTTGTAGTGATGTTTGAGGTGTTTCAACGATAATAGGGTAGGGCCACCATGTTATCTCTCGAATATAAGTTTGATACTTTACGTGAAACGTGTGAATGTGTAAGAAATATGGAAATATGAATGTTGATGAGATAATGACCTTGTTTGTGGGAAAGGTTAGTTACCGTATAATCAGTTAAGAAAGTAAGGGTTGAGACTTCGTAAATACCTTTGTTTTGTATCATAATTTGTTTGAAAGGAGCAGAGAAACATTGGTGGAGATCCAAGCTGCGTGAGACTATTTTGTTATGACAGCAATGTTGACTCGGTTAGAGTCAAATGAGATTTTGAGATCTTTGATGATGTTTTGTTGTATTGTTAGGGTTGTATGTTTGTGCTAGAAGAGAGAATGATGTGTTTACCCTAACAGTGAGAAATTTTGGGCACTTGATCTTTAAGGAATTTGAGATTTGGACAACGACGTAGGTTAAAGTAATTAAGAGCTGTTGATCGATCACCACATAAGTAAAGTGAACTTGATAAATTATAGATTGTATGGAGTTAGTTCGGGTTATAGTATCATGCTGCCCATGCAGGGCGATCAAGGATCACAAGTGATGGTTGTATAAGGGAATACCGATGCTAGCTCAATGCGATATTGGTACTCGATTCATCTGGTGTCAGTACTGAACGATTAGTATCGGTACCCACATTTTTTGTTGGTTACGCTTCAAGTTGAAGATTGGGTAAGTTTGGAAGCTGTAAGAAGTAGCATCCGATTGTAATTAAAAGCATACAGTGTTGTGATTAGATTTAGGTCTGATGGTTTCTATTGGACTCAGAGATCTTGTTGTGGGTGTTTTAGAGAAAGTTACGTCAAGGCAAGAGATTCTCTCTATATAATATAATGGTCTGTATATGGTGAAATTTTGAGAGCGACAGTTTGTACCAAACTTTCGCCATGTGTTTTAGGAGACAATATGGAGTCGTGTGTTTGAGATAGTGATAAGTGTTTCACTTGCCATCAGTTGGAAGTCAAACATTGAGTTCCCTAGAGTTGTTGTGATGCTCCAATATTTATCGATGGTAATTAAATAGATGATTGTGGACCTTGTAAAAGATTTGTGAGTGCACAATTTCTTTGGGATTACGTTGAGTAATAATATAGTCATTGGTATGTACCGTTTAATATTTTTGGCAGAGGTGAGATCCAGATAGAAAGTTTGCTTGGATTGTTTGTGGGTTGGTTTGTACAACACTGCGGTGTATACATATTACCTTTTGACACGAGATTCGAGGTTTGTGATGAAACCTTATCTCTTTTTGGGATTTCATGCAATGAAAAATTTAAGTGAGGGTATAGATGACGTGTTTTCTGGACACAATATAGTTTGGAGTGTAAGACTCTTATGTGGACTGAGTTTTTGGGAGTTGTTTTCGTTGTCAATATGAGTTATCATGTCGAGTTTAAGGTAAGTGCTTGAGGCGAGTTGAGTCGTCATTTGTTGTTAGAAGTCTCGCACCGAACAAGCTATGATAGTGATAAGGGATGTCATTAGAGTTAGAGTCTCCTTCAGAGAGTCACCACGAGAGGGATCACTTCATTTTGGTTACAACTGTTATGTATCGTGTGGAGTTGTAGAAAGATTTTGTTGTGCAATAATCTTTTGGGTTCTATAGCATAAGTTAAGTTTTTTTGATGACGTATTCGTATGACAGTTTTATCGAGGTACCGTTGGGTTTTGCTTGTCTTCTGTAATGTATCGAGCGAAGATAGATCCTTTCGAAGGAAAAAATTAGTTGAGATTATATTGTATCGTTAGAAGACAAGGGTTATAATTGATAAGTGTTGTGAGATATCAGAGTGGTGCAATAGGAAATCTTTGAGGACATCGAAGAGTTGTAAAGGTTGTAACATCTTTTTCGTTTTATAGGTACAAATTTTGAGAATGAAATTTGTTTTAAAGATGAGAGAGTTGCAACGACCCAAATTTCAAGTTAACGAATCGGGCTTCGGACTTCGTTATTGAGTCTAAATTAAGAATGTTTAATATGGGCCTAGTGATAAAAGAAATAAATATGAAGTTGAGCTTTTATTAAATTAGTTATCATCTTTTAATTGAGGAGTTAGGAGTTTGAAATTTAAAAGAGAAAATGAAAGAGAAAATAGGGAAAATTAAAATAATAATGGTGGAGAGAGAATGTTAGAATGGGGGGAGGATTTTAAGAGAAAAAGTGAAGATGAAAAGCTTTTAAGCCTTATTTTCCCATCGTCCAGACTTTCATGACTCTCAAGGTCACCGCTATCGGGTAGAGCTCGCCAAGATGCATCCGTCGATGGTCGCCTCCTCGTCGTCACTGCTGCCACTCACCGGGGTAGAAAGAATGGAGATTCAAAGAGGCTCAAACATCATGAACCGCCATTCACCCCGTAAACTGAGGGTACTATTGGATTTACCAGTCAGAGAAGTACGGGCTTGGAGCTTTTCATTGTCGTTCTGTCACCGAAGGTAAGGCCGTCGCACGAGCTGTACTCATCGTCGGCCACGTGTGGGCATCATCTAGGGCGATTGAGCCATCCAAGCCAAGCTTGGTTGGAGCCGAGCCATCAAGCGAAGCCGCATTGACTGATCCGTTGACCCCGAGTTAAACAACATTGACCGAGCCGCTGACCTCGCCGTTGATCGCTTTGGCCGAGCCGTTGACCGTGTTGATTGATCTGTTGACTTTTTTTGGGTGATCTTACCTAGTGGTTTCTCAATATTTTGAGTTTATTGTTGCAGTCTGTTTTGCCAAATTCGAACTCGTTAAGCTATTTTTACGCTTTTAACCTTGTGATTTATTTAGTGATTGAGGCTAATTAATATGGGTGGTATTCATATATTTATGAGAGTTGTTCGGGTTCGAATACTGAATCAAGAGGAGCATTTAAGGAGTTCGAGTGAGGATTTATTGATTCAGCTTGAGGTTAGTACACCTCAAACTCCTATTGCTTCTTGAGCATTATAAGTATAATTGTCTTTCTTGTTAGTGGTCGCAAAATAGGTTGATGATAGATAAGTATGTGTTGAGACTGGTATTTAGAGACTTAGTAAATATTGAGATGCCTGATGAGCTTAAGAATATTCGAGACTATTATGATCTTTAGAGACCGTATAAGGTTGTTGAATATTCATATAATTATCTGATTAGTTGATTTACATGTTGTGTTGCTTGAGTGCTTGGGATATGCATTGGCATGTTCGATGGAAATTATACTAGATGGACTGCTAATTGGTAATATTCAAATAAATGATCATAAAGTTAGGAATTGATATTAAATGATTAAATACGCTAGCAAACAAACCCTAATATCTTTTATAAGCTTTAGGGATAGATTAAAGTATAGTAAATACCATAATTCGAGGAAAGTGTGCGAACCCATAAATAGGGTATTGGTATAAGTTTCAGCCATATCGGTACGTGATTAGGGGTTTTATCGGTACGGATCGACTCGTATATGTACTTGTGGAAATCTAAGATTCCAGTAAGTAATATCAGTATCGGTACGCGTGTGAGTACCGGTACCAAAGGGTACCGTATCGATACTCATGTTCGAGTGTTGGTACCTACTGAACGAAATAATCTATAATGCTAATAAAATATGGAAATTGACATGGGATATAAATGAGATAATATGGATTCATAAGATAATCAATGAGGATGATTAATGTACACTTCTATGATAATTAATAACTTGGTAAATGTTGGGTGACTTGATTGTAATAGCAACCGTAGGGATCCTTGGTAGATCTTGTGATGTTGTGTGTTATGTGGTAGACGTGTTCTTGCTATGTGTTGATATGGACACCTAGATGGTTGAGATAACTTTGTTTGGTGGGATCCGAATAACCAGAGAAAGAATGTTGCAACATTATGGTTATGATCCTGATGTTTAATGGTAACGAGCCTCATTCGAAGATGCTTGATGAGAGATTTTGAGCATAGAGTGTATGTATCTCGATGCTTAGTGGTCGCGGGCTTCACTCAGAGTGTATGTATCCCTATGTTTAGTGGTCGCGAGCCTCACTCTTATATTATGGTACAATGCTTATATGCTAAGAGAAGTATATGTTTTCTTGCTATGCTATATGATTTGGCGACTAAGGGTAGCACCATTTCTACATGATGTTATATTGCCATGTTTTGAGTATGGTTGGGCCTTGTGTGCCATGTATGATGATTACTATGATGAGAGCATGTGTTTAGGCAACTAGTAGTAACGCCACGTGTTTATTTATCTCTCCTTATTGCACGTACTTGCTTGTTTGCTTATGTTTATGATTATCATAAGTGTGGTAGAGTAGATGTGTACCACTGAGCTTTGTAAGCTCAGCACTCGAAATCGTTGTTTCCGTGCGTAGGTTGATTATTGGATCGTGGGTTCGAGGATCACTATCGGTACGAGATTCTAGCATGTGGTGATCTACAGAGCACGATACTGGTGTTTAGTGGGTCATGTATTCATAGGACCTTACGTGGGGGAGTCTGTAACTTTTATTTTTGAAATTGTATTAATCAAATCGAATGTTCAAATGTTTTAAATTTAAAACGGAGCTCCATTGTTCCGTTTTGATTATTTTACTATATTTTTAACGGTTGGATTTAAATGTTTTTGAGAAATACCTTGTTGGGCTAAACTCAGTTTAAGAAATATTATAATTTTGGGTTGGGCTTGAGGCCCAAATGTGACATCCGGGTCGAGAGTGTTACAATGCAAAATTTTTTATTCAATGAAAATTTATTATTCTTCAGAAAATAACTTTTTTCAAATTTAGTAAATAAAAATATAATTTTCAAAATCGATTAAATAAATGTTAACATTTTCGAATTTACTCAAATGATAAAATAAGTTTTATGACGATAATTTTTCCATAAAAATATAATCATAGATTACCTAAAAATTTATCCCTTTTATTATTTAACCCTATTTTCTTTTTGTTTCTACACCACTTTGATATTTAACCTTCAAATTTTGGTCAAATTTATTAAGTATTATTTTGGACAAAAACCTTAGCTCATTTTAATGATGATTACGTGTACTTCTTTCTTAACAAATTCAAAATAGGTCTAAGGGTGCAAAATAGCTTCAACTTTAGAAAAATCAATTAAGTCTTTGAACCGTCTTTTGCACATAATTAAGTCTTTCAACCAATAAATTAAATTAATGAAATTTTTTTTATCAATTTTGACCATTAAATTTTAATATATTTTTTTCTTTAAACATTATTGTCACATGGTAAACTACAATCCTATCAGGTGACATTTACACATTAATCCTTTATATTTGTAAATATTATTGTCACATGAATGATAATTATTGTCACATGATAAATTAAATCAATTAATTCTTTCTTAACAATATTACTATCACATGCTAAATTATTGTCCTATATATTTTTTTAAAATGATGATTAAATTAATAAAATTTGTATATACGAAGGATTAATTTTTTTTATAAAATCTATCAATTTGTAAATGTGGACTCAATTGATTTTTTAAAATAATGATCAAATTAATAAAATTTATAAATATGAAGGGTTAGTTTTGTTGAGTTATTTAAAATTATGACCAAATTGATAAAAATTTTAAATATTGAAGGTTAAATTCGTTGAATTATTTTAAATTAGAATTGAATTGATTCAATGTGTAAATAATTAAGATCAAATGTGTTATTAAAAAATAATGGTGTATATCAGTATATAACATTCGTGGTTACATGACACTCGTAATAGAATTTTCCTACATGATATAGTAAAAAGAAGGGTAAAACTTTGATACACAGGCTATGTAAAAATAATTTTACACAAGCATGTGTATTTATACTATAAAAGCTCAAATCCTAAATTCATAACCCTAAACCTTAAACCCTATACACTAAATTCTAAACACTAACCTTAAATTCTAACCCCTACAACCTAAACCCCTAATCCTTAAACCCTAAACTAAAACCTTAATCCCTAAAACTAAAAAGCACGTGCAAACTAAAGTTTACACGGCCTGTGTATCAAAGTTTTTTCCTAAAAAGAATTACTTAACAAAATAAGTAATAATTACACATATATATACAGCACACAATAATAATAATAATAATAATAATAATAATAATAATAATAATAATAATAATAATAATAATAATTACATATATAGTAAAAGAAAAGGATGGAATAACGTTGATTAGCAGAAATTTTATCACCTACGCCAATCATACATCTTCACATGGCTTTAATCGTCACAGCTACGGTAAAAACCATCATCCTCGACCTTCCAATAAAGCGATCTTTGTCTATGCTGACGGCAAGAAAACTTTTCATGTTTATAATCGCCGGATTTATAAACATCGAACATCCGAACTTTGTCACCGTGCCTGAAAACACAGTAGAAAAGTGTGTTCCCCCATAAGCTAGGCTTGAATTTGAAATGAAACTCGTTGTCTTTCCAAACAGTGCGCTCTTGGAGATCGTCGTTTTTCGACTTTATCGGTTGTCATCCGGTTAAGTAGATGAATGTGGTATACCATTTCCCAGACTAAAAAAATCACCTAATCCTTGTTGAGCCGTTATGAGTGTCAATACCAAAATCATAACTACTTTAGACATCATTGGTAGTTAATTGGAAAATATGTTTTAATGTTTTTTTTAAGTTTTAAAATGTACGATATGATTTTGTAATTTATATGGTTAGTGATGGCAAAGATTAATTATTTATTGGCTTAGAATGTATGGAATAGGTCAATTTAACCAAAACCACATGATTTTCCTCTATTGATGCCTTACCATGAAGCTGGGAAAGTTTGTTTGTGCTGAAAATTGCTCTTTTCTAAAGATGTTATCTGTTATATTTACAAACCCTTGATGTATACAAGTAAATTAATAACGGCCAATGAGTCGGATATTATCATGAATAATCCAAAATTAAACAATCAAATTAGTGGAGTAACCGATAAACCCATAAGAACCTGCATGTCCTGAGTTACCGGAAGAAAAGCCATCACAATTAAACATGGTCTACCCATCTATGTGTGAGAAAGTAGTCATGATGGTCGGAGATGGTGACCGAGGTTAAAGTGTAAGAAAATGTATGAACAATTATTAGGGGTTTAATAAAATAGAGTAAAAGGGTATTCTAAAAGTTTATTAATGATTGACCGTTTTTTGGGTTACAATGATATTGGGTATTTATAGCCCAAACTAATATCAAAATTAACTGACTAATAATTCTAACAGATGGTTGCAAAATGTTTTCTTGGGTTCTTTGATTGTAAAAGCAAAGAACTCAATGTCGGCCTTTGAAGCCGAAAGCATAAGGTTCGGGTTGAGAGAATCATTTTCAAAGATGACTTTATTCCTCATAAGCCAACTATATATGAGGATGTAAATGAAGATTAAAAATCAGGGAACTTTAGAGAATCGAGTGGATTCAGTTAGTAAAATTTCTTTGGAAATAAGGTAAAAGTTGAGTGGGTATGCCCGTTTGATTCCAGAAGGAAGAGATGTTTTGACATTCCTTAAGGATGTGAGAGATGTTTCGTATGTTGCACTGGTACGGATATAGACACAGGTAGAAATACGAAAATAGAACGAAAAAACACTAATTTTTAAAAGAAAAAAATATATATTTAGTACCATAACTATCTTCACGTTATTTTTTTGGTATCTAACTGTTATTTTTAGTAAAATAGTGTCTAACGTTATATTTTGTTTTGTTTTGGTACCTCTGCTGATTAGAATTAATGGAAAAAGTAACGTGGTTGGGTTAATAACAATTTAATCCAAAAACTTATACAATCTATCAATTTAGTCTAAAATTATATCAATTTAAATATTATTTTAATATTTAGATTAAAATTGTAATTTCTCATTTTTCTTACTCGTCTAGTCGAACACTTTCTTGGGTTTTGAAGTTTAAAAAACACGCTAAGAACAATCAAAACTTTAGGATTTGAGGATCAATGGAGGGCTAATGTGGGGTCCATTGAAGGACCCAAACTCTACGATCGGGATACTGACGAGAATATGAGGAAGTGAGAAAGGGATGAGACAAAATTATTTTTCCTCCATTAAGTTTAAATAGGTTTTTTAACGATATCTAGATCTATGTCCCTTTTGTATGGTTTCGTTCAATAAAATCGTACAAATCTTACTCTTCAAAAAAAGGATGAGACAAAATTTATCAAAATTAAGATGATGTTTTAAATTGATGAATTTTTGACTAAATTGATAATATATATAAGTGTTTTAGACTAAAACTGTGATTATACCAAGCCACATCATCATCTCCGTTAGTTTTTAACGGTCGGGTACCAAAACAGAACAAAAATGTAACGTTAGGTATCATTTTACAAAAAATTAACAGTTAAAGTACCAAAACAGAAACGCAGGCATAGTTAAGTATTAAATATGTAGTTTTCCCTTTTTAAAATTATAGTACGTGTACGGCATAAATATAAATTCTAAAAATGAAAAAAAAACATAAAAAATATGTGAGCATGACATTACACATACTTATATATTTATAGTTGAATTATGTGAGCAAGAGAAAGTCTAAAAGAAGAAGAAAAAAAGACATAAAAAGAGTGAAAGAATAGTAATAAAAAAAATAACGAAGAATATATTATTATAGGTACTCAAATTGTACTCAATATATCTCCATTATAAAGACATATCAAATACGTGATATAACTTTAGACAGAAGAACTTCGTGCTTCATAAATGGTTACAGGTTCAGTTTTACAGAATGGGCAATGAGAATCTAACTGGATACCCCGAGCAGCAAGTAGCATTCGATTTGACGTAAAATCAAAAATATTAGTGATCAAAACATAATTTTGTAAACTTTAGTGGTAAAAATGGAAATTTGTACAAAAATCAGAGATTATTTATGTAGTTTACCCAATAAAAAACATGAGAATAATTTTTCTTGAAATTGGGTCCAACCCAATTTTTTGTTTCCCCTATAGAATCTATCATTTCAGTCTTCAGTCACTTCCTCCTGTCACCTAAAGAAACAGAAAAAACCATGGAGATCCAAGAAAAACTGGTAAAGCTGAAGTACCCCATAGCCTTAGCACTCACTCTTTCACTTACCCTTTCAGCCCTCCTCCTTTACTCACCTTCTTTCCTCACCATTTTAACCTACTTTTGCCCTCTTTTGCTCTCCACCGCTCTCTTCCTCCTTGCTGTCATCTTCTTTGGGAAAACCTCCTCTCATCCCGCCGCCTCCGATCCGGCGGATAAGGCCGGTGAAGGCCTCCTTGACTACGTTGCCGGCCATCCAACCCAACACTCCGTCGACACAAGCCTGAGTAGTACAAGTTCCCACTCTTTACTGTGTAATCTCTAACTCTCTTTGCTTTGTAACTTGTTTCTTTTTTCTTTTCTGCTACTGTTAATTTTGGGAGGACAGTAATAATTAATTAATCAATTAATTACTACTTATTAGTTTTTTTTATTATTCACCTATCCAATTAATTTAAAAAAACTCAATCGATCTATCAACAAACAATTGGTCGGATATTAAATGACTCAAATAAATTTAAATATATTATCTTATGAGGATATTTTATAATATTCGATTTGAATTAATTAATTAAAAAATTAAACATCAATAATTATATAATAAAATTTAATAAATCCAACCATCATGAAATATTTTAATTGTTTAACATTAGGTTAATGATTCTTTATTATTTTTTTTTTGTTTAACAATAACCATGTGTTTTAGATTCTCTTGGCAAATGGCAAGCAAAGGACTTGTTAATACTTAATAGCAAGGTACTCCATAGGTGTACTGTAGTATCCATCACGTTAAATCTGGGACGTTGATGCTTTCACGTTGGGCCAGGAGGAAAGTATGATTATACTATTATCCTCTTCATTTTTATGTTCCTGATCGATGTGCCAAATAAGGTACGTTGATGGGGTCATGGGGCCACCTAGTTGTTGATGGCTACCAGAAAATTCAAAGTTTTGAGACCCACTTTTAACACAATCATCCATCCTTTGATGCTTCAGCTTGATTGGTCATGATCATAATTCATAGGTCCCGGCTCTCAAAGATTTTTTGGTTCAGAATCTTTCGTGTTTTGTTGACTTATACGAGAAAATTGTTGTCGACTATAAATTTTAAAATTATTTTATATTTAGGATGAAAATCGAACCACAATGACTTATCCCCAATCTGACCATGTTTTTGTTTCTATCCCAACTCTTAGGAAAAAATGTGGGATGAAATGATAGTTTGAAGTTGCATTATTGTAACTTGTTAAGTCGAGTGATAAAATGTTTAATGTTAAAAATAATTAGAAGAATTTTGTTCTCGTTTAAAGATTCAATCCAACTCGATTTTAAGTTTGTGCGACTAAACGAATTCCAGGGGTCTAAAAGAAAAAGGTAAAACGAGATTGGATTGAATTGTATTGTCAGAATAAATCCATTATTATTTATTCCAATACAATTACTTCAAAACATCATTCCAAATGGCAAGCAGTTTTTACAAGAAGGTTGAAAATCAAGATAAAATTGGTGATCTAAATTCTTAGACTCTTACAGTACGGTATAGTGTTGACATTTTTATGGTTTTTGGTGCTATTTTGATCACTTTTCTTGAGTTGATTTTGCTGGATCATTCACATCATCAACATCAACATCCTTGATCACATCATTGAGATCTTTCATGGCGTCCGAAACATCGTCTTGCTTGATCTTTCCCATTTCTTTTAGCTTATATAAGATCATATCAGCAGCCCTGCCAAATGAGTTAAACAAGGTTAATCGTGTTATCGAAGTGATTTTACAAGAATTCATTCGGCGAATTAAGTAAATCTTACCCGTAAGCCTTGTGATGCTCAATATGATCGGCTGCCTCTAGGTCTTTCTTGGCTGTAATGTTGCTAGCAATGACCCATTTCGCCAATTTCCTTGTTTCGACATCGGTGTATACCTCTGCAATGTAGAGAAATAGCTGGCCTACGCAGGTAGTTCCAGTCGATACCCAAAATACAGCAAACATGCGACCGAATGTGGTTTGGAAGCTCTCATCTCCGAAGCCTGTGGTTGACATGGTAGTAACTGCACAGTAAACGCAATCGAAGAAGTCCATTCCTTCGACGGTGAGCAGAACAAAGATCCCGATGACGAAATGTCCCCCCATAGCCATCAACGATTTCTTGACCTTGTTGTAGTCTATTTCGAGGCAGTCAATCTCCTTAAGGGCTTCCGCCGGACCAATTTTTCGAGCCGTGCGCAGGGTGTTAACCATCCCCATTTGTTGCTTCACCACCAAGTACTTTGCAGCTATCTTCACTGCTACTCCGAACAGAAACATCCCTATGGTTACAAAAATTATGGATATTATTCGTGAATCGAAAGTGCGAGGGACGAGGTCTCCATAACCAACCGTGGTCATTGTGGTGACACAATAGTAAAGTGAATCAACGAAGTCATTTGTTTTATGCCCTCTGAGGTCATCCTCCAGTGCATAAAAGCATATAGTTCCAACAGTCAAGTAGACACCGAAGTATATGCCGAGCTGCTTCAGATCAGGAATCTCGGACCGAAGAGTACCAGGAGGAGCACATTTCGCAGCTACCAAAGTAGTTTTGGCGCCCCGAAAGCTTCTTTTCTTAGGAGCATGTTCATCGTTTGTTAAATTGGCCTGCTTTGCATCGTCGGAAGCCATTGAATCGATCGAGTAGAAGTGACCCAGCATTAAGATTACCTGCAAGAAGCATTACAACATACAATATTCATAGTTATAAGCTCCTTGAAATCACATATAAAATTATCAGTAAATTTAAAATACAGCTTGAAAGGAAGACCTCGGAACGTTCAACGGAGACGGAAGCGACTTACCAGAGAAAGTAAGTTTGTAATCCAATATAAAACGCTTATAACTAGAGGGAACTTCGGTTCCAAATGCATTGGAAAGTTCCTGGAAGATCCATGCTGATGTCGTTTTCTGTTGTAAGAAATAAATTTGCACTGTGGAGTGAAAGGGGCAGTCCATTCTTTTTACATCCTCCTTTTGGTATGTTCTTAGGATTATGGGAAATTTCGCATGCACATCCAAAATGAGAAATTTCAACAGGTGATTCATGGAAATATCAATTCTATATGCAGTAAACGTTGTACACTTGATGAGGGTCTCCAAAGTGCATTCATGTTTCATCTAAATTATATAAGAGATTATTGAAATTAATCTGCAAATTTATGTTTCTGCAGAAGATATTAGCCATAAATGGACTGTTCTTCCAGAATTGCTCCAGTTGTGTTTTCGAAGTCTGAATCTGAAAATCGGCACGGAACAGCTTGCTTTTCATTCAAGTTTGAAAACTTGTGTATATCAGCTTTGCTATTCAAGTTTGAAAACTTGTGTATATCAATAGCTCTTTTGCTTGCATAACAAGCTTTCCATTTGCTCCAGAACCAGATGATTTGTAAGAAGGCAACAATTCATACTTTAAACTTTATAGGAAGTTGCTAAGAATAGCCATTGCGAAATACATTCATCTGTGTGAATGAACACCCGGACATCGCAGTCGGACAATGTCTGATAACAAGTGTCTTCAGGTTCCTAGCAGCTCAGTAATTCATATATTACCATGGAAAAAGAGAAGTTCGATTCTCGATAACTCGAGACAGTGATCTATAAATGATTAAAAAGTTTGTATAACAGGTCTAGAGAATAGCTGTAAGATCATTCACCTCATTACACCAAATCCAATAGATGCTAGGCCAATCCTAAGTTACTAACCTTTCATTACATGTAATGGTTCTAGGGGGTCCTAGTTTCACCGGATTGAGCTTCGGTTATATCAGATACTGACAAGGTTCCGGACTGGTCGACGTCTAGATTCTCAAATTCCTCCAAGATAAGTGAAATATCATTTTGGCAAATCTTTCCCATTTCTTTAAGTTTGAACAGAACAAACTCAGCCGCCCTACAAAAATTAAGCAAAGAAAAAGGGAAGATGTCAATTAAGCTGATAACAGATTGAGCTGATAAAAAGAAAGCATCTAATTTAATAATCTGCAAATCTTTACCCAACAACTCCATCGTCATCAATATCGGCAGCCTCCAAATCTACATTTGTTGTTTTCCGTGTAAGAACCCATTTCACCAGTGCTCTTTGTCTGTTCTCTGTACTTACCTCGGCAACGTAGAGCAAAAACTGAGCCAAGCAGATGGTGCTAGCTAATATCCAAAACACAGCAAAAATACGACC
Source organism: Hibiscus mutabilis (assembly GCA_019671005.1). Classification (NCBI taxonomy): domain Eukaryota; kingdom Viridiplantae; phylum Streptophyta; class Magnoliopsida; order Malvales; family Malvaceae; genus Hibiscus; species Hibiscus mutabilis. The sequence goes on along the minus strand of CM033713.1, from coordinate 15,244,357 downwards.
CCCTTCGGTCGAAAAGCTTTTATCTCCATATCCCAAGGTTGTAACTGTAGAACAAACACAGTAAAACGCATCGACTAGGTCTAAATTCTCAACTTTATACAGGAAGATAGTCCCGGTTAATATAAGCACAACAAGAAGGATCAATGTTGCATAAAACTTGTATTTCACCCTTTTAGTCTCAATCTCCTTTAGAACCTCACATTCACCAACTTTTTTATACATATTCAAGGCTTTAACCAGCAATATTTCTTGCTTATCCGCCAAGTAATCCGCAGCTTTGCTAAGTAAAAGCCCGATCAGAGCCATTCCTGTGAAGACAAAAGCACATGCTAGCAGTTTCGTGAGGTCGCTGTTAGGAACAAGGTCTCCATATCCAACAGTGGTCATTGTAACAACACAGAAATAAACAGCATCAAGAATTCCATTAGTTTTATCTCCTCTGATTTGGTTCTGGGTTGTATAAAAGCAAAGTGTGCCTAAACCCAAGTATAATGTCAAAACTAGGACTACCTTTGTAGGACTCGGGTTAAGTCTCCCGAAAATGGACTCGGAATGTGGAAGTGCTTCTTCTCCATTAGTAACAATAGGAACAAAATCTGCTAAAGGAGCACTTCGAACACGTCGAAACCGTCTTCCCATCTTTGGTCCATCCCCATTACTCTTTCGAGTTTCCAGAGTCGTTAATCCTGATAGCAAAGGCTGGTTTGCATCATTACAGGCCATTAGGAAGATTCAGCAGACATAAATCACTTCCAGGAACCCTGCAATTGTCAGAACATTAGACTTTAAAGTAACCAAACTGGTACAGATAACATTCTTCTGATATTAAGAAGTGCCTAGTGTCGACCAAACCGGTCATGTGTTCAATCCCGGACAACCCCTTCTCTCTCGATCTGCCGTTTATCCGGTGACCTCTTTTTAGTTTTCGTTTCAAAGGTGAATTAAATCTACTAAACCTCCAAAATCTAAAGTTTCTTTCAATTACAAACAAATTCGTCCCTATTCAATCTACGTTCTTGAACCAAATCTGAAACTTCACACTTCTTTTTTTGGTTTAACCATTGGTTTCCGACCCACTTATGGATTAATCCAGATCAGATTTTGGAGAGGCTTGTTATGAAACTTCAAACTTTAAATCCCTTAAACACAGATCAATAAAGCATCACAAGAACAAAGATGAATTCCAAACTAACTGCCAGAACCAAAATCTAAACTTGAGAGAATTCTCAGCATTGACATCAATGTTGGGTCCAGACAGACACTGTACAGGCCAAGATCTTTGCAAAGTGACTCAAAGTTCACATTTTTCATACAAAACTGGTTCTGCCATGGAAGTTTGTGATAAGCTCAGAAACAAACGCTGAAACAAAATACAAACAAATATCTAACAGGAAAAAGTGATGTTTCTAGAGACTTACCTTGGAAAACTGGGGTTTTTTGGAGTGAAACGGTGGAGGAGAATTAGAGGATAGCAAAAGCTTTTGGAATTTTTGAGAAGATCCAAAGTAGATATCAGTTGACTGTTGATTGTTTGTCGTTTTTTTCACCACATTTTTAGCTGCAAACGCAGCATATGGCATTGATTGAGATTGAAAGCAAAGATATAATAATATTACAAAATTTGGAAGTATGTCGGCATGATAATAAATAATGTAATATTACTTTGTGAACATAAATTAAAATAAAAGAAGTGTTAATCTAACTTTTTTTTTGAATATATGTTAATCTAACTGTAGACATTGATAAGGATGTATGGTATTATAATTAAACTACTAGCTTTTATATCAAATAAATGGTTAGTTATAATTTATGTTCACATATATTAAAAATAAAATCAGGTGTGTTTGATTATTACATAGTAATTATAAATAGTTTAAATTTTTTATATTAAATTATTAGACAGTAATTGCACTTTTGTAGGTACACAAATTTAAGTTTTTAATACTTATTTGACTGAAAATATAATGACACTGAAATCTATTAATAAAAAATTAAAAGATTCAAAATTCATTAACATTAGTTATCGTTGATGGTCAACGTTGATGATGACTTTAGACGGTTCATCTTTTTGGTTTGAGTAGAAAGTTTACGCCAATGGTTAGTTGAGGAGATTGAAAAAAAGTGGAGAAGATGATGAACAGTAGTAGTGTCACAAGTCCTCTCTTCGGTATAGTATGTATAAGTATTTTTATGTCCTTAAACTGCAAAAAGTTTTCTTTGGTAGTTGATGTCAGTCTTAAGGTTAAGGTTGATGGCTATTGATGAGTTTGCATAAATATGTCTCGTTACTTGATACTCGGTTCGAAAAGCCCGCGAGCTACTCGAAAATATAATATACTATTTTTTTATTTTTTATAATTTAAAATCTAAATTCCTAAACTTAAAACCTTAAACATAAGTCTTAAACCCTAAATTCTAAATCCTAAATTCTAAACCCAACAACTTAAACCTCTAAACTCTAAAATTAACAAGCTTGAGTTTACACAACTTGTGTATCAAAGCTTTTTCTTGATAGGGCTTTAAATGAGACATAACAGATGACGAGCTATTCGAGTCCGACACGTACAAAGGTCGGTCAATATTTGACTCGATTGGGCTCGAATCAAGCTTAAACTCGACTCGAGTTCTTAACGAGCTGAGTCGAGCTCAGATTTCTCAAGCTCGTTAAAAATCACTTTCGCTCGAACTCGACTCGAAATCTTAACGAGTCGAGCTCAGCACTACTCAAGCTCGACTCGTCTCGTTTACACCCCTATGCATAAACATATCCGACTGTTAGGTAGTAAAGCAGTTGATAGGCCAAGTGGGTCTGACAACTGTCGTGTCTAAGGACTAACTCTTGACAACAGTCACGTTAAGAGATCGTGAGGTACATGATTACTTTCGAATGAGTCCTGGGGCATCTGAAGAAAAACTCTAAAGATTTTGAGGGTCCTATATGCGAAAGAATGACAATGGAGAAGTGGATGCGAATGACATCGAAGGCAAATGTACAACACTTATGATGCTCCTTTAACCAAAGGGACAAGTGTTGTACATCCATCTTTGAAGTCTTTCTCAGCCACTCCTTCATAGGTAGGAGCCTGAAGCCATACGATTTTTTTTTAAGATGCCCCAAAGTTTATCCCTAGGTAGTATTGATCTCTTAACATGATCGTTGTCAAGAGCCAGTCCTCAAACACGGCCATTATTAGACACAACAGTTGACTCTACTATCTGACAGCTGAATCTGTTCCTACAAACTCATTAATTGTAACCCTCTCGACCCGGCCTAGTTGCAAGACCGAACCAAGAGAGCTACATTAGGTTTACCAAGGTTGTAACACCCTCAACGTGTATTCGATATTCGAATACACATTAAAGATGTTACTAACTGATGTAAACTGATTTTTCAGACTTGTAAATTTATTTATTTTTCTTTTATTTTGTTTATATTATTATGATTATGTTTCACTAAGTTTTATTTAACGTGTGTTTTGTATCACACGTAGGTACTTCGGACTAGATAGCAAAAGAGGAGCTGCACATCGTTGGATCAAGTTCGCTTGTATTATCAGTAAGTATCACCACATCATAGTCTAGAGGGACATGAATCAAATTTAAGTAAGTAGCTATTTTGTATGAACTAGAAACATGACTAAGTTTTGAAAAATTAAGAATATTAGAAAATATGCTTTAAACGAATTTAAACTTAGTTGGTTGTTTATCGTGTAGTGATTATGAATCACGCGTAGATATTAAGGAGCATAAGGAGTAAGGAGCAGCAGAGGACATCATCACATTTTGGAGAGCCAAAAATAAGTATCAGTATGACATCTTTGATGTCATCTTTTGATACTACTAGTTGGCATGTATATTTATTAATGTTTTGGCTGCTCTGATATGTATATGTTTAGAAAAGAGTAAGTTTAAATCGTATTTTATTTACTATCTAAATGATTGGTAAATTAGACAGTTTTTACGCAGTTTTATTAGTCATATGATTTAGAAGTAAACTGCCTAGTTGCTGCTTGAAACCAGGTTCGAATTTAACTTAAAATATTAGTTTTAAATTTTTACGCTATTTGCTAAATAACTAATTTTGAAGGTTATATTTTATGTAATAAATGAAACAAGTTTTTATTGAATTTATATCGATGATAGATTGTAAATGTTAAATGACATCTCTGACCTGTATTCAGCAATGGATACAAGAATGGGGTGTTATAGAGGTAAACCGAAAGAGGTTCAACCCGAAAACCCGACCATTTTTCCCTTTTTCTTTTATCTTATCTAGATGCAAGTTATTTATCCTATGTGTGCATACAGATCTCTGGTGAAAGTCCAACTCAATCGAGCGCCAAAAAGACATCCAATTGTCCAAAGCTACGAATAAGGGACCAAATTGCAAAATTTGAAAATTTAGCGGACTTAGCCCAATTTTAAGTTATCAACCTTTAATTAAACATGTTTCATGCTTACACGTCAAAAATCAGCTCAAAACAACCACCTTATCAAACTCAATTGCATCCACAATATTCAGGGACCAAAACGCAAGAAAACAGAACCTCATTTCCATGACATTAACAGACTTAACGGTCATCAGTACCGGTACGGACACAGCCGTACCAATACGGAGTAGACACCCGTACTGGTACCTGGTGCACCGTATCGATATGCCACGTCAGCTTGCAAAATTAAATACCCGTACTAGTATGACCTTTCGTTGTTCCGGTACATGGATTTTTCTCAAAAAGTAACTTTCCAGTATTGAATCCCCGTACCAATACACATCATACCGTACCGGTACGCCAATTCTATATTTCTTATCCGTACCGGTACGCACATACCTATACCGATCCCTATTGCCTGAGATTGCCTAGCCGTACCGATACGGTCCCTAGCGTTTCGGAACGCCTGGGCCTGTAATGTCATTTTTAGCTGATTAAACATGTTTCCATCCTTCTAAACATATTCTAACATGTACCTAACATATAATCAACATAAACTATGATCAAACCATTAATCAACATCACAAGTTCATCAACATTTCATGGCATTTTGCATCAAACGTAATCTATAGGCATGCAACCTAGAAACCATTCAAGTAAAGCATGAAACTCCAAACCATCACCAAACCTAAACCATAAATTACAACTTTAGAGCAACCAAACAAACTTGCTCAAACATGGAGTTTAACAAAACTTCTCCCAAACCAAAATGAGTGCCCCACCATTGCCCTTATTACTTATAGTCTAAACCGAACATACTTTGGTCAACAAGCCTAACTAGGATCTCTTGCTTCTTGCTGCCTCCAGCTCTCAGTTCTCTGCATTGATGGACAAAATGAGCATATGCGCACTAGGCTTAGTGAGGAGAGCTCAAACAACACACCATCAATGCATTAAAACTTAATCTCAACAATACTATGAAATCTCATTTCAAATAACTTTTAAAACATTATCATGCCTTTAAAACCATGCACTTATCGTCTTCAAAACTCATCGTATTAATCCATATGCAAAATGTATCATTAAACAACATCAAGTCTCATTGCTCAACCTCAATCTAAGTCCTTCAATGCATAACAATCATATGCAAAGCTTAAAGAGTAAACATGTATAAATCACATTATACAACATAAACTTTCTAACGATACTTCAACAATTATATTGGCTTACAAGTGATCATCAAACAAGTCCATTAACAAAAGAGTTCATCGTATACACGGATTCAACAAGTGTTCAACCAACACTTCAAGCCATCTCAACCGGAATAGCAATACAATTACAATCGTGGTACACTATCAACCCACGGGGACACCAACCCCAATCATCGGTTAGACGCTTAATCCACTAACGAGAGTCTACGGTACTGTTTAACCCCTCTATCGTTAGGGTACTCGGATGGAGTTTTTGGTACACGGATCTAAGCCCCTCAACATCCAAGGCGACTTATTATAGTGCACTCAATCCTATGGCCGGTCAACTATATCCGATAACAATTTTAAAACCACATCACTTGCCAATATAATTAACCATTTAACATTTACCTCACTGCTTTAACAAGCATTAACCAAACCATTTTCCCAAGCAACAACCATGCTTTAAATCACAAGTATAAACCATATACTTACAAGGTTCACTAACCATGTGCAACCTTCAGCATTTCATGCTTATAAATAGTATATCAAACACTTTAAATCATGCTTAAATAGTAGGTAATATGTAAATCAAAACAAGTGCATAAAACCATTTAACATTAGCACGAGCGAGAGAGAATATCCATTTTTACTTACTTTCAAGTTTAAACCAGCGTATCAAGCTAAGTTTAAACTCCCATATACCACCTTAAACATTTCAAAGCTGGAATCCACGTTCTCACTCACCGATACGCGAAGCCTTGATTTGCCGACGCGAAATCAAGTGTCCGAAGCCTCCAACGCTACAATGTTTGCTTCCAAAACAACCTCCCCTGTTTAAACCACATAACAACAGAGGATTAATGCATCTCTATGCATTTACAACACTGCAACAACAGATCCTTACGGATTCTTGCATTCACCTCACAATTACCCAACCACAACAACCAAAAACTCCAACTAATCTTTTCCAAACACAATCCAACCACAACCTAACAATCTAACACCACTTTTATCATCAATTAACATCTAGAAACAGAATCAAATCAACCTAACACCTCTAACAAACACACGGCCACCAGAATACCTCAAAAACACAAATCTAGCAACTTAAATAATTAGAGATTCAAAAGCTTCGGGATTCCATTGATAAAATCAACTTATCAACATCATTATACATCCAAAATATGTTAAAAAACAATCCATAACACTGGAAATCAAATTCAATTTGAATATTTCATCAATTTTACCCAATTAAATCTATATAAAAACACAAAATCAGATTATAAACTATAAATCAAGGATCAAATACTTGGGATTATCAATAAAGAACCATTTAACAGAGGAGATCACGAACCTTACCCATGTTATGTCATTTCTCTCTCAATTGGCTTGTTTAAAGCTAAGAAAACATAAGATTTCAATGAGATTTTGTAAAACAAAGTTAAAGAATCAAATTAGAATCAATAATCTGAGTGAAAAGAATCTCTCATCTATGAATTTTGATGAAATTCTGAGTGTTTGGCAGAAAAGAAGTTGAGAGAAAAGGTTTAGAAAAAAAGTTATATGAATTTCTTTGAAAAGCTAATAACTAACTTTAGATATTTAATCCTTCTTAATCACCCTTTAAAAACACATGTTTAAAATGATTTAATTGAAGGGAGAAACCATCAGCAAACACTTGGTAAATTAGCACCTTAAGGATTTTAAGAATTTAACTCTTTTCATTTTAGTCATTTTAAAAAAGTTTTCAAAAATCGCATTTTGGTCACTAACCAAACATTTTCCAAAATTGATTCCACTTAAAATCAATATATATAAAGAGATGATTTTTAACTATTTTTTTATATTTTTATCTTACCGAAAAATATACGGTCCCGAATCCGACTCGAATTTCTAACCCAGACCACCAGACCGTCTAATAACCCTCAAAGCCGCTAAGCCCAAAACCGAAGCGTTATATTAATAGTCATAAACTCTTAGACTTAGACTGACACCAACCACCAAAGAGACTTTTGATGGTGTTAAGGACATATAAATACTCGTACATGCTACACTGAAGAGGACTTTTTGACACCCATACCACTGTTTATCATCTTTTTCCACTTTTTTTTCATCTTTTTCTAAATAACTTTTAACTATGACTCTATGTCTAAACTAAAAAGAATAAATAGTTTAAAATCGCCATTATCCCTCATCGACCATCAACTGATATTTATGTAAGTATCTTCATTCTTAACCTTATAATTATAAATTCTTATTGGCTTTTCATTTCCACCCTTATTCTTCATTTGATTAAGTAGATATTAAAATATATAAAATAAAAAATTACTTAAAATATTGTAAAAGGTATATAAAATATTATAAAAATACATAAATTATTATAAGTTCGGTTTGGTAAACAGTGGTTTGAGTTGAGATTAACGGTTTAAATCACTTTTAAAAGTTTGACTAGTCAAAACACTAATGTAGATGTTTGGTGAAAAGAAAATTAGAAAAGTTGATTGGGGTGAAATCTCTTAATTTAAAAAAGATGTTTAGAGGAACTTTTTGAGTTTAGAAGTTTTAATATAAAAATTATAAATATTCTTTTACCCTTACCATTTACAAAATATCTCCGAATAACCTACATTTATTTTTTTTATTTTTTTCACCGCAACGTATTCTGTAACCAGCCGTTTTATCTTTTTTTTTAAAAATTGTTCTTTTGATCGATCAAATTGAAAAAGCCTAAGCTATCAAGTAAGGAGTTGATTTCTAATTTCTACTCTCTTTTCTGTTAAATATTCAATTTGTTCGATTATTTTCATCCATTTTCCCCTTCATTTGCTCTTTGGAATAGTTTTATTCCATTTATATATAAATTAATAAATATAAAATATTAATAACTAATAAAATATTTAAATAAGTATTGAATATGATTATGTCCTTGTATGTTATTTTGTTTGTTTAAATAATCAAATAACTATCCGCTATCAGTTATTTTATTAAATATTTTTATACAATAAGCTAATACAATTCGCTAGTCAAATCAATTAATGCAATCAACTATTAATTATCAATTATCCGTTATTGCCAAACAGGCCATAACATTTGAAGTATGTATCGAAAACTGATAACATTTTCACCCAAAATATTACAATTTTGTAACAATCTAGAGTATATATTTTTAAAAATATTTTAGATAAACATTATTTTTACCGTAGATTAAGGTTTCGTGAGTTAAAAGGGGCCAAAGGGGGTCAAACGAATGCTAAAAAAGTATAACCCGAAACCGGCAACATTGGGTTCGACCCGAATAGAATGCGTGTACTGCTACTATAAATACTCCAATTTTTAAACTTCCCAGAAAAAAAATGAAAAAATAAAAAAATGGAGGGAATTCGCTCTATAGATCTGTTGAGAAAAATCAAAGGTTTCGTTAATGAAATCTTCAATGAAATTATCCATTTTTAAACTGCTTTTATTCTTCTTCTTTCTTCTGGTTAACTTTCTCTGAAAAATCAAAATCTTCTCTCCGTGTTTGCAGAGTTTACGCTATCGATCTTGGAGGATTTGAGCGAAGGTCGATCTCCTTTGATCTCCATCCAACGCTTCAGAATCTACTGCGCCAATTTTGATTCAAATTGGTTTGAAATAGATTTTGCGCTCCCCCCTTGAATTTGTGCTTTCTTTTATGCTGGCTTATCTAATTTTAATCAGAGATTTAATGAGATGTTTTTGAATTATAATGTTCCTTTAATTTTGAATTTTTCTTCTTGGGAGAAAGACGAAAAAGGAATGTTGAATACATTGTTATTACTGTGCTGAATACAGCGGCTGCAGCTCTAATAAACCCAATGGGCATGGAATTCTTACATTTCAAAAGGAAAGCCATGTCCATAGAATTGGTAATTGAACTAAAAAAATACTTAAATTACGATTACATGAAATTTTGTTGGAAGAAATTGATTGGATGATTTTAATGTTTTTCAGATGTCTTATTGAGGGTGCTACTGATAGTTCAGCAACTTCTTCAAGAAAGCAAGCATGCTTCAAAGAGAGATATATATTACATGCATCCATTAGTATTTTCAGGTCCAATTTCATTACAGTGTTGAAAGTTTTGCTTGTTAGAATCAGAGGACAGTGACTTGTTTACACAATGTATTACTTTTATACTGTTTTTGGTGACAATATGCTCCATTCTATTGATTTGCAGTGATGGTATTGATGAAGCTTGAATTGTGTTTAGATCAACTTGTGTAATTTAATGATTTTCACACTTTTTTGGGGGTTTGTTCATGTATTGTGGTGCAGATCAGACTGTCGTAGACAGAGCAATTAATGACATATGCATCCTTCTGCAATGCAATCGGCACAATCTGAAAGTGGTTGGTAACCTATACCGTTAATGGGGAATGGTGGTGTGGGTAGAACATATAATAGAAGTTCAAAAGAGATTAAAATTTTAATCCCATGTATCGCATTCCAGAATCGACTTTCTTCTGTTTGTTTTTGTTTACAAAAATAAGGGGAGTTGAGACTTCAGAGATAATAAAAGTTGTGAGTAGAGATCCACTCATTTCGAGACATTTGACACATATTCTTTTGGCAGGTTTCTGTTGGAACTGGGTGAGGAAGACTGAAGAATCTAAAACATATTTCTGGCAAATTTGTCTTCAAATAATGCATTTCAAGTTCGTTAGTAATTCGTTTTCTGTATGTTATTAATTAGTAAATGCTAATTCCATTCATTAGAGCTTTCCGCATGTCAAACATGAGTTGTTTAAACCTTAGGATATAATAACTTAATGAAGCTGTCTTCAACTGAATGGACTGTTTTTGTGCACTTGTTTGTAAGAATTTGAGGTAAACTTGTGACAGTGAGTTGAGATCTAACGAATATGTAACACTGACTTATATGGGTTACCAAAAAAAGGTAGTTGCCTGTTTTGACCTACTATCAGCTGGCAACCTTTTCTTCATTCATTTCATTGCAGAGTCAGCTTGTAACACCATGATCCCAAGTCTCACATTTGCCTTTCTCAAAGATAAATTATATTGATATCTATTTATTTGTTTATACCTGCTATAGGTTGGTGATGGGATGGTTAAGATTCTTTGAAGCAGGACGGAAATTTGATTGTGTAAATAGCCCCAACAATGTAAGAATGGGAGAACTGTGTATCTAAGCTTGTGGCATCATAGTCTAAACATGCCAATAAATAGACATCTAATTCCACACAATCCCTGTTCTTGTTGAGGATGTTAAAGGTGTGTTAAGCAATAGATAATACCAATAAAGGTCACATATGAACAAGAAGACGAATATGTCAGATATAAGCCTCCCTTGGTTATTACGTGCAGATCTTGTAAGCGTTGCCCACTACATACTTATTGTAGAGAAAGAATCAGGTAAACTCTTTTTTTCAATAATCATGTTGTACTTAAGCTGAATGGTTAAAATATTTGTAGATTAAATTTTCATTTTTGAATGATTGGCATAAATGAAGTCCTCCAGCGTTTAGCAAATGACAAGTTTTGCAGCAAAAACCGTTGCATTGTCATCACAGCAAGTGCAAACTTGGCTCACACCTCCTTTATTTAAATTGTTTAATATTTGTCTTAATTCTTATTAAAAATATTTTTTGTTCAGGGAAGAGGCTATCCAGATGTTTCCACAAGAAGGTGAAGGAAAGGCTAAATTAATAATAGTGATAACAACAATATTACTCGTAATAATTTCCCAAGTATTTAGAAGGAAAGATTAAGAGTCGTTTGTGTGGCAATATATGCCAGTCTGATGCTACTGGATCGGTCCATCGTTCAGCCTCTGTTAATTACTGGACATGTTACTCTTTAGGTTTTTGCGACTACTCGTTGACAAGTTATGTCTTCCTGTCTATTGCTTGGTTGATTGTGACCCATATGGCTTTGACATTCTGGCTACTTACAGGTTTGGTTCTATGGTATGTTTTTTCCTGTTGGTGTCCTAAAGTTTTCAACTCAGGCAACACACAAGTAGATTAACTTTCATTCATATCAGCATTATGACACGAATCCTTTCCTGTTGAATTTGCTTCTTAGCAAATGTCCTATGATGCCAAATTTCTGCGAGTCCCACAGATCCAATGGCTTGGAGCTTTTCCTTCAGATTCTGAGAACTACAATCTTCCTCAGCAATGTCTCTTGCCTTTGACAATGGAAGGTGATACAGTAAAGATCAGTGGCTGCCGCCGGCATCCTCATAATTCCCGTAACACTAACACCCCAATCTCTTATCAAGATATTTTGAGAATATGCTATGATATAAAATAAGAGAAAATAGTAAGACTTTCAAGTCAAAACGGACAATACCTTGCAGGTTACTCAACTCGCGACTTGCGAGGTATTGTGGGATTGGGGGTGTCACAATGATATGTTTCGAGTTTACTGTTCTTTTAATTCCCTCCTAGTTTGTTTTGAGATTCCAGTATTTCCTGACTGCCAGATAAGAGAACTGAAGTCATGTTACAGAGATGCTTACTTCAAGAAGTGCCAGATTGGAGGTAGAATTTCCTAACATTTTCTCTTAAAATATTTATGTATGGTTTCTAATTCAATTATTAAATCAAGAAGAATGGCCTTGTTGCATGTTGAAAATCGGAACTAGAGTTGATGCTGCAAAGAGGAACCAAATTTGAGATCGAAGCATTGTCAGTTCACTCACTTTCCTTCTTGTCTGAGGTCTACATTCCATGTAAGATTCAAGAAATAACATCTATTTGTCACAGTTGATACTTTGCAACTACATTTAACCTATGTGGGATAATCACAATAGCTTTGAATTGAAGGGAATAAATTCTTAGCAGATCCAAACTCAGTTATAATTGTGTATTTAGACATTTTTTTATAGGAATTGGGGCCTCGTTAAAACCCCACGAAACTATACTGTGTATTTAGACATATTTAGTAGTTTCATTATCATTAGAAAAATTTGCCATAAAACCAAGCCTTAATTATGCAAAGACTGCAAATACCTTCTTCTCATAATATTTATACTTTGCAAATGAATTTTGTAATATTTACTTATAATTTTATTTCTTGCTTTGATATTTACTTATAATTGTTTATTTTGAAAAATAAAAATTTATTTTATAAAATTATTATGAAGTTTGTACAATTAACCTTTACCAAAAAAAATTGTCCACTGAGCCTTAGTGCATTTGCAAAAGACTTTCATCGAAATGAAGTCTTAGTTGACATTAGATCTCGAGTTTCATTTTGGACAATCTACCTATTTCATTTTGGGCTAAGATTCATTTAGGTAGGTAAATCCTTAAGACGAGTTAATTAACATTTATGGTGGTGGGTATATGTATAATAAATATAATGGATAATTTTGTCATCCTTGTGATCCTAAATGATTCGATAGAATTAATCTCTATTTAGTTTGTTAAAACGGATAGAACAGAGACACAAGTGATTCACCATGGAAAAAGTAATAGAAGAAGCCCATTTTAGGGTTTGACCTAGTCGAGTGAATTAAGGCTTGTAGAGTGGGAAAAGCAAGACATTTGCTTCAAGAAACTCCAACCACATGAGCGTATTTGTATGACCTGTTGTAGTTGAGTAAGAAGTAAACAAGTTGTGCACCTTTTAGGTTGCTGAAATACACATAACATATATCAAATGCATGCATATATATGCCCCCCAAAAAAAGCCATAGATTCTTCTTACTTTTCTGTTTCCTCCCCCCCCCCCACCCCCCATGATTCTTTGATGATTTGTGCAGGAAAAAAAAGAACTTTCTTGATCTGTTTTGTTAGCATTTTATCCGGAATATGTACGGAATTGAAAATTTTGCTACAAATGATTCCATTAATGGGTTATTTGGGTTAGGCTTACAAGTTTTCCATGGGAGGAATGGTGGGTAGGTTTTCGGCCAACCTAATTTAACATAAATTTTAAGGAAAATACTTTTTATACACAAGTTTGTGTAAATTTTAGTTTACACAAGTTTTTCAATTTTAGAGTTTAAAGATTTAGGTTGTAGGGTGTAGAATTTAAGGTTTATATTTAAAATTTAGGGTTTAAGATTTAAGTTTTTAGGGTGCTAGGATTAGAGATTTAGGGTTTAAATTTTATAGCTTAAATATGAAAGCTTTTGTAAATTTCTTTTATACAGCTTGTGTATCAAAATATAATCTAATTTTTAATTGACCCAAATTTAATTGAGGATATGATTTCGTTCCAACTCGAACTAATATAATTTTTACATGTATTTTTTTTAAATATATTATTTTAATAGAATTCAAAAATATTAATTTATTCAATATAGTAACATAAAATCAAAATAAAATTTAATTTAATCTAACTGTTTTAACATTTCATATGTTAATTGAAGATATGAACGCGAACCAACCCGACTAATTCTGAATTGAGTAAATTATGTAAATCGCCACTGAATTTACTCTCAAACCTATTTTGGTCATTGAAGTTTTAAAACGTTCAATTTATTAACTGAAGTTTAGACATTGAACATCTTTAGTTACTCCACTGTTCACCGTTGTCGTTGTTAGGTACCAAATTTTACCAATCGCTTCATCTTGTTCGCTGAGTTCGCATACGACCTCCATTTATTAGAAAGTATCCCGAAGTTCATGAATCAGGTAAAATTTTTTCGATTTCTCTCTCGTCGATCTCCTTCTTTTGCCGTCAGATAGAGCTTGTTTCTCAGTATATGACTTTCCTCGTACCGATAAAGCTTTTCACCGTTCAGATCTTAAAGAAGTTTCTCCGTTCGCCGTTAAATGAACGCCATCAAAAAATTAACGAAAGAGTGACAAAAAACGTTCAATGTCTAAACTTCAGTGAGTAAATTGAACGTATAGAAACTTTAATGATCAAAATAGGTTTGAAACTTTGAGAGTAAAATTCAGTGATTATTTATATAATTTACCCATATAAATTTTCATCTAAACCGAGTTCATTTTTTTAATCGGATCCCTTCAAATCGGATCAAAACCCATCGAATACTAAGTTTTTTTTTACCATCCCTAATCGAAGTTCCATTAACAAAAGAATGGTCATGGGATACTCTCAAACTTTTCATGTGATAATCATCACTCGGCAACTGGGGGCCAACATTTCCCGATTCAATACACCATGCAGGCATTAATTGTGTTGAATCAACTACAATAAAAGCCGTCTAAAGACGCTAGGGTTAGTATAGGTTAAACTATGTTATTAATTTTTGTAATTTGTCTAAGTTATGAATTCAGTCTATATCTTTGATATGATCCATTTTAGTTCTTGCATTCTTTTTTTTAAGTTTTGAAATTTCAATTCTGATCCAAGCCAAAACAATAGCCATCAAAATCTCGTTATTAATCCGTATATTATATATAAGCTGTAGATTTAGTTTATGTACTCCAATTTAATCATTTAAATATTGATTTTTTTGGTTAGGACTGAAATTTTAGAATTCAAAAAAAAAATACAAAATTAAAAACAATCAAGTTAAAATATAGAGAATAAATCTATAATTTATACATTATATAGGGATTAATAACAAAATTTAAGGTTTGAGATGTGATATTAGTTTAAAGAAGCTTGCAAATAGTAGCTTTCATGGCACTAAAAAAGAGGCCACTACAATAAAAAAAAGTCAATTAGGGAATTCATTACAAGTGGAATGAGAAACATTTAAAAAGTTCATTCCATGGTGATTTTAATAAATGCAAATATATCATTTGCTTTTGACTTTGTTGTATAACAAACAAAGGGGGAAATTGGAAACAAATTATCTTTTCACACCCACATATAATTTTATTTTGAGTTTTGTTTACTTTATTCCATATTTGTTTTAGGGTCTATGTGTGAAATTGTGGGTATAATTGAGTCGTGATGAATTTTAATAGTGACAAATCTGAGTTTGATTTATAATTTATGGCTTTCAGACTCGAGTTTGAACGAAAATTGATTTTTAAGTTTGAGTTTGAGTCTAGATATAATTGAGCTATTTAAATTTGTTTAAACTCATTTATAATTATTTTTACTAAAGCTTGAACTCGAACTCGATTAAGTTTTTTATATTCAATAATATATAGTAAGAATAGAAATGTAACTTAATAATATAAAAAGTATATAATTGTAGCGATGTTTTTTCTCGCTAAAAAAGAAAGTGTGTTTTTATTTATTTGGAAAATATTTTCTTCCGCGTGGAGTTTTAGAAAACCCGCATTTTATTTAAAATTGGAGTCGCCACCGGCCACTCAAGGTGGACTGGACACCGTGAAAACCAGAGATTTCAAAATTGATGGGTTCGGGAGTCGGTTACGGATGGGGAAGGATTAGCACCCCCACACCGCCCAAAATTGGTACTTTAATAATTACCGCTTTATTAATATTAAACTTTCCGGATTAAAGTGACGATTAAATTAAAATTTATATGTGCGAGTAAATTTTAAAGACCCCGTTATTCGAGAGTAAACGCCCAACCACTATCACTACGCCTGATACTGGCCCCGTTTACGCTCGAATAAAAGGGCACCGCATTGACAATT
Source organism: Hibiscus mutabilis (assembly GCA_019671005.1). Lineage (NCBI taxonomy): Eukaryota > Viridiplantae > Streptophyta > Magnoliopsida > Malvales > Malvaceae > Hibiscus > Hibiscus mutabilis. The sequence goes on along the minus strand of CM033713.1, from coordinate 15,228,208 downwards.
ATATATCCGTAATGCAAACTAAAAAAAACACGACAAACATAAATAAATACGATGCGATAATCAAGATAAATACTAACATTATAACATACTAATCTAACGTAAATAAATAAATAATATTAAATGAAATGCATGAACGAAAATAACATGACATGTTACAATAATAAGATAAAATATAAATATAAACATACAAAAGACATGCTTCCAAAACTAAACTAATTAATTCTAACATGCTTAAACACACACAAAAAAATACAAATGCATGATATACATATAACACTATCACGACATTAAACCCAAATAAAAAAACATAAACACGGAATATCACAATAACAAAGCATAAAAAAACATGTGAAAAAGGAGAAAAACATACTTCAAGAAATAATTAACCACATATATACATATAATAAAACCTAAATAAAAACCACAATGCAACATATACAAAACATACATACATAAATACTAATATAACTTATTCACAAATATTAATTAACGTAATAACATAACAATATGTACAAACAACAATATATACATGAAATCTTATATATATATATATATATATATAAAAACATAGAAAATATAAAAATTTATACGTAAAATATGGGTTGTAGAAAAAAGATTATATATACATAATATATAAAGCATATTTCACATACAAATATATATATATATACGTAATAAATACATATTAGAATACTATACGTATATATACATAATAATAATATAATTTTAATATATAACATATAGAAAATAGATTATTTTGCATATATATAATAATAATAAAAAACTAATATAACAAGGAATCTAAAATAACACATACTAAAATATATAACACATAGTATACAAAAATATGGCAAAATAAATATAAATATAGTATTATATAAACATATACTAAAAAGAAACATAGCATATACTCTCATATATTACTTAACATATAGATAATACACAACTTAATACACATATATATAACGTAATGTACATAGATGCATACTAAAAACATATATACATACGTACATATACACAAATAAAAGCCATAAACAAATACACATCATGATAAAAGTAAACACACATATTTACATATGAGAAAATTTAAAAAACAAATATTAAACAACCATCAAGAATTAATATAACATCCTAACAACATATAGAAAGATATGAACATAAAAGCATATAAAACGTGATAACTAAAAATAAATAAGAGATTACTAATAAAACGTCATTAGATTATAAAAAGATTACACCATAAACATACATAAAAAATAAATACCCAAATTTAAATATGATAGAGAGCTCTCTTTTTTTCTTCAATGCCGAGAGCCCCTATTTTTTCAATTTGTTTCCAATTGCCGGCTCTCCCTTTTTAATTCTCTCCTCCTTTTAATTCTCTTCCCCTTTTAATTCAAAATAGCCGCCCCCTCCAATGGATGATGGGAGGGGAATTGAAATATGAAGGGGGTTGAGTGGAGTGTTGGGGAAGCCCCTGCCAAGGGCATGACTGTGGGACGTGGGGGGAAATAGCATGGGTGAAAGGGTGGCAGGGAGTGAGGGCTGCAGGGCATGGCCAAGGGATGGCATGCTTTGCTTTGGATTAATTTATTTTTATTTGGTTCGAATATAATTTGTGGTTCGGACAAAAAAAATAGGTATTACAATAATAAAATCAAAAGTTCAATTAGACTCGTGAGCTGTTCGAGTCAAATATTATAGTGCTTGAATTAGGCTTGATCGATAACTCAATATGCACATGCTCAACTCGATATTACCGAGTCAAATTTAAATATTTTTGAGTCAAATTGAAGTAACAGGAAAAAATGTCTCATTTACACATAATCAGAATTCGTGACTGTTAATAAGCTTTTGAAGTATTTAGTCATCGATCTTAACTTCTTGTGTTAAAAATATGATAATTGAAGATGAAGCAAAAATTGAAGAAGAAGTGAATGAGAAAAGCCTCACCTTATCCGAGGCGTGGTAATGGCAGCAAGAAACTAACGAGTGATCCCATAAAAAAATGATAATATTTATTCTAAAGCACTTGAATTCGAAAAAAAATGATAATATTTATTTTAAAAGAATTCGAATTCGAACACTTATAATACCTTGTAAAATTATTAAAAAAAGGACGAACAGCAAAAACTAAAAAAAGGCCTATGGCAGCAAAAGCATGTTATCCAGAAGGTCCATGGACCTACAAAGCCTGTCAAAACGAGTGATGGACTCATCTCAGCAGCCTCAATTTCCAAAGCTACAAAAATATTGTCTTTAATTTTTCCATTTTTAATTAATTTAGCTTCTCTTCTCCTACCATTTTTTCTGGTTTTTCTTCTATCATTAGCAGCTGCATGCCAAACCTCTGCAGCTTCCAAACTACCCATCAAAATGTCCATTGTTGCCTCTCTCTTTTCACCGCTGCCCCCTTCATCTTTTCTCACCTCTCGTAGCCTCCACTTTCTCTTGTTCCTCTCATCAAAGCAGAGACAAAGTCTTCAGCTTTCTCCTCTTTCTTGAACCTTTGAGAAAACCTGAATTTTCCCCAAAGGATCCTTTGTTTTGATGCTAAATACTGCATGTTTGGGTGTAAAGGAAAGTGCCCATTTCCCTTTTTCCCTTGATGATTCTCTTGGTTCAGTCAGTCAAAGCCATACGTTGGCCCCTTTTGGTTCTTTCAAGCTTGGGCGTTAGTTTTCTCGAGTTTATCTCTGATCTACTTGCAGATCTTCAAGACTTTGCACTTTCTGGGTTCTGGCCAGTTTTTCCTAATTCGCCTCTCTCGTTTGGTACTATTCTTTGAGAATTCAGCTGGGGATTCATGGTGGCATCTTTGGGGGTGGGTTAGTGTATGTTAGGTGTAGCTTTAATTGAATACAAAGAGCTTCTATGTTGTTCATTTTGATGGTGGCCGAGTCAGCTGGATGTTTTCTGTGAATCTATTGCTGGGTAGTTTTAGTTTCTGATCTTAAGATTATTAGAGAGTCAAACATTTAGTTTCTGTGAATTTTTCTTCTTTTTTCCCTAATCATTCCACTGTTGACTATTGAGGGATCGTTTTTTAAGTAAAAGCTTCTTGCCATTTTCAAGCCTTTTCTGTATAATGGTATGGTGGTTGTCTTATTGGCATCTTTAGCTATGTGAATAGGTAGTCAAGTATATTCCGTATTGTAAGTCTCCTCTTGGTGCTTTATGCCAAAATGTCTGGAAATAGCCATTGTTTCGTCGAGTGGAAGGAGGAATTTGTTTCGCTGGAGCGCGGTAACCGTGTGGTTCACTATTTCTTGAAGGATTCCTCTGGGGAATCCATCCGTGCTGTTATTGGCACTGAGAGGAGTGTTAGGCACATGTTTTATATTGTTGCTGAGGAGTTTGTGAGGGCCTATGGGGATGAGCATTCGATTCATGCTGGTTTCAAATGGAGGTCAAGAAGAGAGGTTGTGGATTGGCTAACGTCTATGCTCTCGAAGCAGCATCTCGAGGGAGATCGATCTAGTATGTATCTGACCCTTTTTGGACTTTGAATTCTGTTATTTTCTTGGCATCAAAAGATGGTACATCACAATATAATGCAATGCATAACTCACAATATACTTATTAATTAGACCTTGGAAAAGCACTTTAAGATTCAGAACAAAACTAAACTTTGTTTTCAGGCATAAGAAAAGAGTAACGATTAAGCTTGTCCTGAATATTAGAAGTTTAATGATGGGTTTGAGGTCTTGTATGGTTGCTTTTATTACCATCACATACTTTGGAACATGATCATCGTTCTTCCATTTTTTCCTAAAATTATAATCTGTATGAGTTGCTTAATTTTTGATGGTCTAGTTGTTCCTACCATTTATGGTTTAAGCAATAAACCAGGCCGAGTCATTAATCTTTAGAATCCATGTCTCCTTGGAAAGAAAACAATATGCTGAATATCGCTGAAAAGTACAGTTTTATATCTTCAATGACAGAGTCTCCAAAACATGATGCACTGCTGGCTTTGCGGTCTCCTGATTGTGCAATGATTGAGATTAGTGCTCGGAAGGCCCTAGGACAGAGTGATATGGTATATCCTCTTGATTTTCTATTAGTTCAGTTCCTTATTCTTTCTCTGACACTGATTCGTGTATTACAGAGCCATTTTTCGAGAAATTTGAATGGACAAAGTTCAGATATTGTATGGTCAGGCTCTGCATGGACATGTGGCAAACATCTTAAACATTTCCCGGCATTTTGCCGCAGTGGAACCACAATAGCAGTAAGTATCAACATACAAAGGAAAAGAAAGGTGGCTAGGATTTGGGATGCTGGATTCCTATAAATGTAATTAAAGGCATAGATCTACTTGGCTAAACTCTAATCACATGCCAACACTTGATCATCTTTCATAACATCAATTGGTAGATTGAGAAAAAAATCGGTGCAACTGAAACAAATGTCAATAGTAGGTGAAGTGCTACGATATAGTTAGTTGCATATGACCGTAATTATGTAATTAGTAATATGATGCCGGCTCATCCTTATTCCGATGCAAGGAGGCATAACTCTTGAGCCCTGATGTGTTTTAGCAATATCATTGATTCATTGACTCTTATATCTGCTGACATATTTCCTTTTCAATCTGATGCTCAGGTTCAATCTTTTGTCTTTGTCATGGCTAAAGGAGAGAATCACTATCTTGCTTACTTGGAAGACATGTACGAGGACAAGCGTGGGCTGAAGAAGGTCAAAGTGAGGTGGTTTCACCACACTAAGGAAGTTAAGGGTGTCATTCCTGTAAGGAATCCTCACCCAAAAGAAATTTTCATCACTCCTTATTCACAAGTCATTAGTGCAGAGTGTGTTGATGGTCTTGCAAGTGTCTTAACCCGTGGACACTATGAGAAATGTGCAGCTGTTTTCCCTGATGCTTTATTAGCTAGAGCTCATGTATGCTCTAGGCAGTTCAGAAGTAATAAAGTGAAGCCGTTTGATTTGAGTAAATTGCGTGGCTATTTTGATCAACCGATTCTCTCATGTTTAAGTTTCAGTTTGTCCTCAGAACCTGACTCCACGAGCCATGGCCTAAATGAAGAAGATGATGAAGAACTAAGTGCCGGTGTAAATGTAAAGCTGGGAAATAAGAGGTCCAGAACCAATAGAAGTAGTCAAAGGTTTGTGACAGATAATTCGGGAAACGGGATTTCCAGGAATCACTTGGTGTCTTATGAAACTTCAAGCAAGAAAATAAAATATGCTTTGTCTGGAAAGAGATTGCTCTCCCTCAAGCATGCTGCGAGTCAATATTGGCATGGGTCGCTTTTCAAGGTTGATGAAAAGATAGAGTTGTTGTGCCAAGATAGTGGAATCCGAGGCTGCTGGTTCAGATGTACAGTTTTAAAAGTATCAAAAAAACAGATGAAGGTCCAATATGATGATGTGCAGGATGAAGATGAATATGGTAATCTTGAGGTATGTTTTAGTCATTTTAAAACCTTGTATTGGTTTTATCTTCCCTTTAGTTGATCTCCTTAGATAATATAGTATGTAAAGAACAAATTTTCATCGCAAACATTGGTGATTCCAGTTCATGGCTTGACCTGTTTTATCCCTTTGCCTATCTGCAAAACTGAACATCTGGTTTAGTTATGCTAGGCTTTACATTGGGTTCAATTTTAATAAATCTTGTTTTCTTTCCTCATAAATGTGTTTGTAGGAATGGATCCCAATTTGCAAGCCTGCTATGCCCGACAAACTTGGCATGAGGTACTCAGGCCGGCAAACAGTAAGACCTGCTCCTCCTAGTACTCAAAAAGTACTTGCTCCGGAGGTCGGGGTTGCTGTTGATGCATGGTGGAGCGATGGTTGGTGGGAAGGGGTTGTAACCGGGGTTAACAGCAGTGGTGATGACAATGTGCAAATTTACTTTCCTGGTATGTTTACTTTGAACTATATATGTTGCATTTCTTTATTGGTTATTGTGATCCTATTGGTGTGTGCTCTTTTCCCACTTTAAATAATTATTCTTATGGTTTTAGGTGAGAATTTGTTTCTGAACATGCACAAAAAGGATCTAAGAATTTCCAGGGATTGGGATGGGGACCACTGGATTGATATTGAGGCCAGACCGGATATACACTCTTTGATATCTGATGCCATTAGCCCAGACATGGACACGAAAGTTTCCATGTCCACTTCTCCTATCATGGATGCAAAGCTTGATGACGGCATAATTCCAGTTGAAGCTGTTGCTGCCAAAACTATTGTTGAAGCAGAAAAGCCTGAGTTAGCTTTTCAGGACCGTTCTGATAACCTCGTAGTAGAAACCGGTGGTAAGGAGCTTGCATCATGGAATGGGGATGCCAGTGATGGCAAGAAGCCTCTACCATCAGCAAATGGAAAAATTGCTACCGCCAATGATAAATTAAATGGTGTGGATAATGAAAACACCACCACCAACAACAGCAATGATGATAAGGAAGACAAATTAGAGACGTAAAATGACATGGAGCTGAACTGAAAAGGTAAGGAACTCATGGAAGCGAGAATCTAGAATGTTTCTGATGGGATATATTCTTTTTTAACGGGGATGTTGGTACTAATGTCAACTAACATGATTTCAGTTTTAAGTTCAGACCTACTGTAAATAGTGATGCAGGCATAGCACGAAAGTCGCCGCCATTTGTCATGTTTGACTCGGTGGCCTTGGTCGGTGTACAGAAACAAGGTTAGCATTCTGTGGTTTTTGTTGTAGTAGTTGTATCTGAAATAGGATTTGCATTTGAAGATCTTTGGTTAGGTGATCCTCTAAAACGGAGTTAGTTTTTCTCAAGTTTCTTAGTCATGGACTCTGCTCGTCTCTTGTAACACCAGATCTGTGTCCTCTTGTAATGAGAATTATCATATTTTCTTGACTTTGTTCTTGCTTGTAAAGCCTATAAAAACTATTGCTTTACAATGCAAGTATAACCATTTAAGAAAGGGCATATAGTGAAGAAATAAAAACAGTTTGGTTTTACTGTTACTGTCTTCCATTCTAATGTGCTATACATACATTTCAAAGAATATAATACTAAGATTGTTTAATTTAACCCTGTTTAAATGAGAAAATGTAAAAGTTTAGCCAAGGTATGGGAGGGATGGCTTGGTCTAGTGAAGATTGAGAGAAGAATTATAGTCTCAGCCATTGTGCTCCATCTATAAATTTCTTGTCAAGAAATGGTTTTGCTTCCTCAAAGTTTAATTTCTTCGACCATGGCACCCGCCCGGTTGTATTTGCTCCTCCTCCCCGGTACTGGTATTCCCCGAATAATGTGGTCCTTCGTATGCAAAAATGAAGTATATATATCAGATTTCTGCATTTAAGTTAGATAAGCAAATTATCAAACCTGTTAGGACTGGGGATTTTACTTTTGCCTTGAAGGGTCGTTCCAGTCAGTCCATCCAGCAGGATTTATGATATTGTCAAAGTAACAGTTAGAATAGATGGCTCTTGAATAATTTCCCCAAGCTCTTCCCAAGTAAATTCTACCAGTTCCATTGATTCTACAGTTTACAAATGAAAACCCCGTATCATCAGTAGGTGAATCCCTGCGGTGAGCCGCAATTGCACCGGACCTTACAGCAGTGGACTCGATCACACAATCCTGTTTCAAAGAATCTAGCCTTGAGTATCATAGTTATCAATGAAATGTGCCGATCTCGAACGATAAGTAAATATTTTACCTGATACAGTGATCTCGATTTACCGAAGATGAAGTCGACACTGCCTCGAATGTGAGACTGGTAAAAGTAATGAGATCCGGTTTCATCGAAGAGTGTGTCCTGTGTCCCAACAACCTTGACCTTGTAGAACATTGCCTTGTCACCTGAAATCCTCAGGGCCACAGCTTGCATTCCGGGTTCTCCAGGAGTCTGTATTACAGTATTCTGCAGCAAAGCATCGGTTCGAGTTATCACAGTTCTAACATGCTGAAACGAGCTTTTTCACTGGGTTTCGAGAATCAAAAGAGATTGGTCATCACCTCAAATGTGATATCAGTTGCACAAAAGTAATAGGATAAAATGGAGACAGATGCTGATCTGTAAGTTCCCAGACTAGTTCCATTGCTATCTTTATCGCAAGCTTTGTCGCCCCAAGAAATCATGGTGTTCGACATTTGGCCGGAATTCCCAACAAATGATATGTATGCCTTGCTCTTTGGGACAGTCACTTTCTCCCTGCAAAAATGATCAAAATTAGCCATTAAAGTAACAGAGAAGAGAAGAACAAGCAATCCGATGAATGTTAACAGTCGAGTTTCGTCCATTGAAATCGAAGTGCAGACCTTACAGTTACACATACAAACCTGTAAGTTCCAGGAAGGATAAAAATCTTAACTCTCCGAGTATTATTTTCTGGAACCATATCGATCGCTCCTTGAACAGTGACAGAATCTGTTTCACCAGTCTTGTTAACCACGATAACTCGGGTTTGATTACGATTAACCCTCGAATCACTCAACTTTATTTGATGTTCATCCACTTTTATGTCATCCCAACTGATGAAATTCTTCACATGTACTTCATTAGTCACCGAAAAACTAACTCGAAAACCGCATAGGACAGCAACCACAACCATAACCAAGGAGCCGCAGCAGCAGCCGAAGTCCATAACTCAAGATTCTGTCAAAGCTCTGGCAATCGAAACAAGCCCATGTTTTGTTCAGTAACCAGAATTTATATTAGTGTCTGAAGTTGAAAGAGTGCGAAAGAGGCGAGAATAATAAATAAAAGGAGCGTAAAGGAGTGTGTGTGCACACTAAGAGTCATCTGCAATTGCAGAACTCAAAAAGTAACCGCAGCAAGAGAATTAAAGCTAGCAAGAATCATTTAAGAACTGAAATTAAATTTAAGTATGGTCATAAAAGAACAAAGTACAAAGAGAGGGGAAGAGTTTAAAGTTGTAAATAATGGAGAAAACCCTATGAAGAATCAAGAAGGAAGTCCATAAGAGTTTTGTGCATGGCTAAAATGAAAGAAGAAAAAAGGAGTTAAAAAAAAGGAGTCTTTAAAGTGCGTTAATTGGGAGCTTGTTTATTGAACATGGAGAAGGTGGTTTCTTTGACGAGTAGTTAAAAGAACAGCAGTTTTATCATTTATGCATCTTTTAGCTGAAAACTGAAAAGGGAAACACTAATGACATTTTCAATGGGGTTTATATATAAAACCCAGCTTCATTGGCCATAGGTGCATTGTTAAAGGGTTAAAAATATGTATAAACATATATTACTTTGTAATCACTTTTACACTATTAAAAAAAGTTTAAGGGCTACTTTTTTCGTGTAGTAGTCTAAATTTACCGATTTTGCCCCTATATTGTTTTTATATCAATTTGGCTCGTGAAGTAGTCAAATTGCATTACCGTTTAGGGTTTAGGAATATTTTTATGTTTAATAACCACTTTAGATTGATAAATTTTTTTATTAGGGTTTATGATTTAAAAATTAAGGTTAGAGTGTCAGTTAATGGGTAAACGATGATACATTTCAACTACTTCAGGGGCCAAATTGATGCGAAACTATCATATGAACAAAACTAACCCTTAAGCCTAAAAAAATTAAATTGAAAGGATCATTCTTATATAAATTCTTTTCGGTATTTAATCTGAATTATTAATCAATCAATAAAAATATGATTATAAAAAAATAAAAATACTTATTTAATTTAATTAAACAAAAAAATGACGATTTAATTACTTAATTCAGTTTCAAAGGTATTTTATTATACTTAATCCAGTACATCTATATTATATATAGGGCTTAAATAAAAAATAAGAGTCTAAAACTGTATATCTTTTAAACTTTAAGTACTTAAAATATTTTTTGCTAAAAATAGGTATCTAACGTTTACATCGTTACAATTTAAGTGTCTGGTCGTTAAGGGTGTTTAAAAAAATCTGTTAATAAATCAATGCTTAACACTTGACAATAATTTGAATTTTTTAATTTTTGAAGGAAAAAACCAACAAAATTTTAATTTTCTAGAAAATCTCGAAATTCTTAAATTTTTACAAAATAGTCCCCAAATCCATAAAATTTCTCAAACCCAAACCCCCAAATCGGCACCGCTTCTGCCGTTGATCGTTGCCCCTGAGCACACCTTTTTGGTCGCCAGACCTAGCTGATCATTTTTCCAACACGACGTCGATTTTGCGTTTGACGTTCGACGTTTGGTTGGCACACCGTTCATCGTTTCCGACAACGCCGTGTTTGGGAAAATAATCGGCTAAATCCGGCGATCGAAGGGGTGTGCTCAGGAGTGGCGATCGGCTGTGGAAGCGGAGATAATTTAGGGGTTTGAGAAATTTTAGGGATTTGGGGACTATTTTATAAAATTTGGAGAAATTTATGATTTTTTTTGAAAAATTAAAATTTTGTGTAAAAAAATTGTTTTAAGTTTTTAATTTTGAAAAATAAAATAAATATGTCACGTGTCATGTTTTGATTGGTTAACATAATTTTTAAACGGTAGTTAACTACTAAGCACCTAAAATTGTAACAGTGTAAACTTTAGACACCTATTTTAGTAAAAAAATATTTTAGACACTTAAAGTTCAAAAGATAATTTGGACACTTATTTTTTATTTAAGTCTATATATAAAATAACTGATCGAGTTAGTTTAAGAAGTCACCTCTATTCAAAAAGAAAAAAAATCACCTTGATTTTAATTTAATTGTGAGAATATTAAAATTAATTTATTTTAATTTTAATGAGTATTTTATTATTATTGTAACACCCTCGACCCGGATGTCACATTTGACCTCAAGCCCAAACCATTACCATAAAATTCTGACCTAATCTAGTCCAATCCACAAATCCATTATGAAAATCTATTTAATTACAACCCAATAAAACATAATAAATATTTAAAAACATATACAATGGAGCTCCTTTTAAAATTACATTATAAACCCTTGACTCGATAGTTTGAAAATCCAAATACGATTTACAATATACAATAGGTTCCTACGAATACAAATCCCAAAGACATAAGTATTGTACTCTGAAGAGACGAATCGTTGGAATCCTTCCTTGATGGTGCTCCTCCAAGAACAAACCAAACCTACTAACCTGCGAACGAAAACAACGATTCCGAACGCTGAGCTAACAAAGCTCAGTGGATACACCGCCACTCAACCATGCTTCATGCAAATCATAAATAAAGCAATGCAACAGAAATAACATCATGGCAAGATAACAATGGCGTTACCATGTCCGCCTAAACACATAGCATTACGAATGTATGATCACGCACACAGCTCATACAAGTACCTCATACGTTTACCTAGCATCACACAAATAACACCAACAACATTAAGTGAGGTCCACGTCCACAAAGTATTGGAATCCTACACTTGAGTGAGGCCCGCGTCCACAAAGCATCGGGATCCTACACTACGAGTAAGGCCCGTGTCCACAAAGCATCGGGATCATATACTCTGAGCAAGGCCCGCGTCCACATAGCATCGGGATCCTATACTCGAGGATGAGGCCCGTGTCCACATAGCATCGAGATCCTACATCTATGCTCGGGATCTGTCATCAAGCATCTTCGAATGAGGCCCGCGTCCATAAAGCATCGAGATCCAACATTCGGGAATCTTCAAGGTGTTGCAACACACTTAGGGTATCCAATCCCAGCAACAATGGATGACTCGGTTACCTAGGCGTCCCTCAGCACACAACAAGGACCCTAATAACCACACAACTCTAGACCTCGACACAAGGGTCTTACAGCGCACAACTCTAACACATTTACCATAGCCTTATGGTTTTTATCAGTTATTAAACTGCCCTATTGAGCTTATCTATTTATTAATATGTTATGAAGGTACACATTATTCATTCTCATTAATTTATCTTATTATCGATAAGACTCAACCTTATAGGCGCCCTTTCCGCACACAACAAGGGCCTAAATTACCACACAACATCAACGATCTACCTAGGATCTCTATGGGTTTCCATCACACACAATTTACCCGATATTTATCACGTAATTAGCCCATTATTATCATTCAGGGTTAAAAATCTCCATTTCTCAGTTTTAGTGTTCATTTTACATCTTGACGGACCCTTAGGGCCCTTTGCCTCGAATTATAGCACCCCCGAACGCAACCTCAAATTTATTGGGCAGATTGCCCAGCAAATATCGATACTCCAAGGTAAGTATCGATACTCCACTATAGGTATCAATACTCCCTCATGAGTACCGATACTCCAATTAGGTTCAAAAGAATTAAACCCAAGACGTACCGATACGCTACGTACCGTACCAGTACTCATCATCGATACTAGGATTGCCCCGTATCGATCCACCTCGTACCGATACTCCCACATACGCGTACTGGTACGCCAAGCCTTTCCTAGGCAAGAAACAACGCGTACCGATACTCCCCAATGAGTACCGATACCCCCACTAGATTCGAAGGAATTTAACCCTAGGGCGTACCGATACGCTACGTACCGTAACGGTACTCAAAGCCTTTCCAGGTAATGTAACAGTGCATACCGATACGCCCCCTTACGTACCGGTACACGAAGACGTCTCTAGAACCCTTACCTTGCAAGGGGTACCGATACACGGGGAGGCGTACCGGTACTCCCCTCACAACTCTTCCCCAATTTACACTAAGGTGTACCGATACCCTAGCCCCAATATTGGTACGCGAGCCTAATTTCTGAACTCTAGGTGTGGGTTTCACCTAAAACCCCCGTTTAACTCCCTTAGTTAAACCCCAAATCGATCCTACAAGTTATTATGAAGGTATTAAGTGTGTTTCTACCAATTTTAAGCCTTAGCAACATCAAATCCCCATTTTACCATTAAATAGGTCAACCCAAAGCTTATCAAACCATAAACACCAAAACATGCACAAAGCTTATTTTTATGAGTTACAAGAAACAATAGGAGTTAGTAGTGTACTAACCTCGAATTAGAGCTGAGGAAGAAGCCTTCAAAGACCATTCCCGTTCATCCACACTAACCCCACCAAAACATCAATCTCCACCATAACTAGCCATCCTTACCTTGATTGGTAGATCTTTCAAAGCTGAACAAGCTTTCCTTCTTGCCCCAAACGAGATTCTTACTTAAAGTCTTAAAGATTTGACCTTTAACATGAAGAAGTTTGAGTGATAGATAGGAATGAGAGAGAGAGAGGGACCAAGGGGACTAAGATGATCTCACTCCCTATATTTTCTGCAGAAATAAAGTCCCACATCAACTCTCTTGCCTTCAATTATGATTTTACCTATTTGCCCTTCTTATTTTCACCTTAGCCCATCAACAACCCAACAACACAAGCCCAAAAGCTTTCCTTCAAGCCCAACAAGGCTCTCAAGGCCCAATATCTTGGCCCAAACGCGAAGCCCGTGCCTCGGGTTAACCCGACTCTCGAGTTCTGAAACCCGGGTCGTTACAATTATAAAAATCATATTAAAATATTATTATAAGATTGTTTTATTTTCCTTACTTTCATATAATTTTTTATTAATCCATTTTTTGTTTAACAACTAATTTTTGATCCACTGCCAGACTAATCCAAACTGAGTTTTGCAGAGGGCCATTATGGGGACGATCTCTCAACTTAATTTTCTCTATTCATAATGTCAGGATTCAAACCCCTGCCATTGCTTAAGGGGTCTAGTGCCTCATCATGTTAGATCAACTGAATATTAGTTAAAATAATTTTTCGATAATGTTTTCACATAAAACATTTTTGTTCAATAAAATATAATATAAATGAACCGGTCAAATGGATGCTACTTCAGGGTCTATACGTTTCGTTTTGGTAAATTTTTTTCATAGTTCATCAATTTTGGTTCGATTAATCTTCGTTTTTAATTTTTCTATATTACCTTTGAGTTTTGAGATTTTATATTTTATTTTTTTTGGTGAAAGAAAGAAAGTACATCATCGGTACTACTAGCGCCTCGTTCAAAATTTTTCTAAGCCTAAATAGAGGAAAAGAGTACCCCAAATGCACCATATTTTTTTTTAAATTGTGAACCATAAATCATTCAAACACTACAATTCGAATGATTTTAAATTTTTGTTAGTCAGCCCTAGGGGTGTAAACGAGCCAAGGCGAACTTAAGTAGTACTGAGCTCGACTCGGCTCATTAAAAATTTGAGTCGAATTTGAGCTTGACTCGAGCTTGAGTGTGCTGAGCTCGACTCGACTCGTTAATAACTCGAGTTGAGCTCAAGTTTAATCGAGTCGAGTGTTGATCGAGCTTTGACTGAGTCGAACTCGAGTAGCTCGCGACCTGTCTCGTTACATTTACAAATCTATTATTATTATTATTGTTGTTGTTGTTGTTGTTGTTATTGTTGATGTTGATGATGACGATGATCAAATTGCATTATTTCATTATAGATAGAATCATACAAAAGAAATATTTTTATGTTTCTCATTAAAAATCCCTAATTCTAGTCGGAGAAAAAGAATAAACATGAAAATATACGAAAAGTTAAACTAAAAATTAAACTAACATAACAATTAAACCTATTCCGGGCTTTCCATTAGGCCCAGAAAACATCTTATCAAAAGCTGGAGGAAGTGAACGGCTCTTTCGGTTTTGGATAACACTGGAATTCTGCAATGGCGACGATATCATCAATCTCTTCAACTCTAATTCCTTCCTTACCAATCCAAAATGCTTCTTCTCCAAAACCAAAGCTCGCTTTTCTTTCTCCTTCTCCACCACTTCCTTTCAACCACTTGAAGCTCCGCAATAACACACTTCAACTTTCACAATCACCCACCAAGCTTTTTGCCGCCCCTGAAGCTTTGGAAGAGACACCCGAGGTTTGGAAAAACTGCTTCCTTTTTCACGTTTTCTTTCCTTTTAAGAAACGTTAAGAACTTTGAACTTTAGATTTAAGCTTTTTGGTTGCAATTTGAGCCTGTTTTGTAACTGTTATAGTCACATTTGAACCCCCCCGACACCAAAAATTTGAGCTTGGTTTGGAATTCAATTCCTTTTTCTGTGTGCGTGCGTTTGAATTTAGTTGTTTATTTTTGGGTTTTGCAGGTAGGAAGTTCTGAGATTCCCAGTTCTTCATTTGTTGCAGAAACTGACAAGGTACACATTTGGAGCTGTTTTTAAGTTTGTGAACCTTGTTTAAAACTTTGATATTATATTTAGTACCGAAGTTCATATTAGTTATAGAGTTTAGGGTGAGCGTTCGATCGAATCGAGTTAAAAAATTTTGAGATATTCAAGTTAACGCTCATATTTTCCAACTCAAACTTAATTTGAATTTTTTTCAATTCAAGTCAATTTTATGAAATTCGAGTCGAGTTTGAATCGAGTTGATTTTTCGAGTTCCTATACAAATTTAATTGTAATTATTTATCATGTTATAGTACGGTTTGATTCCAATTTAAATGACTTTCTCTAATCATATAAGATATCTATATATATTTTTTTCATATTATTTTTTTACATGTATAAGTAAGATTTGTAATGTTATTTAATAAAAAAATATCATAAACTTCTAAAATATATTTGTAATATTATTTTTAAATAAGGAACTTTTGGGATAAAGTATTGATGGGAGTATTAATGAGTCAATGAATTGATGCGAAGAAAAAAAACTTTACAAAAAATTTCAGTTGAATGATCAAATTGAATAAAATATAAATTTAAAGAACTAAATTGTAAAAAAAAATATTTGTTAAAAATATGAATTGAAGTTATATAGATATTATAGTGTTAGTGAATCATTGATCAAAAATAGATTTAAAACGAAAGAGGAATTGAAGAAACAGAAAATCATTCAAAGTTGAGGGGCTAAATTGCAAAAGGAGAAAATTTAATTTAAAAAACATGAATTGAAGCTAAACAAGTATTCTACTGTGGTTTAGGAGCATGTGGTTCAAATTTGGTCAAAAATTGACGTAAAACAAATGAGATTGAAGAAATGAGAAAACAATACAAAGTTAAGGGGCTAAATTGAAAAAATATGAAATTTATTTTCAAAAATATGAATTGAAGCTAAATAAGTATTCTACATTTGTTAGGAATATGTGGTTCAAATTTGGTAAAAAAAAATGACTTAAAATGGAGGAATTGAAGAAAAATGAAATCAGGGACTAAATCGCAAAACTATAATAATCGGTTTTTCGAGTTGGGCAATTTTCAACTCAACTCGAACTCGAATTTTTTTCGAGTTACTGGAGTTGACTCAAATAACTCGAACAACTCGACTCGAATAACTCGAAACTAAAAAATTCATTTTTTCGAGTCGATTCGAGTTTTGCGCACCCCTAATGGAGTTAGCCTTGTTGTTTGGAATTTCTTTGGCGCCACAAATGTGTAGTTTATGTCTATAAAACTTAACAGAAGATACGGTAATATTAGATCTATGGATATGATCCTATGGATGGTACTAGGAAGATTAAGTGACAAATTTGAACCTTTTTTTTTTCTTTGTTCCACTTCTATAGTAATCTATGGCTCTATGAGAGATAATTGGTGCATTCTTTTCTTCGGTGACAACATGTTTTTACATATGTCAAATGGTTTCTTTTGTTACTCGGAACAAAACCGCAGCAGCCACTGGAAACTTGTAAAACTTCAAATAATATGTTTTTAGTGCTGTCCTCCCTTTGTAGAATGGTGACGGTCAAGTATACTGTTGATTAGATACGAGTTCGTCGTTGCCAGATCGGCATCTACCTGTTCCTCGTGATGTCTGGTTAGATACGTTTTCATTATCAAACGCTACGAGGGGGAACAAATCTTTGGGTGGTCAGCGGTTGCGTTTTCTACCTTGAAGTTTGTTGTCTGTTTCATGTCAAGATCCTGAAATGCTTCTTTGGAGGAAAAATGCCATGTGGTTTATTTAGGGGATTCCCAATGGCTGACAACAAATCCGAATTACTCGAAACCGGTATCTTGCTGTCTGTCGGTTCTATAGGAATATGGAGATTGATATTCACATTTTTTGTCACAGGCAGTACCTAAGCAGAAGATTAGAATCAAACTTCGGTCATACTGGGTTCCCTTGATCGAGGACTCTTGCAAGCAGATAATCGATGCTGCAAGGACTACCAATGCCAAGACCATGGGTCCAGTGCCGTTACCGACCAAGAAGAGGATCTATTGTGTCCTTAAATCCCCTCATGTGCACAAGGATGCAAGGTTCCACTTTGAGATCCGGACACACCAACGCCTTATCGATATTCTCTACCCTACGGCACAAACAATCGATTCTTTGATGCAGCTTGACCTTCCTGCTGGGGTGGATGTGGAAGTCAAGCTCTGAAGAAACCAGTGTTCACTTGAGCTAAATTTTGTATAAGTTGCAAAAGGTGTCGCTGTATTAGGATCCAATTCATTTATTTCACAAAATCTGCAACTTTTTTCTTTTCTTGAATGGAGCAAATTGGATTGGACCTTTGCAATATACGATTTGGATTAATCAATCAATAGATTTTGTATATAGGTGGTTATAAAAAAATTTAGGATAAAATGCACAAATGGTCACTAAACTATCCTTAAAATACAAAATGGTCACTAAACTTTTAAAAGTTACATATAGGGCATTAAATTTTAGTTTTTATTACAAAATAATCACTAAGCTGTTAACTGTCGTTAATTGGGAGACATTTACAAATCTATTAATATTATTGTTGTTGTTGTTGTTGATGATGATGATCAAATTGCATGATTTCATTATAGATAAAATCATATAAAAGAAATATTTTCATGTTTCTCATTAAAAACTCCTAATCCTAGTCGGAAGAAAAGAGTACACATGGAAATATACGAAAAGTTAAACTAAAAATTAAACTAACATAACAACCTAAAACATCCAACCTACATTTTAGTTCACTTTAATTTTAAAAAATTAAAAAATAGTATAATTATATTTTCGAGTAGCTCGTGAGCTTCTTGAGTAGGGTATCAAGTAACTTGGCTCGTTAAGAACTAGGCCCAAGTTCAAATTTTTATATAATAACATATTTTATCCTCAATATTTACACATTCAATCAATTTAGACATCAATATTGAGGGTTAAATTAGGAACAAACTGATTGAAAGAGTCAACATGAAGGATGGAATGTTCTATTATTCAAATTTTTGTAACTGTCACGTCACCCAATTAACGACATTTAAAGGCTGAGTGACCATTTTATAACAAAAATTAAAGTTTAATTCCATTATATAACTTTGAAAAATTTGATGATCATTTTGTATTTTTAAAGATAGTTTAATGGCCATTTATGTACTTTACCCAGAAAATCTAACAATTCTCTGCAGAGTATAAAACAGGACTGACCCTAGAGCATCCTAGGCCAATTTGGCAAACTATTAGCTTTTGGAAAAGATTAACCAGATGGGTGCATTTGTATGTGACTTTACAAATTGCAAGGATCATATGTCCCATATTGCAATAATTCATCGAATTTGAACAATTCAAATTTGACGGTTCACATTTAAATTGATTACTTTAAAGGAGTAAACCCCAAACCAAATATTAGTTTATTTTAATAGTATGAGATTTTAGGTCAAATCTTAACATTGTGAATGTAATAATTTAAATTAAAAGGGTTATATTTGTAATAAGTTTTTACGATATCACAGATTATACAAAGCATTTCATAAATGGATGGACAATATACTTTCATTTTTGTATTTTTAAGTAATTAATTGATTCCTTTTGTCCTTGTGGTGGCCATCACCATCAGCCTCAATTGTATTGGAATAAAAATGGATGGACAATATCCCTTTGATTCTCTCATAGATAACATAATGTTCACTCATACATAGGCATAAATTTAAAAAATATATTTATATTAAAGGGTGATTTTTCCCCTTAACTTTGAATCTTTGACTAGCAACAGCTCAAAGCATTTCTATAAAATGCATTTTGCATAAAATAATATGGTTATCTTGTGGAGGTTACGAGGCAACTCGACATGTTGATTTTAAGTATTGCGTATCTATATGATAGAGTCGGACTTTGACATTAGAGGATAAAATATATTTTTTTTAAGAAATAACTTATATTCAATAGACAGACAATGAAAATAAAAGATTTTCCAACTTTACTTCTTAGATTTAGGGTTTAAAGTTTATGTATTTAGGTTTAAGGGTTTAGAATTTTTGGGTTGTAGTTAAAATTTACGGTTTAGGACTAGAATTTATGCTTATATTCCAACTTCTCTAGTATGGTTACACTCGCGGCATAACTCCATAGAGTTTGCCGCATGTCCTTGAACTGGAATGGGGACGGCGCTGAGATGATGATTTTGGGAGTCACCTTTACAGCTTCTTCTTGGGACGAACTTGCTCCCCTGGCCTGGAAGAGATGACAAAAGGTCGGTCTCTCCCATATTTGACGCTGGGGCTGTCTGTCGTGCATACATCTGACCCCTTCCTTCCTGCAGACTCTTCAAAAAACTCTATCTTCTTGTTGTCCATCAGTTGTTGAACCAACCTCCTAAACTCTTCACATTGTTGGATGTCATGCCCTCCATCCTGGTGGAACTCGTAATAGGTTCCACATCCCTTCTGCACTACTACCATGCCCCTGTCGATCTAGCGGGTCATGCATAATTGCTGGAACACCCACCGTAATGGAGACTTAATTTCTGATACGTTTTCCTTAGCTTTCCTGGTAGAGTATTCTTCAATAGCATTCACTTCACGGTTCTCGTGATTGGGCAGCGGATTAACAGCCACATTCGGTTCCTCGAATTTCAACACCTCGAAATTGATCAAACTTTGTACGAGCTTCTTAAATGCAAGGCAATTTTCTGTGGGGTGACCAGGGGCACCGCCATGATAATGTAGTGTGCATTCGGATCTTACCATGACAAAAACAGAGGTTTGAACGGAGTAACATAATACAGACGGACCAAATCCTCTTTGTGCAGCTGAGAGTAAAGCTCAGAGTACGAGATTGGAAACAGAGTAAAAGCTTATTTCTCTTTTTTCTTTCTTGGGGTTCTCTCATCTCTTTGGTTCGAGTTTTGAGCTTTCCCCGTAGATGCTTGTGGTTGAGAGACCGTGAAGTTCTTCGGAGCAACATAAGTACTCGTAGTATTTACTTCATGCTTCTTGTTGTACTTCTGAGAGTTATCTCTACTGTCAATCCTACCACTCTTAATTGCCAGCTCAAGAGACTTTTCGGTCCTGATCAAATCGGCAAATCTTTGAGTTGTATTATTGATGAGGCGATCAAACAACATTTCCTTCAGAGTTTTCACGAAAAGGGGCGTGATCTCGTGCTCTGAAATTGGTGGCTAGATCTGAGCGACCACTTCTCGCCACCTATGGGCGTACTGTCGTAGACTTTCGTTGGACTTCTGCCCCATGTTTTCCAACATGATTCTACTGGGCGTCATGTATGTCATGTGTTTGTACTGCTCGATGAATGCCTTTGAAAGATTATTCCATGTCTTGATATTTACCTGGCTCAATTGGGTATACCACCGAAGTGCTGCTCATATTAGGCTGTCCTGGAAACAATGAATTAAAAGTTTCTCATCCTTGAGGTAGGCCGCCATCTTTCGGTAATACATGGCCACGTGTGCCGAAGGACATGTAGTTCTATCATACTTATCAAACTCTGGAGTTTTGAATTTTGGTGGCAGGACAAGGTCAGATACCGGGTTTAGATCACTGGCCTCGTTCCCTGGTTCGTCTGTGGCTTGCAGTGCTTTAAACTTTTCTTCCATAAGGGGAAACCTCTCCTCCCACTTCTTTTCTACATCTGTTCTGATTTTCTCGATCAAATTCAATTTTGGCACCTCTTCATCGTAGAGTACCTCTGTATCGATGGGTTGGTTTTCAAATACCCCTACCTGAAGACTGGCAGTTATTCCAACAGGGTCGATGTATACTCTTCTAGCCGAACTAGGCGTCTTTGGTTGAACCTTATTGTGAGATGCAGTACCTTCCGGCTCTTGGGAAACTTCGTCTTCAACCTTTTTTCTGAGGCTTTTTGCCAGTAATGCAGTTATGTCGGACACTATTGCTGCATGCGATTGAGTGATCTGATCATTGAGGCTCCTCTGGGCTTCACCAAAACGCGCTTCCAGATCTTTCTGCTCCTTTTCTAGACTGACTATTCTGTCTTTCATGAGTTTACTTTGAAACCGAGTAAAGTATGGAGCTGAATGGTTACGGCTTAGCTTTTAATTTCACACTGCCACAATGTTTACACTATTAATATTATTGCAAAAATAAATGAATGTATGTATAATGATGCAAATGTCATGATGCAATGCAAGAATGTACGCAAATAAAGGTACTGATTCCGCTGGTAATCACCCTCATGGGAATTAGAGGGTCCAGATTACAAAAAAGGGTCCCGATTACATAATAGAGTTTTACACATAAGCCCTAGCTCAATTTCCCAACTTCTCAATAGCCCTGAGCAGCTTGATGAACCTAGGTTCTTCTTCCATATCCGCAGTTATGAAAGGTCGGAGAGCTTCGACTTATGCAGCTAAATCCGTCACATGTCTCGCAACTCGTTGTATGTCTCCCATCAGGGTCGCGTAATACTGGTCTCTGTCTTGAATCATTAGGGCAGTATCACGAAGTCTTTTTCACCAATAGTTGTCTCCACCGGCTGCAACTTCTTCGAATACCATGATTCTCTCATTGTAATCCTGAACAGTTGCTTCAAACGATTCAATCCGGGCTCGTAACATGCCAATTTCATGCTCCCTCTCTTGTAGTTCAATAAATACATTCCTTTGACGATAGTCTGAAAGGAATGCTCTAACTCTGCAAGTCTTCCTTCTAACTCGACATTCTGATCTTGACTCTGATTCAAACTCTGAACGGTGTCGTTGTACAAGCTTTGCATCTCTAGCAGTCTATTCCTGCTTCCCACGGACCTTCTCTTCAAACGACAATGTTTTCCTTCTCGTAGATGATTGCTTGCTTACTGATAAGTGTTCAAAAGTACTATTTTTCTTACCCTTTTTACTCATATTATTGTTAGACATAGGCTCATATTAGTTGCATAATTAGCCATTCATGCATTAATCCATGTTTCCTTCCATCGTTGAGCTTGATTACATAACTTGGTAGTTTTTGTGGGAAAAGATGCTGCTTTGGTGTATTTTGTGTGTATGTACAGGATCACTTGCCAAAGCAAGGCTAGAGCTAGTTGCCAGGGCAATGCATGAAGGAGATGCCGAGCTAGTTGCCAGGGCAATGCATGAAGGAGACGCCGAGCCAGTTGCCAGGGCAATTGTCGACAAAGAACAAGGTGATATGGTAGTCGAAATTGATGACTAGACAAGCCCAAGATGACGTGGAGCAAAGCTAAATCCCAAAGGAATTTGATTTCCATGAAAAGATTAAAGAAGAATTAAATTCCAAGAAGATAGGAGAAATTCTAGTAGGAATATAATTATAATAAAGAATTATATTCTTTAAAGATAATTTAATTCCAACTTAACTTCCTCCTCAAAGAAGGACTTTGACCTAGCCCTATAAATTAGAGGCCATGCCGTCAACTCCAAAGAGAGAGCAAGAGGAGAGAATTTTCGACAAGCATCTAGGGCAAGGAGATTTCGACAAGCTTCATTCTTCATCTTTTTCTTTCTTGTTCAATTAGGTTCATGCTAGGGATTATTTATCTTGTGTTTCTTTGGAACCTAGCCATGAACTAAATCTATTTGGCTATGGTTATTGTGTCTTGTGGTTGTGAGAAACTATTGGATTTTGTTTAGGTAATAAGAGTTTGCACTTTTCTATTCAAGGTTTATTCATTCTTGGTTCTTATTCTTGTTTGCGAGTGAATTGGGAGAGGATCTCGTAACTTCATCTATTTATCTAATATCGGGAGAGTTAGATTCAAGAAGCGAATGAATATGATCTTTATTCAATCTATTGATGGCAAAGATTAATCCGGCTTAGGAATAAGTTAAGGATTTCAATGGCTAAGAGGAGCACAAGATTGGTTGTTGTTCACCCTTGATTCACGCAGGGATATATTATCAAGGCATGCACAAGTAGCTAGAGTTTCGACTTAGGGATAAGAAGAAACCATTGAAGAACGCTCTGCCGAACCTTGAAGGTTGCTGCCCAGACGCCCAAGTAGTTGCCCAACTAGTCGCCCAGGCAACCATCGATTAGTTGCCAAGGCAACACCGTTGTGCAAGTTGCCACGGCAACTGAGTTTCCCGTGCACTTTTTTACCAAGACGATCCAATCAGCTATCACACCTCAACTCACGATAACCTAGCCTATCTCTCTCATTTGTTCTCATTTATTCTTTTACTTTATTGCCGTCTAGTTTAGTTATTAGTTAAACTCCTATAATCATTTATTTGTGTTTTTACTTTTTACAGTGCAAGAGACTAGATTCTTGAAGTGGCACCAATCCCTGTGGAGACGATATCTTTTATACTATAACTTGCAACGTGTATACTTGCACAATTGCGTAGCACTTATTACGCGCAACAAGTTTTTGGCGCCGTTGCCAGGGATTGGCAATAGCGACTTTGTTTTTATTTTCTTGCACTTTCTTTTTACTTTTCTTGTTTAAGATTCAAAGGGCTAACAAACTTTGGTTTTGCATTGGTATATGACCAGGGCGAGACCGATTACACCAGAATATCCCTTTGATCCAGAAATCAAATGAACCTTACAAAGACTTAGACGAAGGATAAGAGTAGCAATGGCTAATCAAGACGGCAATATGAATCAAGATGTTCCAGCAGGAGGATGAGTGATTTTTGCACGAAATAGAACTATTCGAGATTATCTTGAATAAGATCTTAATGGACTTAATCCAGGAGTTGTCGCACCTGAAATTGAAGTCGACCACTTTGAGTTAAAACCGGTAATGTTTAATATGATCAACACAATTGGTCAATTTGGTGGCTCGGCAGCTGAAGATGCACAACAACATCTTAAATCTTTCCTCGAGATTTGCAACTCGTTCAAAAAACACGGAGTCACCCCCGATGTCTTACGATTAAGATTATTCCCCTATTCACTGAGGAATATGGCGAGCATGGTTGAATAACATTCCTGCCGGATCAATAGCATCTTGGACCGATCTTTGTCGTGATTTCCTTGCTCGGTTTAATCCTAAAATTTTGACTGATAAGCTTTATAACGACATTACTTCTTTTCGGCAGACAGATGATGAATCCATATACGTAGCTTGAGAGCGATATAGAGAATTTCTACACAAATGCCCCCTACACGGATTCCCGGTGTGGACTTAAGTAACAATGTTTTACAACGCCGTGAATACACCAACAAGGATGATGCTAGATGCATCGGCAAACGGCATACTCCTAGATAAGTCACCGGAGGAAGCAATGCAAATTATAAACAGGATGGCCAATAATGATTATCAATTCCCCTCTAATAGAAGAGGATGAGTTAGACGCCAAGCCACAATACATGAACTAGGATCATCAGATTCAATTTCGGCACAATTGGCCACTTTAACCAAGATGGTCCAGAACATGCAAAAACCAAACAACACACATGAGGTCAAGGTAATGTATTCTTTTTGTGAGTTATGTGGTGATAACCATGATTCTTCTGAATGTATGCAGAATTCAGAATCCAGCTTCTATGTGGGGAATTACAATCGGAACAACAATGTGATGTCCAATATATACAATCCAGCTTGGAAGAAGCACCCGAATTTTTCATGGAGTAATCCCAACAATGCTCTAAACCAGAACAATCAGAATGCACAAGCATCGGGATTCCAGCAGAATATGCCACGGCAACAGTTACCGCAGCAACAACCGACAACATCTAGTTTTTTGGAAAATTTCTCTAAATACTTTTATGATGAAAACTGAATCTTATATGGCTGAGAATAGTAACTTCATAAAAAGAACTGATGCTTTTATTAACAGGACCGAGATGAGATTGCAAAACCCAGAGGCGGCAATCAAATCATTGGAAAATCAAGTCGGCCAGTTTGCTCAAAATCTGAATACTAGACCGCAAGGAGGTTTACCTAGCGGTACTGAAGTCCCAAGAGGAACTGACCATGAGCAATGTAAGGCAATCACCACTAGAAGTGGCCAACAACTTAGAGAGGCTCAAACCCGCTCATCAAACAAAACTCCACAAAAAAATCAAGACGAACCTAGCGGCAAAGCCTCAGATGCTGAACCAGGAATTGCCGCGGAAACTAGCAATAAGCATGCCTCAGCAACAGACGATAAGGATGCTTCGGTAACTTGTGATAAGCATGCCTCGGCAACGCCAATTGATAATGCCTCAACAACTCCAGTTGTCCCGGAAATGCCGTCAATCAGGTTCCAAACCAAAAAAATGATCGAAGATATCCGACTTCCACCACCATTCCCACAAAGGTTGAAGCGACAAAAGCAAGAATATCAATTCAAGAAGTTTCTTGATATCCTAAAGCAAGTCCACATCAACTTGCCATTGGTGGAAGCAATTGAACAAATGCCAAACTATGTCAAGTTTCTTAAAGACATTGTGTCCAAGAGAACAAGGTTAGGAGAGTTTGAAACAGTTGCCGCAACAGAGGGATGCATGGCAATGTTGCACAATCGTATGCCACCCAAGTTGAAGGATCCCGGAAGTTTCACAATACCCTGTTCCATTGGAAACCACTATGTCGGGAAAACATTATGCGACCTTGGGGCTAGCATAAACTTGATGCCTAAATTGGTTTTCCAGAAACTAGGAATCGGGAAGGCAAGACCTACAACAGTTATGCTACAGCTAGCCGACAGATCCTATGTGCATCCAGAGGGAAAAATCGAGGACATACTGGTAAAAGTTGATAAATTTATTTTTCCCGTTGACTTTATTATTTTAGATTGTGAAGCAGATGAGTATGCACCTATCATTCTCGGGAGACCATTCCTAGCAACAGGGAGAACCTTGATCAACGTTGAAAAGGGAGAACTCACAATGAGAGTGAATGACCAGCAAGTTAAACTAAATGTGTTCCAAAAACTAAGGCATGTCGATGATCCAGAAGAATGCCAACTTCTTCATGCCACGACAGAGTTTAACTTCTACGAGGAATTTAGTTGCCTCGGCAACTACATTGCCGATCAAGAGGAACCTGAGGAGTATGAAGAGCCGGTCGATGAGGAACAACAAGAAGAGGCAAATTGGCTAGTCAATCGACCAGGTACATACTTTGAACCACTGGATTACTTAGGTAGGGAAGGTAAGCTCGGAAAACCTTATACTGAACAACCACCGATTCTTGAGTTGAAACAATTGCCAGAGCAACTAAAATATGCATACTTAGGAACCGATAATACATTGCCTGTAATTATTTCTTCTAAGTTACAACCTGAGCAGGAAAAGAAGCTGATCAAAATGTTAAAGCTACACAAAAAGGCAATAGGATAGACAATTGCCGACTTGAAGGGAATTAGCCCGGCAGTGTGCATGCACAAGATTTTGTTGGAAGATGATCACAAACCTTCAATTGAGGCCCATAGGAGACTGAATCATGCCATGAAAGGGGTTGTAATAAAAGAAATCATCAAGTGGCTTGACGCTGACATTATATACCCTATCTCTGATAGTACATGGGTAAGTCCGGTACAATGTGTACCGAAAAAGGGAGGTATAATGGTGGTAAGTAATGAAAACAATAAACTCATTCCAACCAGGACTGTGACCGGTTGGAGGGTTTGTATGGATTATCGAAAGCTAAACAAAGCCACTAGGAAAGATCACTCCCCATTACCCTTTATTGATCAAATGCTTGACCGTCTTGCAGGTAAACCCTTTTATTATTTTCTTGATGGTTATTCAGGTTACAATCAAATTGCCATAGCACCAGAAGATCAAGAAAAGACAACCTTCACATGCCCATACGGTACTTATGCTTTCCGAAGGATGTCGTTCGGATTGTGTAACGCCCCAGCAACCTTCCAAAGATGCATGATGGCATTCTTTTCAGACATGGTCGAAGATTTCCTTGAGATCTTCATGGATGATTTTTCTATTTTTGGTAATGACTTCGACAGCTGTCTCGGCAATTTAGAGAGGGTGTTGAAGGAATAGTGCTCGGCCACAAGATTTCATCCAAGGGAATTGAAGTGGACAAAGCCAAGGTGGACGTGATCGAGAGATTACCCCCACTAAGTTTGGTTAAAGGAATTCTAAGTTTTCTTGGACATGCAGGTTTTTACAGGAGGTTTATTCATAATTTTTCTAAAATCACTAAACCCTTGTGCAATTTGCTTGAACAAGATAAAGTCTTCGATTTTGATGATTCTTGCACCCAAGCATTTGAAACCCTAAAGAAAAAGCTTGCCTAGGCACCCATTGTCGTTCCACCAGATTGGACGCTACCTTTTGAGCTCATGTGTGATACAAGTGATTTCGGGGTAGGAGCAGTCCTAGGCCAACGCACGGGTAAGACCTTCCATGTGATATACTACGCTAGTAAAACTCTTAATAGTGCTCAAGTGAATTACACAACAACGGAGAAAGAGTTACTAGTTGTAGTTTTCGCATTTGACAAGTTCCGATCCTATTTGATTGGTACAAAGGTAATTGTTCATACTAACCATTTGGCAATCAAATATCTATTTGCTAAAAAGGATGCCAAACCTCGTTTGATTCATTGGATATTACTTTTACAAGAATTTGCTATTGAAATTAAGGACAGGAAAGGAACAGAAAATCAAGTGGCCGATCACTTATCATGTTTAGAACGCAATAGGGAGGAAGACGCGAATCTAGAGATATGCGATGCATTCCTGGATGAACAACTTTTAGTTGCCTCAGCAACCATGGATGCGCACGCCTCGGCAACCATGGACGCGCACGCCTTGGCAACTCTCGATGCCGCAGCAGCCCTTGACGCGCACGCCTCGACAATTTTGGGAGCAGTCGCCACGGCAGCACATGCCTCGGCATTACCCTGGTACGCGAATTTAGTTAATTTCCTTGTTTGTGGTATTTTACCTTATGGCCTTACTTACCAAGGGAAGAAGCGGTTCCGCCATGATGCTAAGCATTACTTTTGGGACGAGCCTCTTTTGTTTAAACAATGTGCATATCAGGTTATACGCCGCTGTGTCCCTGAAGAAGAGCAGCAAACTGTACTCTGGCAATGCCATTCTTCACCCTATGGAGGACATTTTGGAGGAACTCGTACCGCGGCCAAAGTTTTGCAATCCGGTTTGTATTGGCCAACATTGTACAAAGATGCCCAAGACTTTTACAAGCAATGTGATCGTTGCCAGAGGACGGGCAATATCTCTAGACGACATGAGATGCTACTCCAGAACATCATCGAAGTAGAATTGTTCGATGTATGGGGGATCGATTTTATGGGACCTTTTCCATCTTCATTCGGCAACCTCTACATTCTACTTTCCGTAGACTACGTGTCTAAATGGGTTGAGGCAGCTACAGTTCCCAACAACGATTCCAAGACCGTGCAACGATTCTTGCAGAAAAATATATCTACACGGTTTGGGATGCCGAGAGCAATTATCAGTGACGAAGGCAAGCATTTTGACAACAGACTTATTGCCAAAATGTTGCAACGCTTCGGCATATCACACAAGATCGCCACGGCATATCACCCACAAACCAACGGGCAAGCAAAAATTTCCAACCGGGAATTGAAGGGTATACTCGAGAAAGTTGTAAATCCCTCTAGGAAGGATTGGTCATTAAGACTAGATAACGCACTTTGGACATATCGCACTGCATTCAAAACACCCTTAGATATGTCCACCTTCTGACTTGTCTATGGCAAAACATGCCATCTACCAGTGGAAATCGAACACAAGGCATACTGGGCAATCAAGACCGTGAATATGGATTGGGAAAATGCCAGACAAAAGCGTTTGTTGGACCTCAACGAACTATTGCCACGATAATTCACGCCAGAGCAACTAATTCTCCTATTCAATTCTCGGCTAAAACTTTTCCCGGGAAAACTAAAATCAAGATGGTCGGGACCATTCGAAGTTGTCAAACCATTCTCCCATGGTGCCGTGATAATCAAGTCCATCACTGACAAACATGAATTCAAAGTTAATGGACAAAGATTGAAACACTACAATGGTGCCCATGTGGAACGTAACAAAGAAGTGGCCGCCTTAGGAGATGCATGAGCATGCTCTCCTTTCAATATTTTATTTTTATTTTATTTTTTATTTTTTAATTTTTTCGAACTATTTAATTTTTATTTTTTAAATTTTTTTTTATTACTTTCGATTATTTGTTTTTTTAGGATAGATTTTCTTTTGTTTTATCTTTCTTTAAGTTTAAGAATCCCTTTACACATCTTTATTTATTTTCTTTTATTAGTTTATCTTTAATTTTAATCCTTATTTGATTTGTCTTTGAATTGTAGGAAAAGAGTTCAAGATAAAGAGGAATTTTGATCCAAGAAGGAAAACATCTTCAACAAGAAAATTAATGGGTTGAATCTAAGGCTTATATAAAGCCTCCAACTTACCCTAATTAAACACCCCTTGCCGTCACCCTTCCCCTAAACCAAAACCCTTTTTTCGTCTTCCCCTAATCCCACCCACCATATTTACCACCTATATTTTCTATAAAACCCATCACCCTTAGCCTATTCCTACTTTTTATCTTGTAACTCTTTAGTTTCTTTTATTTTCTTTTTACAAAACTCACAACCAAGATCATCCATGACATCCAAAATTAAATTTTTGGTTCATCCAAGTTCCTCCAAAGAACCAAGATACAAGAAGTTTGCTACACCGGTGGTTCAAGAAAGATTTCACTATAAGTTTGAAAGCCGGAAGATTTATGAAGAACAAGGCTTTGAAAACTCCAACTCTCATCAAGATTTCGGCCTTGAACCATTCATCTTCGAGAGGATTCCACATCAAAAGTGGCAAATCTTTTGCCATCAATCGGAACTGGGCAACATCTCATGGGTAAGAGAATTCTATGCTCACTCACCTAACCCGGATAATCCTTTTGTTTTTGTTCGTGACAAGGCTATACTCATAAGCCCCGAAAACGTCAACACCTTTTACGGGCTTTATATTGAGAAGGATGAGCATCAAGCTTTCGTTGATCAAATCACGCTCAAGGAACTCGACAAGGTGCTTCAAGAACTCACTCAACCGGGAATTCAATGGAACGACGGTAAATACAAGGGCATGGTAAATCGCCTTCGGCTTAAACCCAAGGCAAAACTATGGAATAAGTTTGTTAAAACTTCTTTAATGCCCACCACACACAATACTACCGTTGATATACCACATCTTTTGCTCATACATTCTATTTTGCATAATCGCATCATTAACATTGGAAAAATTATTTGTGATGAGATTTTTGTATGTAGCTCAAAAGATAAGGGTTATCTTTTCTTCCCTTGCTTAATTTCTAATCTTTGCAAGGAGATGCATGTCCCAAGTGAGTCCACCGATGAAAAGGCCCTACCAAAGTCCGGTTGGAATCAAGCACAAATCTGAAAGCTAATGGGAGAGGCACTGGGAAAATCTTCAAGGCCTCCAATTGCCACGGCAACTCCTGTCGCCCCGGCAATCCCTAATGCCCAAGCACCTAACACCCGGGCAACTCGTCCATCAACCCCGGGACACTTTGAAGCACTCTTGCAACCATTGGTGGGCCACCTAAGGCAAATTGAAGACCGACAAATAATGTTCATGCGGTACATGAAGGAGCACAACAATGCCATCACCCAAGTCATCCTAGAAAAGTACCCGGACAATCGCGTGTCGTTCCCAATATTTCCTGCCGAGATCCTTGCCCCGGCAACCAATGAAGCAGTCGCCACGGAAACCACAACAGATGATACTGCGGAAACCTACATCGTGCCTGCACAAGCAGATGCCCCGGCAACCAACCCTGAAGATACCACGGTAACCAAAGCTAAAGACATCCCGGCAACCACTGCAAAACCCAAAGGTATGCCTGAATCAACTCCTACGGAATCATTTTCTGATTTTTCAGATTTGGACGAGTCCTCTATTGCACCAAAAAAGACCGTATCAATTGAATCCTCCAAGCGAAAAGCCAATGACACTGATGAAGAAGACGATAAGGACAACCCGTATGAGGATCGATTCCACCACCGGCAACAAGGAAACAACCATCGCGTTCAAGCAAGAGAATCAAGACACCGACCAAAAGGAAACTAATCATCCACGATGGCGAACTCTCGGAGTAAGTCCTCGTATGCATTTTATTTTTCGTTATTTTTATTTTCCTTTAATGTATGCATTGAGGACAATGCCTCACTCGAGTTTGGGGGGGATTGTTATTAGTAGTTATCATGTTTAGATACATTCATCTTAAGTATTACATTTAGGATACATAAATTGCTTGCCATGCTTTTAGTTGGAACAAGAATTGCTTAGATTTGATGAATATTCGATGATGACTTTGCCAATGCACTTAATTGATAGAATTTTTATTCTAGGATAACCATGGAAAAACTTAGAATTTTACTATGATGCTAAATTTGATGAAACACTGTTGTGGTTTGATTGATTTAAGGAATTCTAGTGAACTTAGGTTGATAATTAACAAATTTGGGGATTAGAATAAAAATTGGATGAATGCTAGAGGTGCCCGAAATTGGCTCTAGCATGTGCTAAAAAAATTGATCACTAGAGGTGCCCGAAACTGGCTCTAGTATGTGCTAAGAAAATTGATCGCTAGAGGTGTCAAAAACTGGCTCTAGTCGAATAAAACTAAAAACAAAACACTATAGGTGCCCAAAATTGGCTCTAGTTAAAACATGTTAAAAAGAACCCAATGAAGTAATTTGAAAACCTCTTGTTTGCATAGAATCCAAAAAATCAACTTGCACACAACTCCGCACACACTCACAAGCATTATAGTTTGATTCCGAGTAACTCCTAAGTTTTCCAAAAAATGAAAAGCCAATCATACTTTGTGCCTCGGTTCTGAGAATTGAAATCAAGTTAAAAGCTAAGTTTGTGAAAATTGAAGTCTTGGCAGGTAATTATTAGTTTGCATTGCTTGAGGACAAGCAATAGTTCGAGTTTGGGGGTGTGATAAGTGTTCAAAAGTACTATTTTTCTTACCCTTTTTACTCATATTATTGTTAGACTTAGGCTCATATTATTTGCATAATTAGCCATTCATGCATTAATCCATGTTTCCTTCCATCGTTGAGCTTGATTACATAACTTGGTAGTTTTTGTGGGAAAAGATGTTGCTTTGGTGTGTTTTGTGTGTATGTACAGGATCACTTGCCAAAGCAAGGCTAGAGCTAGTTGCCAGGGCAATGCATGAAGGAGATGCCGAGCTAGTTGCCAGGGCAATGCATGAAGGAGACGCCGAGCCAGTTGCCAGGGCAATTGTCGACAAAGAACAAGGTGATATGGTAGTCGAAATTGATGACTAGACAAGCCCAAGATGACGTGGAGCAGAGCTAAATCCCAAAGGAATTTGATTTCCATGAAGAGATTAAAGAAGAATTAAATTCCAAGAAGATAGGAGAAGTTCTAGTAGGAATATAATTATAATAAAGAATTATATTCTTTAAAGATAATTTAATTCCAACTTAACTTCCTCCTCAAAGAAGGACTTTGACCTAGCCCTATAAATTAGAGGCCATGCCGTCAACTCCAAAGAGAGAGCAAGAGGAGAGAATTTTCGACAAGCATCTAGGGCAAGGAGATTTCGACAAGCTTCATTCTTCATCTTTTTCTTTCTTGTTCAATTAGGTTCATGCTAGGGATTATTTATCTTGTGTTTCTTTGGAACCTAGCCATGAACTAAATCTATTTGGCTATGGTTATTGTGTCTTGTGGTTGTGAGAAACTATTGGATTTTGTTTAGGTAATAAGAGTTTGCACTTTTCTATTCAAGGTTTATTCATTCTTGGTTCTTATTCTTGTTTGCAAGTGAATTGGGAGAGGATCTCGTAACTTCATCTATTTATCTAATATCGGGAGAGTTAGATTCAAGAAGCGAATGAATATGATCTTTATTCAATCTATTGATGGCAAAGATTAATCCGGCTTAGGAATAAGTTAAGGATTTCAATGGCTAAGAGGAGCGCAAGATTGGTTGTTGTTCACCCTTGATTCATGCATGGATGTATTATCAAGGCATACACAAGTAGCTAGAGTTTTGACTTAGGGATAAGAAGAAACCATTGAAGAACGCTCTGTCGAACCTTGAAGGTTGCTGCCCAGACGCCCAAGTAGTTACCCAACTAGTCGCCTAGGCAACTATCGATTAGTTGCCAAGACAACCCCGTTGTGCAAGTTGCCACGGCAACTGAGTTTCCCGTGCACTCTTTTACCAAGACGATCCAATCGGCTATCACACCTCAACTCACGATAATCTGGCCTATCTCTCTCATTTGTTCTCATTTATTCTTTTACTTTATTGCCTTCTAGTTTAGTTATTAGTTAAACTCCTATAATCATTTATTTGTGTTTTTACTTTTTACAGTGCAAGAGACTAGATTCTTGAAGTGGCGCCAATCCCTGTGGAGACGATATCTTTTATACTATAACTTGCAACGTGTATACTTGCACAATTGCGTAGCAATTATTACGCGCAACACTTACCTTTGTCGATCTCTCGTCTAGCTCTATCTTTCTTTTGATTAATGGCATCCCTGAAAGACCGTCTTTCACTCTCAATGGCTAATTTGCAACTTTCTACCTCCTTCTAAATTGCCACCTTACCTACTTCTCGTTATTCTTCAACTAAACGCATACCATTCATCTTTTCCTTCTCCACGGCTAGAAATTAGCTTCGGCCGACGTTCTGTACCTTGGCTTAAAGCTAAAGAGTATCTTTCTGGTAAAGGGCATTCTTCTCACTTAAATCTGCATTAAGCTTCTTTAGTTGTCTGATGGTCCCATCTCATTCTTCGACCTCTAAACTCGCCTTGTAGAGTTCATCCATATACTGTGTTTGTAAAGCCTCTATCTTCTTCTTGACTTTCTCGAGCTCGTTTTGCAGAATATCTGCCTCAGACGGTACTATCCTCATATGTTCTTCAAGTGACATGGTTGGTCCTTGGTCGTGTTCTGGAATGTTGTCGTTAACCCTTAGGCGCCTCCAAAGATCGTAATATGAGGTGATCATGGGCTCGACATCTCCTTCTACTCTGATCCGATAACAATGATCCCAAGCTCTCATGATGGTCTGAACTTTTGCTCTGAACTCACCCTTGAACGGGAACTCACTTCGACTTAAACCAGCGGTGACAAGAACAAACTGACGCGATCCGAATTGTCGAGACACCAAAAGCGGAGCACAAGTAATCCCACCATAAAGTCTTAACATCATCAACCAGTCATAGTCACCGCAGCTGTATAAGAAATGACTAACCCTTCCGAGCCACAGAACTCTCCATACTATGTCTCCGTCTTGGATGTTCCTAAAGATATGGGACCACTTCTTCGTCTTCTAGTCTTCTCGCTATTCCTTCGCTAAATATTCCTGCAAAGGTGAAAAGTCTCGAAATGACATTCCTGGTAAAACCCTTGTCGGTGTCCTCCACATGTGGCTCTGGATCCAAACATGTAGTAGTTGTGCACACCCTCTGAAACGTCTCTCTTCGTGCTTTCGGCTTGCATTTAAAGAAATGAAGGTTTTAGTCAAAATGGATGATACTGGATTCGCCTTCCGCATTCAAAGAAATGAAGGTTTAAGTCTAGAATGGCTACGTTGATGTTTCCGAGAACACTCAAGAAGATGACCAAACCATATATTCCCAAAGCAAATAGGTCCATCTTCTTTACCTCATCCGGGTACGCCAGTATGATGTCTCGAATACTCTCCCAAGCAAAGGCTAGGCTGTCTCCTCGAACCTGGATCAATCCATTAACCAGTCGTCGCTCATTCCAGCAAAGGTTTTGAGCTTCGAAGTATAATTCTAGTTCTTCGGTGGCTTTGCATAGATCCAATCCTTCTGGACATTTCTCTGATTAAGTAGGGCGGTGTACTCCTCTACTGTAGGCATCATGTCTTGCCCATTAAACGTGAAGCAGCAAAAAGCAGGGTTCCAGAACTGGAAGATGGCTCAGAGTAGAGGCTGGTTGACTCGGACGTACATCAACTGTGCTATGTCGCCATAACTATCACAGAATAAGTCTTGTAGTCTTCGGTCCCATCATTCCCAAATACTTTTAAGCTCCCATAAGTCATTCTGTTGTAGACTCACGTAGGTGTACCCTACCACTATGCGTTCGCTTGGTAAACTGTTACCTTGAGTCCTCTGATTGATTTCTGACCAATGTCTGACAGCTAAGTTGAGGTCATCCTTCTTCAGATACCTTTTTTCCATGATGAAAGACTTTCTGGTCGGGTAAACCACTTGATCCAGTACCTTTATGTAATGCAAATGCAATGATGTATGCAAAAAGCAAAAACAAAAAGAAAACGAGTCAGTGCCGGATAAAATCAATAAATACATAAATATAAGAACAAAATAAATTAGGTAAACAAACAAAACAACCCTATTTACATCCCGTCTAAAACACCTAGGTTATCCGTATGCCTATAAAGGGGTGGGTTTCTATATATTCGCTCCATGCAGTGTTGGTGCTAAGAGGTACCCGAATTGTCCTTGTTGTCCCCTACTAAGAGTAGAAAAGCCCCCGGTCATATAGGCTCCTTTCAACTGGGTTCAACTCAAGGGGACCCATTCGCTTATGCCCATATGAAGGAACGATATCCTTACGAAAGCATAAGGTACTTGAACCCCGAAGGTACTTACTAGGCGCATACAGAGTAATGATATCCTCACGACAACATTAGTGTTTTCCCTCCACTTAAAAAGGATAGGTTTACATGCCAAATTTTAAATGCGTTAAAATAAACGCACAATTATAACCGAATGTTAATTTAATAGTCACTTTAGTCCGAAACTTCCGATATTAGTGAAGCGGTAATTATTTTAAAAAGCTTGACTCTCATTTTGTTTTTGAAAACAAAAATTTGGTCCTAGGGAGTCGCCATCTGTAGCGATATCCCTTTTTTAAGTTTGCTAAAAATGTATTTTTATTTTATTTTGAAAATATTGTCTTCCGTGGGGTTTTGCAAAAACCGTATTTAATTTAAAATAGAGTCACCACCGGCCACTTAGGTAGGCCGGACACCACAAAAACTAGAGATTTTAAAATGTTTAGTTCGGGAGTCGGTTACGGATGGGGAAGGATTAGCACCCCCACACCGCCCAAAATTGGTACTTTAATAATTACCGCTTTATTAATATTAGACTTTCCGGATTAAAGTGGCGATTAATTCAAAATTTGGTTATAAGTGCGAGTATATTTTAAAGGCTCCGTTATCCGAGAGTAAACGCCCAACCACCATCACTACGCCTGATACTGGCCCTGTTTACGCTCGGATAAAAGGGCACCGCATTGACAATTAATATCTCATTATGCAACCTTAGGAAGAAAAATATAAAACAAACAAATCACATTAACATGACAATTTAAGAGACATAAAAATATGAATATTACAAAATTTAAACAAAAATAATTAAATGCATGAACGTAATATCACAATAATAAAAACAAAACATGCACATAAACACGAAAGAGAGAAAAAAACATGCTTTCAAAATTAAAGGAAAAGAAAACATCTTAAAAAGAAATTAATAATATACATGTTAAAATGCATATAAAAAATGCAAAATGTGCATGACATATATATGTAATATGATACTAAAATGACAAAACAACACTACCACAAAATTATACGTAAAGTTTATCATGTGAATAAAACACGAGCACATACTATAAACATATCATGGTATTAATATGTAACAACCTTATTACCCATTTCTAACAAGAACCTAAGATGCAAAAATAATAATAATAATAATAATCTAAAACATATATATACATATACATTTTAAAATATGAAAGCATAATGCATCATATATATGGTAAACAAGATATTAACATGAATAAAAGCCACAAATTATCACATAACATAATGTACAAAACAAACATAAGAAATAACATATAAGCATAATATGTAAAAAAAAAAAGACTAAAGCATAACGTGTAAAATGGACATACATAATAATCAAACAAATTAAAATAAAACATGATACCATACCTAAAGAAAATAAAAGTAGATATCATATAAGCAAAACAATATGTAAATAAAATAAGCAACACGAACATGCTAAAAAACAATTAAATAAGATAAAGACTAAAGGCATAAATATTTAAAGCATCAGAAGGATCGAAATGAAATAAAAACAAAATCTAGAAGCCGAAATTAAATAATCAAAAGGCCTATTTGAGGACTTAATTAAAAACTGGAACAAACTGGAAAGGACCTATCGTGCAATATTACCAAGGGGCAAGTTTGAAAAGCAAAAAACCAAAACACGGAAGAACTAAAGGGGAGATTTTACCACTTTGAAACTGATTCGTTTGAAAATGGGGGTTGGATTGAAACTTTTTGAAAAGAGAGAGGGACCGTGGTTGCAAATAATGCAAGGGGCATGCCCGAAATGAAAAAACTCAAAACACACGGGGATTTATGAAGTAATTAAACCTGGAAAAAATAATTTTGGGTCTATAAAACTAACCTATCAGCCCCAATTTTCATCTCTTTTCATTTTTTCAGCCTTAAGAGAGAAAGCTCTCATCTCTCTGCTTCTAGACAACCTCCACCCAAAACCTGTCGTGCTCGACCCTGAATCATCGTCGGCCACCATTTGCCGGTGCCGACGGACCCAAAACCAAAACCCAAAACGTTCTTTTTAAAACTAGACCTAGATTTAGTCTCAAGTTTTAAAAACATCCACCTCTTTTAGATCTAGGGAAAAATCGAAACCGTTTTTAGAAAAAAAAACTCATTTTTAAAACCACCACCTTCTGGTTCACCTCACAAGGTTCGAAAGAACCTCAGGGATTATCACCAGACGACAGCCGCGGCCCAGGTAAACTTGCAACCTATTTCTATTTTTTTCTGTTATTATCATTTTTTGAGATGCGTGTAAGAAAAGAATGAGAATAGAAGTTTTACCACTGAAAGCTTCTTTTTTTTGTTTATTTTTGGAGACTGAAAAACTGAGTGAATCCCTTACAACTTTTTGTTTTTTTGATACATATACCCCTGTTATCTGATTTGTTTTGGTAGATACAAAATGTAAAATAAAATTTTTGATTGATTTGAGTACTGTTATTGCACTTTTCTGTCTCTTGCACGTTTGATTTGGTGCGGCGGTTGGTACGACCGATATGGGAAGCGGTGTAGTGGTGATGTTCTCTGCTAGAGGCGTTCTCGGTCGTTGGATCAGATCTGATCCAACGGCTGAGATGACTTGAAGAATAGACGGTTCAGATGGAATCTTGAACGGGCGGGACCGCACGAGATGATGTTACGTGGCATCTGGGAAACCGAAAGGCTTTGTGCGTGCAGAACACGCGCGAGTGAGAGATGGGCAGCCCGCGCGTGCATCCACGTGGCCAGCTAGAAGGGCGTTCTTCTTTCGATCTGGGCCGTTGGATCAAATCTTGATCCAACGGCTCAGATCCTGCAGTTGCAAGAGAAAAACATGTAATTAGGGTTAGATGTAAATTAGGGTTCCTGGATAATGGGTTAGGGTTTGGATTCATCATGGGCTTGACCGAATGGGCCATGTATATTACTTTGTTTTTGGGTTTATAATATGTGGATTATGGACTGTTATATTATAAATGGGTTTTATACATTTTAGATCTGTTACATGCATATAATAATAATAATAATAATAATAATAATAATAATAATAATAATAATAATAATAATAATAATAATAATAATAATAATAATAATAATAATAATATATACTTACATGCAAGCACACACATACATGGACATAAATACATATATAGCATACGCATACATGCTTACGTACACATACGTATAATTGTGATAAAACACGTTCGCATACAAATATACCTAACAACAATACATACAATTCATGCAGTACATATTTGTATACATTCAATAACAACAAGGACATTAGTAATGCACACCTGCAAACATATGTAAACATGCACATATTTATTACTAATGCATACATAACACACCACACACATGGTTTACATACACATTGATCACATATACATACTAAAAGTATAATATAACATGCATACATGCAACAAAATATATATTAATTATTAGACTAACATAGATTAATACAACATTTATACACCGGATAAAAATAAGTAATTACAGCGATTATAAAATAGTATCTATTCATACATATTTTTAACATTTTAACAATGTACATACACATTGTAGATAAAGCGATTTGAACACGTGTCTCCTAGGATGAAGATTATCCGTTTTTCTACTGGAACACTTGTTGGGTTCAGATCCAACATTGTCTTTAGAAGTACGAAAAATAAAATCTTAGGATTAAAATCAAACACAAGCACATATAGAACACAATATCATTATTGGGAATTTGAATGCTTATTCAATGAACGCAATATCAATCTTTGATGTTTTTGGCATGATTTAACATTAAGGTCAAATATATATTAATGTCGTCTAATAATCACGAGCAAAATAAAATAAAATAAGGCAGTCCACAATTAAATTAGAACTAATTAACTAAAGTGTGGTTATCATGTCTAAACTGTGGGTGATTACTGATTGGAGGAGGAGTTCAAGGACGGGCATAATATTTTCTGTTAAAATGATGTGAGTTTTTATAAAATTATATTAAAATTTAAATGTGTAAAATTATAAAATTTTAGACGGCGTGAAATTAAATCTTTAATAAAAATATAAAAAGATGCATAAATTAAATGAACAATAAACCTCTAATTTAATTAAATTGTATCGTTTCTTTTATAAATAGATAAAAAAAATAAGCATAAGAAATGAATATTATTATAAAAACATGTTCTCTACGTCATCTATGATCTCAGCTCGGCTAATGAAAACTATTTACTTAATTACTTTTTCTGTCAGTTTTTAAGGATAAATATTCACTTCTGTTTCGTGTAAACATGAAGTGGAGATTATTGGAAAGTTAACTTCGAGTAAATTGTCTATATACAAAATTAAAAAAATATTCAATACATATATTGTGTAGTTTGTATGGTTTAATATTTAGAGTTTATGTTTTTTAGGGGAATTTTACTCAAATATTGCTTTAGGATTTTTTTTCTCTCAAAATATAGCCATTCTCATTTTAATTTCTGAAATATTACATTTGCTACAGTACTTAATCTGACTTTAAACAGTGTTTTTCCAAAAAATTCCTAAAAATTGCCTGAAGTTGGATCCTCCTAAACTAGCCTTTAGGGGTTTTTTTGAATTTATTATTTCTTATAGAGTACTGTAGCAAATGCAATATTTCAAGATTTGAAATGAGAATGACTATATTTTGGGAAAAATAAAACCATAAAGCAATATTTTTGTAAAAATTCTGTTTTTTAGGATAAGATATTTAAATTTTAGTTTTTAAAAATTAAATATAAAAATTTGTGTAAAATGTTTTACGTAACGTGTATAAAAATTATTTATAAAAACTATAAAAATTAGTTTACACAAACTTGTTAAATTTAGGGTTTAAATTTTAAGGGTTTATGTTATATGATTTTTAATTTAGGGTTAGAGTTTAAAGATTATAATTTAAATTTTAGAGTTTTAGGTGAAATAATTTAAATTTTAAATTCTAAAGAATGATTGTGTGATATTTCTTTTACTTAACTTATGTATTGAAATATAACTCTAAAAAAATTAATTATTTTTATTGATCAGAATCATAAATAACGTGACAGAACAAATTCGAACAAATAGTAGCAATCAGGACAACATGCACCGTGGGCCCTCTCTTAATTTCAGACATAGAACACGTAACGTAATCAGTTACATAAGAAGGTCAATGATTATTATTTGAGCATTTTGATTAAAACAAACATGCGTGGAACTCACGTGACCAAACTCAATTGTCATTTTCTTTTTATTTTTTTCCTTTTAAAATCCTACTTTTTATTTACCATAAGAATCATAATTCCACAAGTATTTCTTCTTTAGGAGATGCGTCATTGCCGACGTAAGTGAGAATTAAATAATTTAATAATTATTTTATAATAATTAAATAGTAAATTTATTATTTTATAATAATTAAATTTGAATGTATATATTATTTTTTATTTATAAAATTATTTTTAATATAATTTTATTAAAAGTTAAATATATATTTATAGAATTATTTTTAATATAACTTTATTAATTTTTCAAATTTAGGTTATTTGGAGAATCATTATTATATTTGTTAAGGACAAAAAAATATTTATAACTATTGTATCCAATTATCTAACCCAGAAAACTATCAAGAGGTAGACCATAATCATGAATTTTAAAATTATTTACAAATCCTTAAATTTTTAAAGTGAATGTATTATGTGAAACACATCCGTTCTCATCTCCTTTAAATTTTTATAACAATAATGATATCAACGAAACTAATATTTTATTAATAAAAAATTATTTTTCTAATAATTAAGTTGATAATAATAATAATAATAATAATAATAATAATAATAATAATAATAATAATAAAAAAGAAATAGAAAGTGAAACAAGTAAAGAAGATATTGACATCAAGAGTGGAGTTTGGGCAATGCTATACCACATTTGTATCAAGTTGACAGAAACAGTCCACCACCATCTTTTTCATACCCACTATTCTAGAATCCAATTTGAATGGCAATGACCAATCTAATTTCTTTTTCAACTTTTATAGATTGCTACTCGAGTTTATATTTTTTTAATAGTCGTGATTACAATGAAGTATTCTATTTATATATATTTTAAACTCTTTAACAATGTATACATACCTTGTAGACAAAACAATTTGAACCTAGATCTCTTAGAATGAACATCATTCGTTTTTCACTGAAATCACTTGTTGGGTTCGCCACTCAAATTTATATATATTTGATTTTTAAATTTTTCATAAGTTAATTTCTATAATATCTTAATCGAATTAATTAGTCAATAGACCAATTCCTAATAATTATAAAAAATTGACATGATTTATCTTTATAAGTTTAATTTAATATTTATTTTTAAAATATACGTGTCATTATTAAAAAAATTCTTTTAAGTTACAACCAAAATCTCATACATATAAACGAAAACCCTAAGACTTATTAAAAAAATAAGTACATTTTACTAACAAAACTAGTCCAAATAATATGCAGTTTAATATCGTTTAAGTAGTTATTGAGTTTAAAGCCTTGTACATATAAATATTTATGTCGAAAGATTCATCCACCATAATAAAATATATAATATAAATTAATTTGAATAAACTCTCGGGAGGGAAAAAAAAATTGATACCTTCCCCATCAATAATAGAAATGCATCGAACCACCACGCCCACAAGTTCTTAAAACACCTTAGAATCTTGTAAAACTATGTGCACCAAAGGCCAAAGTTGCCGGTGCATGCAACCAGATTCTTTTTTAATAATTTTTCTTTAACCTCTTTCACTCTTTCTCCTATAAATCGTTAATAAACCAAACTCCAAATTTCCCAGGAAATCCCTGTTTCCATGAAATTTCTGCGGACACCTGGACCTGTAACTCTCCTTTTATATACCAATTCTCCTCCTTTCTCTTATCCACACTCTTCTCCATCAATTTTCTCATCAACCAGATATTCTCACAACCTTCACAAATCCATGGCTGCTTGTATTGATACCTCCAGAACAACCGATCCTTCCCAACTTTCCCAGCGTCCAGACATATATCAACCTGATGAAAATCATTTCAGGTATGGAAATCTCTGCAGACCCCCCTTTCCAAATCATGTTTCCAGCGAACCCTTTAATAAAAGCCACACGAAAACTGCCCCGACAAGAGAATCTGTTGATTTTCCTTTTGAAGAAGGGGAAACAGACGCAAAGGTTGCTGCTTTATGGCCGAAAATGAAAGAAGAAGCAAGGTTAGATGTTGAGCAAGAACCCATCTTGTCAAATTATTATTACACCTCAATCTTGTCTCACAATTCATTGGAGTGTGCTTTAGCCAATCATTTGTCAATCAAATTATGCAATTCAAGTCTTCCTAGTAATACTTTATATGATGTTTTCATGGCTGTGCTCGTGGAAGATCAAGGAATTATAGAAGCTGTAAAGGAAGATTTGAAAGCTGCTAAACAAAGAGACCCTGCCTGTATAAGTTATGTGCATTGCTTTTTGAACTATAAAGGGTTCCTAGCGTGTCAAGCACACAGGGTAGCACATAATTTATGGTCTCAAGGGAGGGAAGTTTTGGCCTTGATGGTACAAAATAGGGCGTCTGAGGTTTTTGATGTGGATATTCATCCTGGAGCTAAGATTGGGAGTGGCATCTTGTTTGATCATGCTACAGGTGTCGTTGTTGGAGAGACAGCTGTGATTGGAAACAATGTGTCGATTTTACATAATGTAACATTAGGAGGAACTGGTAAGGCTTCTGGTGATAGACATCCGAAGATCGGAGACGGTGTTTTGATCGGTGCCGGTACTTGCATTTTAGGGAATATTAAGATTGGTGAAGGAGCTAAGATTGGTGCGGGCTCTGTGGTGTTAAGGGACGTGCCTCCGAGGACTACTGCTGTGGGGAATCCTGCTAGGTTGTTAGGAGGCAGGGAGAACCCTATAAAGCTTGACAAGATTCCTAGTTTCACTATGGATCATACTTCACACATTACTGAGTGGTCTGATTATGTTATTTAGAGGGACAATTAATTTCCTTTTTGAAGTTTAACCTCCCTTGCTTTGGATTCGACTTTGGAGCCTTAGAATTGAAGTTGTCCTCTTGGCGAACGGTAGAGTTTCTAGTTGATAGCATATATGCTAAGCAGGCTTTATTACGTTATTTATATAGGCCGCTTTGCTGTAAGTAAGACATACTAATATATGCTCTTGTTGGAATTATGATTTCCAATTATTGCCAGAGTGCATTGCAGTAGTACCTTTTCAGTTAATATGAGCTGTGTTTTTTGTTTTAATAGCTGAATAACTCAATAAAGTTTAGTTTGGAACACAGTACTGAAATTTAAAAGAATGTTTAGTATTGTATCCTTTTCGATCAATTCTTTCACTTAGATGTTATGGTGGCATATCTTCATTTCCATTTATTCTGTTGGTATTTAGTGGCTAATGCATAGATGTTATGGTCCAAATGATCCTAGACATTGTTGAATATGCCAAAAAAGGTTCTATTTTGTCATTATCTAGTGCATTATACTATGAAGTATAAACCCTACCAAGATATTAATAATCAATACTCTATTTTTAAAGCAAGTCGTAGCTATGCAAACAAGATAGTCAATTTTTTGATGATATTTGAAAAGAAGCTATTGATTTCATCAAGCCTTCCTTAAGCATTCGAGTTCCAGGAAACATTTGTGAAATGCTTTGATTATAGCATATAAGTGAAGTGCAGAGTCTGGAGGCAATAAGATTAGGGTTGATAGAGGTAAAATATATAAGCTATGAAAGTCAGATATATT
This sequence comes from Hibiscus mutabilis, assembly GCA_019671005.1. Taxonomy (NCBI): domain Eukaryota; kingdom Viridiplantae; phylum Streptophyta; class Magnoliopsida; order Malvales; family Malvaceae; genus Hibiscus; species Hibiscus mutabilis. The sequence goes on along the minus strand of CM033713.1, from coordinate 15,183,757 downwards.
TAGTTCCTGTAAGGATTGCACTCGGATAGAGCTTAATTCTGAGCTGTTGAGTTTTGATTATTAGTTTACAGTCCCAGAGCATTGATGTTTGAGCTGAATCTTGCCAAATCAAGTTATGATATATAAGAGTTGATAAGGCTGATCACATGTCTGCTTGAAATTTTAAGATGGTCATCCTTGTTTGCTATTATTACAGATGAAATTCATTATTCGATGCCTCACATCGAAATTTTTTACTCGAAAATGAGTTTTCTTCAATTTTAGAGGTTGAGTATTGTCTTCCCAGTTTGTTCTGTATGAAATGTTTCTCTCCTTTTTTATTTTTTTAAACCTATCTCGCATTTCATTGAAAGAAATCTGTATTTTCCCAAGATCAGATTTGAAGTGTTCTGTTGGAAATTTCTTAACATAAAAGAGTTAAAGTATCTAGGCTGGGAGTGATATGTATATCATTTATAAATCTCTTCTCTAAATATTTAAATCAGGTTCTATTAACACGGCATTTGAAAAGATACTGATAAAAAGGAAAAGGATTCTCCATGGTTATAATTGATATTTTAGTCCAATGATGTTTATTGGAACAATATTTTAGGCCATGTGCTGGTCTCTGAGGTTAAATTCATTAAAAGGATCCGTACAATCAGATGAAAAAAATAATGCCAGAAGTCATTCTCGACATGCAGGCATGTATCAAGATCTTTCGTGCTGCATAAATTTAGAAGAAATGCAATTTCATCAACACTTTTTTCCTCTAGTCTTGCTTAGTTTCACCATGGATAACCACTTCAAGTTGCTCCCTTTGTCCTTCACCTTTCTTGTTTTCATTTTCATGGTGTTTAAGTTATGGATGAGATCCAACATTGGGGCTCTCCCAAAAATCTACCTCCTGCACCATGGAAACTACCTATTATTGGCCACAAGCACCATTTAATTTCTTCTCTTCCTCATCGACGCTCGGGGGAATTAGCCAAGAGGCATGGTTCCCTGATGCACCTTCAACTTGGTGAATTATCACACATTGTTGTTTCTTCTCCAGAGGCTGCTAAACAAGTGATGAAAACACAAGATGTCAATTTTGCTACCAGGCCCTATCTCCTTCCTGCAGAAATCATTACTTATAATTTTTCAGATATTGCTTTTGCACCATATGGAAGTTACTGGAGGCAGCTTCGAAAAGTTTGCACATTGGAGCTGTTAAGCATGACACGTGTACAATCATTCCGATCAATTAGAGAAGAGCATGTATCAAGTTTGGTTAGATCCATCTTTTTTAGTACAGGATTGGAAATCAACCTTGGAGAAAAATTACGCAATTTATCATATAACATAACTTTAAGGACTGCTTTTGCCGGAAGATGCAAGCAACATGAAGCATTCATTTCATCTGTGAGGAAAGCTGTGGAAACTGGAAGTGGTTTTAGTATCACAGATCTGTTTCCTTCCATCAAATTGCTTCCCGTGATCAGTGGGACGAGAGCCAAGCTTGAAAGGTTGCACCACAAGATAGACGCGATGCTTGAAAGCATCATTGAAGAACATAGAGTTAGCAATGCAAATTTGAAGGAGACAATTGATGTAGCTGATGATCTAGTTGATGTTCTTTTGAAGCTTCAAAATCAAGGAGGCCTTGAATTTCCCTTAACAACAGACAACATCAAAGCTGTTATCCTGGTTAGTAGTTTGATGTCTAATATCTTGCAAATTCATACATGTTAATATATAATCCCATAAATTTACCATGCTCAGAGATTAAATATTTTCTAGCTTTAGGTTGATATCTTTGGAAAAGAACATTCATTTAACGTTCAAATATATGAGACCTTGCTTTCGTCAGTTGCTTGAAATTTGTACAAAGATATTTTGTACTTTAAGCAAGTCGAACTGCTTTTGAGACATCTTCAACTACAGCAGAATGGACAATGTCGGAAATTATGAAAAATCCTAGAATCCTAGAAAAAGCACAAGCGGAGGTGAGGCAAGTCTATGACATGACAGGAGATGTCAATGAATCAAAGCTTCATGAATTGAAGTATTTGAAGTTAGTTATCAAGGAAACTCTAAGATTACACCCTCCTGCACCTTTGCTACTACAAAGAGAAAGTATTCAGAGATGTGAGATTAATAGATATAAGACACCAGCCAAGACCAAAGTGATTGTTAATGCCTGGGCAATCGAAAGAGATTCCAACTACTGGAATGAAGTCGAGAGGTTTGATACAGAGAGATTCATTGATAGTTCGGTCGACTATAAAGGGGTTAACTTCGAATATATTCCGTTTGGTGCTGGAAGGAAGATTTGTCCTGGCATATCTATAGAAAACAGAGGAGAATTATCAGCTCTGTGTTATATTTCGAAATACACTGGAGGAGTCTATTTATAGACTCTTTACAAAGAGGTTTAACCTAGGTAGCTAACTTCTAGGATAGAACTTTATCACTTATCCTATACAAGATAGAACTTTATCTCTTATCACTTATCCTATACAAGATAGAGTTAGTTTAAAATTTAAACCACAGGTTAGGATTAACATAACCTACTAGTTAGGATATATTTACAACTCCTATTTACATGCCAACCTACACTCCCCCTCAAATTGATGCGTATATATTGTATACACCCAGTTTGGATGAGAATTCATCGAAAGTTGCTCTTGGAAGTGCTTTAGTAAAGATCTCAGCTAGCTGATTTCTGGTAGGAATATAGTGTAGCTTGACAACCCCACTATTCACCTTCTCATAGATGAAGTGTCTATCTATCTCGATATGCTTGGTCCTGTCGTGTTGTACTGGATTCTTGGCAATACTCATAGCAGATTGACTATCATTATGGATTTCAAATTATGCCTTTCCATCTAGTTCCAGCTCTGCAAGAAGCTTCTTGATCCATATTCCTTCACATATCCCAAGGGCCATTGCTCTAAATTCTGCCTCAGCACTGTGTCTAGAAACAACAACCTATTTTTTACTTTTCCAGGTTACCAAATTACCCCATGCAAACGTACAATAGCCACTCACAGACCTTCGATCCATTATTTCACTAGCCCAGCTTGAGTCTGTATAAATCCTCACAGTTCTATCTTGAGTTTTTCTCAGAATCAGACCTGATCCTGGTGTGAAATTTAAGTACCTCATGATTCTGTTGACTGCTTCCAAATGCTCTTCTCGTGGGTCACTCATATGCTGACTGACTATGCTCACTGAGTATCCAATATTAGGTCTAGTGAGTGAAAGATAGATTAGTTTCCCAACCAATCTTTGGTAGGACTCTCTGTTAACAGGATTCCCAATTCCATCTTTACTGAACCTCAAGCCAGGATCCATTGGAGTGTCAGCTAGTCTACACCCGAGCATTCCAGCTTTTGTGAGAAGATCTAAAATGTACTTCCTTTGGTTGATAACTAGCCCTTCATTAGATCTCGTCACCTCCATTCCCAAGAAGTACTTGAGGCTTCCCAAATCCTTGGTCTCGAATTCCTTTGCCAAGCCCGTTTTCAGTCTTTCTATCCCTTTAATATCATTTCCAGTGATAATTATATCGTCAACGTAGACAATTAAGAGAGTTATTTTACCACTAGGTGCAGCCTTTCTAAACAGAGTGTGATCTGCTTGACTTTGTTTGAAACCATTCTAAACCATAGCCCTCGCAAACCTGTCAAACCACGCCCTGAGAGATTGCTTTAACCCGTACATGGGTTTATTCAATTTGCACACTGTCCTCTTTATTGCATTGCCTTCTAATCCTGGTGGAACTTGCATGTATACTTCTTCCTCAAGGTTTCCATTTAAAAAAGCATTTTTTATATCCAACTGATGCAATTTTCAGTCTTTGTTCACAGCTACTGATAGTAACACTCTAATGGTGTTCAACTTGGCCACTGGTGCAAAGGTCTCTTGATAGTCCACCCCATAAGACTAAGTGAATCCTTTAGCTACTAGCCTCGCCTTGTACCTCTCAATACTTCCATATGAGTGGTACTTAACTTTAAATACCCACTTGCACTCAACTGTTTTTTTTCCCTTCTGGCAGATTAGTTAGACTCCATGTTTTATTCTTTTCTAGTGCTTTGACCTCTTCATCGACATCTCTTTTCCACTCAGGATGCTCCAAGGCCTCTTCCACTGTCTTAGGAATTCTCACACTGTCAACACTAGCTGTAAAGACTTTAAAACCAGATAACAATTTTCCATAGGCAACAAATCTGTTAATAGGGTGAGCAGTACACTTTCTTACCCCCTTTTTAATAGCAATAGGAAAATCATCTAAACCACTAGTAGCAGGAACTTGTGAGATAGTGTTACCATTTGTTTCCTCAGCAGCAGGACTCAAAACTGGTTCTTGAACTGTGTTAGGCTGTCTAATAGCTTCAGTTGGAGCTCCTTTTCTTCTTGTATAAACACTGAGTTGTCTTTGTGGAGTTTCAGAAGTTGGGGACATATGTGATACAGTTTTTAGTGTTGGAGGAGGTGTTGTGAAGGGGTTGTTCAGCTTTGATTGAGGAGAGGAAGATTGAGGAGAAGGAATATCCTCTAGGTTATTAGATACAACATCCATAGTTTCATTAGAAATGCGTAAAGAAGGCACAATTTCTAGAGTGGTGGGTAAAGAAGGCACAATTTCTGGAGTGGCAGTATGTTCATCAAGGATTGGTAAGGAAGGAATGGGCTGCATGTCACACAAGGACTGAAATTCCTTGTATTTCTCCCCCTGAATTTCAGAACCTGCAAAGCAGGGTTTATTTTCAAAGAATGTGACATCAAAAGAAATATATGTTTTTCTAGTAGTTGGACAGTAACATTTGTAACCCATCTGACTCGAGGAATATCCTATAAACACACACCTTATGGATCTAGGATCAAGTTTACCCCGAGAATTACTGTGTATATGGACAAAAGCTGTACACCCAAACACCCGAAGTGAGAGACTAGAGGACAAGGGTTTATAGTGCGAAAAAAGAGTCAACAAAATCTCAATAGGAACTTTGAAGCCAAGAGGTTTACTAGGCATCCTATTAATAAGGTATGCGGCTGTAAGAAGAGCCTCCCCCAAAGGTATTTAGGCGCATTAGCAGAAAACAAAAAAGATCCAGTGACTTCAAGTAAGTGTTTGTTTTTCATCTCAGCTACTTCATTCTGTTGAGGGGTATTTACACAAGAAGTTAGATGAACAATTCCCTTTTCCTTGAAATAATTTCCAAGAGATTTGCTTAGGTATTCACTCCCATTATCACTCCTGACAACTTTAATTTGTTTCTCAAGCTGAGTTTCAACCATATGATAAAAACTTTTAAACACATTTTCAACTTCGGATTTTTCTCTCATCAAGAATGTCCAGGTTGTCCTAGAGTAATCATCAATAAAGGATATAAACCATCTAGACACAGAAATACTTTTGACTTTAGAAGGGCCCCAAATGTCATTGTGAATAGTAGAGAAGGGTGATGTAGGTTTAAATGTAGAAGAAACATATGGTTGTCTTGTATGTTTGGCCAATTGACACACTTCACATGTAAAAGATGCTGGATTTTTATTAATAAAAAGGGTAGGAAACAATTTAGCAAGATATGAAAAGCTTGGATGTCCTAATCTATAGTGCTAAGGAAGGTAAAATAGAAGTCTGTAGACAGCTAGGAATTGTCTGATTTGAAGAGGGTAGGCCATCAAGAATGTATAAGCCATTACACAATCTAGCACTGCCAATCACCACCTTCGAGCCCTGTGCCTGAAAAACACAACCATCAACTCCAAAATTAACACCACATTCAATATCCTTAATCAATTTACTGACAGACAACAAATTGCATGCTAGTTTAGGAACAAAAAACACATTTGATAATACTAGCTTTGAACTCAATCGAATGGAATCACTTTCTTTCACATTTGAAAGGGAATCATCTGCTATCTTGATAGAGAAATGGGAGTTGTGACTGCTATACGTATGGAAGAGACTTGGATTCCCTGTCATGTGGTCAGAGGCACCAAAATCTACTATCCAATTTAATGAATTCACTGTGGCCAAGTGAGCTTCCTTCTGAAATCTGGATCTGGGAACTGCTGGATCTGGAAAACTAGCAGACTGGGACCAAGGAAGAGATGCATCTGACATCTGAAAATCAGATGGACGAGGGCTGGTTTGAGAGCTTACTTCTGAATTTGAGGGCTCTGAGGTAACCATAGATGATTGTAAAAAAAACAATCAAGGAGAGAAAAAAAATATTTAAGAGAAGATAGGATCGACCTACTGATACCATGTAGAAAACGGAGGAGAATTATCAGCTCTGTGTTATATTTTGAAATACACTGGAAGAGTCTATTTATAGACTCGAGGTTTAACCTAGGTAGCTAACTTCTAGGATAGAACTTTATCACTTATCCTATACAAGATAGAATTTTATCTCTTATCACTTATCCTATACAAGATAGAGTTAGTTTAAAATTTAAACCACAAGTTGGGATATATTTACAACTCCTATTCACACGCCAACCTACAATATCATTTGGTATAGCTGTTGTTGAGCTTTCACTCGCACAGTTAATGTACCATTTTGATTGGAAACTCCCTAATGGAATGAAAAATGAAGATCTGGACATGACTGAGTTTGGTGTTACGGTTGGGAGAAAAATACCTCTGCACCTGATTCCCACTCCTTACTGCCCACCACCATGAGAAGATTGTCAACTCACGTTTCAAATGGCAGCTATTGCTTCCTATTCCTAATATTCGGTGAATGTGAAAGATATATGTGCAACTTTATTTCCTGTAATGATTGCAATAAGAATATAGACTGGAACTTAATTCGGAGCTATTGAGTCTTGAGCATTAGTTTCCAGTCCCAGAGTTTTAATGTTTGAACTGAATATTGCCAATTCAAGTTATGATAAGTAAGAGCTTATAAGGTTGATCACATGTCTGCTTGAAGTATTAAGATGGTTGTCCTTGTATGCAGATTATTATGTAGGCTGGAAGAGATTATGTAAACATTATAAATATATCTATTCTCTATCTACTAAAATCAAGTTCTATTAATTAACGCATGCGAAATATATTGATAGAAAAGAAAAGGATTTTCCATGGTTTTGCCTTCCTTTTTTAACTTCACTGATGTTTATGTTCCAATATTATAGCCATTAAAAATTTCAATTTTGTCATGTGGCGGTATCTGTGGTTAAATTTATCAAAAGCATCCATACAATCAGAAGAAATGCACTTAACACCTGTTGAATAATCACAAATTGTCGCTTCTTCTCCAGAGGCTGCTAAAGAAGTGATGAAAACGCATGATATCAATTCCGCTTCCAGGCCCTATCTCCTTGCTGCAGAAATCAAGGCGTATAGTTTTTCAGATGTTATTTTTGGGCCATATGGAGGCAGCTTCGAAAAGCTTGCAGGTTGGAGCTGCTTAGTATGAAATGCGTACAATCATTCCGATCAATCAGAGAAGAGCAGGTATCAAGTTTGGCTAGATCCATCTTTTCTAGTACAGGATTGGAAATAAACCTTGGAGAACTATTATACAACTTATAATATAACATCACTTGAAGGACTGCTATCGGCGGAAGATGCAAGCAACACGAAACATTCCTATCAATTCTGAGGAAACTTACCAAACTTGGAGCTGGTTTTAGTATTACCGAATCACCGATCTATTTCCTTCCATTAAATATCTAGTAGAAGATGTAACAGAGGATCTAGTAGATGTTCTTTTGAATCTTCAGGATCATGGAGGCCTTGAGTTCCCCTTAACAACCGACAACATCAAAGCTGTTATCCTGGTTAGTAGTTTGATAAATCATATCTTCCATATTTATTTGTATGTGTGAGCATATGTCCTATAAATTTAAAATGCTCAAATATCAAATAACTTCCAAGCTTGAGATTGTTGGGAAGGAACAGTTATTTAGCGTTCAAATACATAAGACCTTGGTTTCTTCAGTTGCTTGAATGTTGTACAAAGATGTTTTGTAATTTAACCAGGTAAAATGCTCTTATCAGGACATGATTCCAGCCATGACCAAAGTGATTGCTAATGCTTGGGCAATCGGAAGAGATTCCAACTACTGGAATGAAGCCGGCAGGTTCAATCCAGAGAGATTCATCGATAGTTCAGTCGACTATAAAGGGACTAGCTTCGAAGGTATTCCCTTTGGTGCTGGAAGGAGATATGTCCTGGCATGTCATATGGTATGGCTGTTGTTGAGCTTGCCCTTGCACAATTACTGTACCAATTTGATTTGAGTGAAAATATATTATTTAAAAAGTATATTTATAAAAACTCATTCAATGAATGATCATAGGCGAAATGTTAAAAGATTTGTATACAAATTATCATTAATCTTGCGTTTGATCCTTAGATATTTTATTTGAAGTAATGATTTTTAGTTGTTTTATCTAATAATTATATAAAACTATGAAGAGAGTAAAACAAAGGAAAAGTTTTCTATCTTTTTTTTTTCACAACCGTGACAATGTTGACATTAACTCACTCATTTTTTTTATATGGTATACATATACAAAACTTGTACAACCGTTGAAGTAATCAAAAGAAAATAAAAGCCTGAACCTGAAAGCTAAATAATTTCTGGGGTATGGTTCATGACTAGTGAAGCAGGTGAGCTTTGGATATATTTTTTAGCAAATAGATGACATGATGAAGGTAACCTGATTGTGATTCAGAGCATATGCAAATATTTTATGAAAAAGATGGTTTGGCATCTTGTGTGTGTTTTTTTAATTCTTTTATGCATTTGTTAATAATCAATTCTCTATTTTCAAAGAAAGTAATAGCTATGAAAAGAAGATGGTGATTATATCAAGCCTTCCATTGACATTTGAGCTCCCGGGAAACATTTGCAAAATGCTTTGATTATAGCCATGGATAATTGTGAAAGTCAGATATGTAGGTCACTTTAGTTTCTGTAAGGATTGCAGTAGGGTAGAGCTTAATTCTGAGCTATTGAGTTTTGACCAATAGTTTCCACTGGTTTTGCAGAGATCTACCATGGATAGCCAATTCAAGTTGCTCCCGTTGTCCTTCACCTTCCTTGTGTTCATTTTCATGGTGTTTAAGCTATTGATGAGATCCAAAATAAATGCCCAAAAATTTACCTCCTGCACCACCGAAACTACCTCTTATAGGGCACTTGCATCATTTACTTTTCTCTCTTCCCCATCACTGCTTGGCGGAATTAGCCAACAGGCATGGTCCCGTGATGCGCCTTCAACTTGGTGAATTATCACAAGTCGTTGTGTCTTCTCCGGAGGCTGCTAAAGAAGTGTTGAAAACACATGATATCAATTTTGCCAGCAGGCCCTATCTCCTTGCTGCAGAAATCATAAGTTATGATTTTTCAGATATTGCTTTTGCGCCATATGGAAGTTACTGGAGGCAGCTTCGAAAAGTTTGCACAACGGAGATGTTAAGCATGAAACGTGTACAATCATTCCGATCAATTAGAGAAGAGCAGGTATCAAGTTTGGTTAGATCCATCTTTTCTAGTACAGGATTGGAAATCAACATTGGAGAAATAATATGCAACTTATCATATAACATCACTTTAAGGACTGCTTTTAGTGGAAAATGCAAGCAACATGAAGCATTCATTTCATCTGTGAAGAAAGTTGTGGAAGCTGGAACTGGTTTTAGCATTACTTATCTGTTCCTTCCATCAAATTGCTTCCCGTGATCAGTGGGACCAGAGCTAAGCTTGAAAGGTTGCAGCATAACATAGACTCGATGCTTGAAAGCATCATTGAAGAACATAGAGCTAGCAATGCAAATTCAAAGGAGAGTGTTGATGTAGCAGATGATCTAGTTGATGTTCTTTTGAAGCTTCAGAATCATGGAGGCCTAGAATTTCCCTCGACAACTGACAACATCAAAGCTGTTATCATGGTCAGTAGTTTGATATCTAATATCTGGTAAATTCATAAATGTTAATATATAATCTCATAAATTTACCATGCTCAAAGATTAAATAATTTCTAGCTCTAGGTTTGATATCTTTGGAAAAGAACATTCATTTAGTGTTCAAATATATGAGACTTTGCTTTCATCAGTTGCTTGAAATTCGTAGAAAGATATTTTGTACTTTAACCAAGTAGAATTGCTTTTCAGGACATGGTCATGGCTGGAATTGAGACATCTTCAACTACAGCAGAATGGACAATGTCGGAAATGATGAAAAATCCTAGAATCCTGGAAAAAGTACAAGCGGAGGTGAGGCAAGTCTATGATATAACAGGAGATGTCAATGAATCAAAGCTTCATGAATTGAAGTACTTGAAGTTAGTCATCAAGGAAACTCTAAGATTACACCCTCCTGCACCTTTGCTACTTCCAAGAGAAAATAGTGAGAGATGTGATATTAATGGATATGAAATACCAGCCAAGACCAAAGTGATTATTAATGCATGGGCAATCGGAAGAGATTCCAACTACTGGAAAGAAGCCGAGAGGTTTAATCCAGATATATTCATTGATAGTTCAGTCGATTATAGAGGTGCTAACTTTGAATTTATTCCGTTTGGTGCTGGAAGGAGGATTTGTCCTGGCATATCATATGGTATGGCTGTTGTTGAGCTTACCCTCGCACAATTACTGTACCATTTTGATTGGAAACTCCCTAATGGAATGAAAAACGAGGATCTGGACATGACTGAGGCCTTTGGTGTTGCTGTTAAAAGAAAAAGACAGCTGCATCTGATTCCCACTCCTTACTACCCACCACCACGTGTACCGTAGTTGTTGCGTTGCATATCCTGATTTCACATTCACATGGCAGCTATTGCATCCTATTCCTGATATTTGGGTTCAATATTCTAATTTAAAGTGTACGATAGTTAGTGTATCATGTCATGAAGTGATGTTTCAAATAATGTTCCCTTTGCTTGTAACCTGTGGTTGGTGCATGTTAAAATGATTAGTTAAGTTCAATGTTATTCAGCAAACAGGGGACTGTTGTTTGAGTTGAAACATTGTCTTGTTCCTGCAGTATTAGGTTTGCAATTCTAGAATATGGATTGAGCAAATCATGTCAATTTAAATTGAACTTTGTTGCCTACAGAAGTACACATGGATTCATGCTCATATGAATATGAAATGGTGGTCTAACATAAATCTAAAGGTGGCATTGCCTGAAATACATTATTATTACCAGAATTCTTTTAACGAGTTCGATGTCGTTTTTATGCTGCTGTAGAAATACCTTCAACTTGGTGAATTATCACACATTGTTGTTTCTTCTCTAGAGGCTGCTAAAGAAGTGTTGAAAACACATGATATCAGTTTTGCTAACCGGCCTTTCCCTTGCTGGAGAAATTGTAATGTATATTTTTTCAGGTGTTTCTTTTGCACCATATGGAGGTTATTGGAGGCAGCTTCAAAAAGTTTGCACACCGGAGCTGTTAAGCACGAAATGCGTGCAATCTTTCCGATCAATCAGAGAAGAGCAGGTATCAAGTTTGGTTAGATCCATCTTTTACAGGATTGGAAATCGACCTTGGAGAAATGTTATGCAATTTATCATATAACATCACTTTAAGTTTTGCTTTGGTAGAAGATACAAGCAACATGAAACATTCCTTTCATTTATGAAGAGATATAATAGAGTAGCAGAAGCTTAGATTGAATGAAACTCTTGTTTGATCTTGAATAATCTGGAATTGAGATCAAGAATTAGAATTTACGAAACTTCCAACCGACACCCCCTTCTAATAGAAACCTTGCTTGAAAGTTGTTCATAGATGTTCTGTATTTTTACTATGTAAAACTGCTTTTCAGGACATTCTCATGCAACGAGACATTTTCAAGTACAGCAGAATTACTGTACCATTTTGTTGGAAACTCCCTAATGGAATGAAACATGAGTATCTGGACATGACTAAGGCCTTCGGTATTACAGTTGGAAGAAAAAGAGATCTGCACTTGATTCCCATTCGATCAATGTTTAGTTAACTCGTGACATTAACTCACTCAAGGATTTTTTTATATAATATACATATACAAATTTGTACCGTAACAACCCGAATTCTAAGTCAACTATGAAGCGTTGATCTAAGACTAGGAATATTAGTATGTTACGGCATTTGGATGATTGAGCTAAGTGAAACCATGATGGTTGAAGTTTGGGCTTGTTGGGCTCTTAAAGGGATTTAATTTGAGAAAGGAAGAAGTTGAGGGATCTAAGGGAGAATTAAACTATTTTTAAAAATAGCCGACCATAGGCTTACTCTGTTTTGACGTAGGAGAGTTAACCTATTTTTTTTAAATGCATAATGTCAAAAAATATCCTTAACGTTTGATTGAATAGTCATTTTGACATATATTTTTAAGTAATTTAACTCTTAACTTTTTATTTTGGGTCAAAATGGCCCCTCTGCGGATGAAAAATATTAGTCAACTAACGGTAAATTGCTTGAAATAACGTGACAAACCTATATGGCAACGCACGTCGCGATAGCAGTGTCATATAGACAAATATGCTTACTTTACAGAATGACACACCAGTCAAAAAATAATCTTATAAAATCGTATAAAATATAAAAAAATATTTTTTTCTTCTAACGTGTCTCTCAAGTCATTTCAAGTTGTTTATCGTCAGTTGACTAACAGTTTTCATTCACAGAGGGGCTATTTTAACCCAAAATAAAACGTTGAGGGCTAAATTGCTTCAAAAAATAAGGGTCAAAATGACTATTTAGTCAAATGTTAGGAATATTTTTTTGGCATTATGCCTTTTTTTAAAAAAAAAAATAAGAAACTTGTGAGTACTAAATCTACTCAAACTAGGTTCATACTTTTAATCAATGTAAAATAAATAAAATCTACTCAAAATATAATTCTCACTTTTAATCAATTTTTAATTAAATTCATATAAGAAACTCTAACAATATTTTAGCATTGATACTCAGAGTGAGTATCGATACTCATAAGATTAGTATCGACACTTATATACTAGTATCAATATCGATTAAAATTTTAAAAGATCGAATGTTAATTTGGTATCGATACTTAAAAAAGAGTATCGTTACTCATGAGTGAGTATCATACTTATAAATGACCAATGATACCCGTAACGATAAAATATTAATATCGTTCTAAAAGCTTAATAATGAATTGTTAGGTTAAATTTCATTCATAAGATGTCAATGATTAATTATCCTGTGATAAACATGATCTTACTATACCCAAGTCGTGTGGCCTTGAGAGCACAATTGTTTTGTGATTGTGTTTGCTAAGGGATCTAGATACTTGATAGTCGTGTTATAGCACCAATAATTAAGTTAGATGGTTGTAGGTTCTTAACACTACGTGACATCAGGACTTATCAAATAATACTTGACGTTGAATGATACTATGTCTTTGAGTAGCGTGACCTGACGCTATGTATGATTGTTGATACTTCGGTTGTGGTATTAAAAGCATGTTTAAAATTGATAAGTAATCACAGATGTGTGATAATACCATTTTTCCTATAAATTACATTAAGTATAATAGAGTAAAAGTGTACTATTAAACGTTCAATGTTCAGATGCTTTTGTTCGCATGTTAGTATATTCTGATCGTAGTTGAGCACAGTTAAAGAGGGATTCCAATGTCTTACATTTCAAAATATAATACCATGGAAACTACCTCTTAAAGGCCACTTGCACCTTTTACTTTTCTCTCTTCCCCATCACCGCTTGAGGGAATTAGCCAAAACTCATGGTCCCCTGATGCACCTTCAACTTGGTGAACTATCACACGCCGTTGTTTCTTCTCCGGAGGCTGCGAAACAAGTGATGAAAACACATGACACCAATTTCGCTAACAGGCCCTTTCTTCTTGTTGCAGATATCATATGGTATAACCATTCAGATATTGTTTTTGCACCATATGGAGGCTACTGGAGGCAGCTTCGAAAAGTTTGCACATTGGAGCTGTTTAGTATGAAAACGTGTACAATCATTCCGATCAATCAGAGAAGAGCAGGCATCGAGTTTGGTTAGATCCATCTTTTCGAAAACGGGATCGGAAATCAACATTGGAGAAGTGTTATGTAGCTTATCACACAACATCACTTTAAGGTCTGCTTTCGGCAGAAGATGCAAGCAACATGAAACTTTCATTTCAATATTGAGGAAAGTTCTGAAAGCAGGGCATGGTTTTAGTATTGCTGATTTGTTTCCTTCTGTCAAATTGCTTCCCCTGGTCACTGGGATGAGAGCCAAACTTGATAGGTTTCAACATGAATTAGACGGGATGCTTGAAAGCATCATCGAAGAACATAGAGTGAGCAATGCAAATTCAAAGAACGGTGACGAACTGACAATGAAACAGAGGATCTAGTTCATGTTCTTTTGAAGCTTCAGAATCATGGAGGCCTTGAATTTCCCTTAACAACTGATAACATCAATGCTGTTATCCTGGTTAGTAGTTTGATGTCTCATATGAAAGACAATGCTTTCTTTAGTTGCTTGAAAGTTGTTACTAAGTAGAACTGCTTTTCAGGATATGCTCACTGGTGGAACTGAGACATCTTCAACTACAGCAGAATGGGCAATGTAGGAAATGATGAAAAATCCTAAAATCCTGGAAAAAAGCACAAGCGGAGGTGAGACGAGTCTACGATTCAGAGCTACATTAATTGAAGTACTTGAAGTTAGTCATCAAGGAAACTCTAATATTACACCCTCTTGCACCTTTGCTACTTCCAAGAGAAAATAGTGAGAGATGTGAGATTAATGGATATGAAATACCAGCCAGAACAAAAGTGATTGTTAATGCATGGGCAATCGGAAGAGATTCCAACTATTGGAATGAAGCGGAGAGGTTTAATCCGGAGAGATTCATCGATAGTTCAGTCGATTATAGAGGGGCTAACTTTGAATATATTCCATTTGGTGCTGGAAGGAGGACATGTCCTGGCATGTCATATGGTATGGCTGTTGTTGAGCTTGCCCTTGCAAAATTACTGTACCATTTTGATTGGAAACTCCCTAATTGAATGAGAAATGAGGATCTGGACATGACTGAGGCCATTGGTGTTACAGCTGGGAGAAAAAGACCTCTGCACCTGATTCCCACTCCTTGGTCCTTACCACCCACCACCATGTGTTCAGTAGTTAGTTACATTCGTAACATAAAAAGTATGTACTATGTAGGCTGGAAGGGATTATGTATGTCATTATAAATAAATCTTTTGTCTAAATATTAAAATCAAGTTCTATCATTTATGTTATACTACCGGGACGATAATGACGAGATAAGTAAATAAGCGCAAATGCAGAAAAGAAAAAATAACACCAATAATTTACGTGGAAAACCCAAAAGGGAAAAACCACGGGCAGAGGATGAGAACTTTCACTATGATGGAGAAAGAGATTACAACTGATTTATGATGTTATGTCTAAACCCCTAATCCCTAGAATCTATTTATAAGAATAGATTCCTTGTTTACAAGAGGAAACTTACATAGAAACAAATTCTACTCAAACTGAGTTTCCTACCTTTAATTAATATAAAGTAAACAAGATCTACTAAAAGTAGGATTCTAACTTTAAACCAAATCCCAAAAGAATTTGGATCACAATTCTAACAATCTCCATCTTGAGACAAATTCCTGTCGAACGATATCTCCACCTCTTCCACGAAACTCCTTCAAGGGGTAGTCTTCAGCAATAAACACCGACCGAATCCAAGCCTTGCCCAAGCTTGGATGTACAAGGTAATTTAGTCTTCACGTCGGTAAGATCAACATTAGTGCCAACTTTGCTCACAACTATATCACCACGAGCAATAACACGACCCCGATCATCAATGGCACTACTACCTTTCTCATTATTTATCTTTGAAGCAAATCGAACTCTCTTAAGCTTCTCAAATCTGTTATACCCACGAAATTCAACTTTATTCTTCTTTTCAAATTTGTTATGCCCACGAAATCGAACTCTTTTCTGCCTACCGTAACTATTATGCCCACGGTTGTTATGTTCAACACAAACTTCTCTTTTACTTGATTCAGTCAAGACGCCTTCACCAATAACATCGTCATTTGACACGCAGGAGGAAACAACAGATGCATCACCTAAAATAGTTGAACCTTGCAGAACATAAAAATTGGTAGCATTTTATACCCTTTCATCACAACAAGAGCGCCCTTGCAAATTTTCATAGCTCCACCTTCATTGGAGTATTTGTACCCTTTTGAATCTAGAGTACCTAACGAAATCAGATTTCTTCTTAAATATGGAACATGCCTCACATTACCAAGTGTTCGAACAATCCTATCGAACGTCTTAATCTTGATTGTGCCAATACCTGCAACTTTACAAGAGACATTATTTCCCAACAAGACATCACCTGTAGACACATGTTTATACGTCGCAAACCAATCCTGATTTGGAATCATATGAAAACTACTACCAGAGTCAAGAATCCACTCCTCACTCGCTATAGAGTTTTCGCAGGAAGCAACTAAAAGTTCACCATCATTATACTCCCTGCAATATCAGCTTCATCTTCACTGGAATTCTAATTCTCAGATTCCCTCTTTATCTTATTCTATAATCTGTAACACTCAGATTTAATATGACATTTCTTTTTGCAAAAATAACATGTTTTACCTCGATTTGACGACTTGGACCTGCCTCTATTTTGACTGTCAAAATTACGATCACCTTTTCTTCCGCGGTCTGAACTAGTCGATCCATGCACCATGAGACCCTCTGCTTGAAACTTGGAGCCGGTAAGATGTTGCATCTTGTCATGTGAATTCAAATTATCATATACCTCTTCAAGAGTAAGGGTATCACGGCTGCGTAGGAGGGTGCTTCTAACAGATGAATATGAAGCGGGCAATGAGCAAAGTAAAATCAAACATAAGTCTTTTTCATTGTACTTTACCTCTATCGTTTCCAAATCTGAGACGATCTACTTGAAATTGGTTAGATGGTCGTCAAGACACGAACCTTTTGCTAACTTGTGGGAGTATAAGCGTTGCTTCAGGAGCAACTTGCTGGTTAAAATTTTCTTCATGCAAATTTGTTCCAATTTGCCCATAAGTCGACAGTTGTCTTCTCTTTGTGAACATCTTGCAAAATACTGTTTGATAAGTGCAAACGGATCTGGAAAGCAGCTTTCCTATCCTTGCGGCGCTTCTCTGTATCCGACCATTCTTTCGGCATATTATCAAACCCATTTAATGCATCATCTAAAACCATCTAAACAAGAATATCTCGAACCTTCACTTGCCATAGCGAAAACCTAACGTTGCGATCCAACAACGGAATTTCATACTTCACTGTCGTCATTATCCTGAGTAACCTGAAAAGCTCTGATACCAATTTTTTATACTACCGGGACGATAATGACGAGACAAGTAAATAAGCGCAAACGCAGACAAGAAAAATAACACCAAGAATTTACGTGAAAAAACCCAAAAGGGAAAAACCACGGGCAGAGGATGAGAACTTTCACTATGATGGAGAAAGAGGTTACAACTGATTTATGATGTTTTGTCTAAACCCCTAATCCCTAGAATCTATTTATAGGGATAGATTCCTTGTTTACAGAGGAAACTTGCATAGAAACAAATTCTACTCAAACTGAGTTTCATACCTTTAATTAATATAAAGTAAATAATATCTACTAAAAAGTAGGATTCTAACTTTAAACCAAATCCTAAAAGAATTTGGATCACAATTCTAACAATTTAGGGCATGGTCCCGTCAGGTGTGTAGCAAGGGTAAAGCAAGTAAAGCCCTTGCTCTAGGCCCTTGAATCTGATTAATTCCTGATATTAACTCGATCAATGATTTATATATAGTATAAGTATCCAAAATCTATAAACTATTAAAGTAATCGATGATTAAATCGTGATACTAACTCAATCAATGATTTATATATAGGGCATGGCTAGTGAAGATGTATTTTAGGAAAGAGATAAGATATTAAAGTTCTATTTCCTTGAATGTTTGGAAACAATCACAAGTGGCTAAGTTATTTGTCTTCTTTGAACTGTCGTCAGAGCCTGTTAAAGTTCTGTGAATCGAGTAACAGCCACGATTTACAAGCATTCAAGACCAAGTGGTAACAAGAATTATAAAAAAAAGTTATGGTAAACATAGAAATACTATGAAGCACATATATTTCAGTCTAAAGTACGTATTTGATACATTTTTGTAACAATGATATATTGGGTATGACTTGAGTACTTATCAATATTTTTCTCCATGTTTTATCATCATCATCATCTTCTTCTTCTTCTTCTACATATTATTTTTTTATCTTTTTTTTTCTTTTCGACTTTTTCTTGCCCATATAATTAACTACAAATATATGAATATGTGTGATGCCATATTTACATGATTTTTTATGATTTTTTATTTTTACTTTTTTTTTAATTTACAAATTATTTTATATTTGTTGCACTTTTGACATATTCGTAATCTGTAATTTTAAAAATTTTCGTTTTCCGTCCTTGTTTCCATACCCATACATATATTCGTATCCGTGCAATATACTAGAAGTATAAAGTAGGAAAATGAAGTTGAGAGAGAGAACAAAGTTTATGAAACTGATCGAGTTTTATTTAGTGAAAAACCTTAAATCTTGGATTACAACAATCATCATTTGGGATTTGCATATATTGGTTTTGCTCCGTATGAACCTGGAGGCAGCTTCGAAAAGTTTATCTCAGTTTGATATTTTTGTTGATACAGTACATAAGAAAATATAAGATCAAGTATGTTTAAGTTTTTAATATTCTTCAATTTTAGACGAAAAAACATTTTAATAGTATAAACATTGTATAAAATTGTATGTTAAAAAAATTTATTAGAAGAGGTGAAACATTATTTTGTGTCCATCAATGATATTAAAAAATAAAAATCAAAACTATAAGATGTGGTGTGGTGATTACTCATCTCATCTATTAACCACGAGGTAAGGGATTTGATCCTTAATTAAAATCCATGCCAATAATATTTACATAGATGTTGACTTATTTTGCAACTACCATCAAATTCATTATACTATATATTAGTTGTTTTAAGTCATGTGACCTTTTGTATTTTTTATAGTTGAGGGACTTGGTAAAAAAATTATAGTTAAAGGACTATTTGTGTATTTTACCCCAAAAATTTTTTTACGATGATTTGAAACAATACTAAAAAAATAGTTAAATGTCATTAAAATAAAAAATATGATTTTTGAAGGATTTGACCTCGTATCAGTTAAGCCTTATTTCCGAATTTTCAAAGCAATTTTAATGAAAATATCTTTTTTATGTTTTCAAATTTTCACTCATTTTTGTTTTTATTTTCTAAAATTTATTTTCCGATTTTAGAACTAAATATGTTTTCTTCGATGATTTCTATTTTCTAAGAAAATAAAAATGGTCACTATTTTTTAGAACCAAACGGACCCTAAAATACTTTAGCATACAAAATTTTACTCTAAAATCTAAGTACTCTAACGCTAAAACCATAAATTCTAAAATTTTAATTCTAAATCTTAAAACTTAAACCATAAACTAAATTTATAAACTCTAAATTGAATCCATTTATGAAAAATAAATTTTCAACATCAGTACATAAAATATTTTCGAATGATATACATATACAAAATCTGTACAACTCGTTAAGGTAATCACAAGAAAAGTAAAAAGCCTGAAGCTGGAAGCTAAATAATTTAGGCTTAAGGGTTCAATAAGCCCTTAAACTATTGCAAAAAAAATCAATTAAGCCCCTAAATTTTTTTTGTACCTAATTAAGCCCTCAAACTCAAGAAAAAAATTAATTTAGCCCTTTGATCATCGTTGACCGTTAACTTCAAACGGTTTTTTGAAATATTTTTAACACGTGTTACAATAGGATAATGCCACTTGTCATTTTAAGGAATTTTTAATTTTTAAATTTTAAAAATATATAAAAATCGTAAAAACCAAAATAACTTTTATTGTTTTAAAAAATATAGCTTTTATTGTTTTATATTTTTTCAATTTATAAAAAACCAAAATAAATAAAAGTTATTTTGATTTCTAAAATATAAAGAAATAAAAGTTATTTAAAAAATATATAAAACAATAAAAGTTATTCTAAAAACCAAAATAACTTTTATTGTTTTATATTTTTTTCAATTTATTTTTTATAATTGTATAATAATATTTAATATTTTTAATTTTTTAAAATATTTTAATATTTTGAAAATTATTATTTATTATTTTTAAATAAATTTCGAAATTAAAAATATATTTTTTTATATTTTTAAAATTATTTTCCAGAATTTTTAATTTTTTTAGATTTTTTAGGATTTTTATATATTTACAAAAATTAAAATTTAAAAATTATTAAAAATGACATGTGGCATTATCCTGTTGCGACACATGTTAAGAAGAACTTTTTTCAAAAGAACCCGTTAAAGTTAATGGTCAACGTTGGTCAAATGGTCAAATTGATTTTTTTTCTTGAGTTTTAGAGCTTAATTGGGTGTAAAAAAATTTAAGGGCTTAATTGATTTTTTTTGCAATAGTTTAAGGGCTTATTGAACCCTTAGGCCAATAATTTATGGGATATGACTCAGGGCAAGTGAAGTAGGTGAGTTTTGGATGTATTTTAGCAAATGGATGGCATAATTAGGGTAACATGATTGTGATTAAGAGCAAAATGAAAATATTTATGAAAAAGATGGTTTGTCATATTGTGTGTTTTTTTTTAAATTATCTTCGCATGCCTTTTCTATTATTTCATTAGAGTGGGCAATGTCATAAATACTAAAATATTCAAAGCATGTGAAATTGGTGCTAAAATTACACTCCTTATCAATGCATGGGCTTATTGAAAGATATCCCGGTAGTGGTCACTGTCCTCAGCTGAATACATGCTTCAATTTTGGAACGTTGGTGAAATTTTATGATTTTATACTAAGAGTGTGATTTTTTATATTAAACATTTATATTTACGAAATTATAAATTTTAACGATATAAATTTAGATAATCAATAGAAATATAAAGGAAATACATAATATCTTCCCGGTCCATCCTACTTTGATCTATTCATTTGGAGTTGAAGATGGCATTTTTTAAAAATAAATCTTATAAAATAACTTGATTGTGATTCAAAGAATCAAGCAAATATTTATGACAAAGATGGTTTGGTTTCTTGTGATTATTTTAATTCTTTATGCATACTTTTCTATTGTTTTCTCTGAGTGGGGAATGTCATAAATCTTAAAAAACTGAAAGTTTATGAAATTGGTGCAAAAGCTAGAATTATTATTAATGCATGGGCTTAACTGTTGAACATGGGTAGAAATTAGTTTGATTCTCTTTCTAGATTTTTTTTGGGTTATTTAAGAAAGGGGCGTTATCGGTCTTTAGCTAAGCGGTTGCTATCGACGTTTTATCATAATCTTAGTGTACATTTTTTTTTTTTTTTTTTTTTCTTTTTGTCTCCTTAATTTT
Source organism: Hibiscus mutabilis (assembly GCA_019671005.1). NCBI lineage: Eukaryota > Viridiplantae > Streptophyta > Magnoliopsida > Malvales > Malvaceae > Hibiscus > Hibiscus mutabilis. The sequence continues at coordinate 15,162,318 of CM033713.1, read as the reverse complement.
TATTTTTGCATATATTAGTATTGTGTAATTTTTTAATAAGGATAATAAACTTTTTTTGCTCTTATTTTCTTAGCTCTTGTGATACGTTTTTTTACACATGTATTACACTTTTTATCTTTTTTCATAGTTAGATTTAAAGTATCTTCCATTTGACATTTATTTGGTTATAATGTTTATCTTCCAATCTTTTGGACTATTGAGTTGATTCCCTTCTATTGATAGATGTTTATTTGCTTGAGTTTTAATCATTTCCTTTATGACTAAATTTTATTTTTTAGTGACTGGTTTGTACATTTTGATGGTTTTAAGAAAAAATATCGTGATTAGTTTGCTTTATTTTTTTATAAACTCTTTAATTTATTCAATAAAACTAGTGACTATTAAAAGAATCGTTTGATTAACGCTCAAGTAATTAGATGTTGGCTTTGAATTAGTTTCAAAGTAATTAATAAATAGATGACTTGAATATACATTTGGCACTCTAGATATATTCTTTCAAGTTGGTAACTAATTTTTTTGTTCGTAAGTTGGTACCTAAACTCTGTCACAAGTTGATGTCAAAACTTATACATTCTATTAATTTGGTCATAATTCGAAAAATTAATAAATTTTATCGTTTATATTTATTTTTTATCAATTTACTTTTTGTTCATCTCCTAAATTATTTTTTCTTCCCTTAGAAATATTACTATATTACTTTCTTGGTATAATAAAAATTTAACGATAACTTGTTGTTTTTTGGTAGAATGCAATTATCTAACTGCTGTTTGATCATATGGATCAACCTGGTTTGACAATATCGTAAAAAATAACTTAACTACTGAATTTTTTTAATATGAAGGGTTAAATTTATTAAATTATTTCAATTTATGATCAGATTGATAAAAATATATAATGTTTGAGGACTAAAACTGCTAATAAAAGTACAAAAATAAAAAAATAAAAATAAAATTCAAGTACTGATTTGAGAGCAAAAATACTTTAATTAATCACCAACTTAAGAAAAGATGCTTAGTTTATATACAAACTTGAGAGAGAATACCTGATTCAAGTAACAAAGGTATATTTAGGCCCAACTAAATACATTTGTAAGTTAATTTTGCTGGAAAATGAAGATGAATTTCTTTTATTTCTTTGTTCTTTCATAAATTTAACAAGATGACATTTTTTTAAATATATATTTAGGAATTTATAAAAGTAAAATATGTAAAAAAAAAAATCATGGTAACCAATCCCTAGCCTACCAATTGCCATGACATGAATACTTAAAAACATTCACAAGTAGCCAACAACAGCCATTGGTAACACATTCATACAATTAGCGAATAGAAATCCTTTTAATTTTTTGGTGTCTTTTTTATGTTTTTACACTAAAATATTAAGTTTAAAGTTTAATTTTTAATATTGGGCATAAAAAGCAGCACCAAAAAGGGACAAACGATTTTTGTTCACTGCCCGCATAAATTTAGAAGAAATGCAACTGTATCAACACTTTTTCCATAAGTCTTGCGTAGTTCTACCATGGATAACCAATTCAAGTTGCTCCCATTGTCCTTCACATTCCGTGTTCATTTTCATGGTGTTTAAGCTATTGATGAGATCCAAAATAAATGACTCCCAAAAATCTACCTCCTGCACCACCGAAACTACCTCTTATAGGCCACTTGCATCGTTTAATTTCTATTGATCCCTGGCCTACCATACGACATGACATGAATAGTAACATAGATTAATGACTGTATAAATTCAGAAGAAATCCAATTGCACCAACACCTGTTCCACTAGTCTTGCATTTGTTCTGCCATGGATAACCAATTCAAGTTGCTCCCATTGATCTTCACCTTCCTTGTGTTCATTTGCATGGTGTTTAAGCTATTGATGAGATCCAAAATAAATGACTCTCCCAAAAATCTACCTCGTGCACCATGGAAACTACCTCTGATAGGCCACTTGCACCTTTTACTTTTCTCTCTTCCCCATCAGCGCTTGGCGGAATTAGCCAAAAGGCATGGTCCCATGATGCACCTTCAGCTTGGTGAATTATCACACGTCGTTGTTTCTTCTCCGGAGGTTGCGAAAGAAGTGATGAAAACACATGATATGAATTTCGCTAACAGGCCCTATCTCCTTGTTGCAGATATCATATGGTATAATTTTTCAGATATTGCTTTTGCACCATATGGAGGCTACTGGAGGCAGCTTCGGAAAGTTTGCACATTGGAGCTGTTAAGTACAAAGCGTGTACAGTCATTCCGATCAATCAGAGAAGAGCAGTTATCAAGTTTGGTTAGATCCATCTTTTCGAAAACAGGATCGGAAATCAACATTGGAGAAATGTTACGCAACTCATCATACAACATCACTTTAAAGTCTGTTTTCGGCACCAGGTGCAAGCAACATGAAACTTTCATTTCAACTGTGAGGAAAGTTCTGAAAGCATTTCATGGTTTTAGTATTGCTGATTTGCTTCCTTCTGTCAAATTGCTTCCCGTGATCACTGGGATGAGAGCCAAACTTGAGAGGTTTCACTATGACCTAGATCTGATGCTCGAAAGCATCATCGAAGAACATAGATTTAACAATGCAAATCCGAAGAAAGGTGACGATGTAAGTGAGGATATAGTTGATGTTCTTTTGAAGCTTCAGAATCATGGAGGCCTTGAATTTCCCTTAACAACTGACAACATCAAAGCTGTTACCCTGGTTAGTAGTTTGAAGTCTCATATGAAAGACAATGCTTTCTTTAGTTGCTTGAAATAACCAAGTAGAATTGCTTTTCAGGATATGCTCATTGGTGGAACTGAGACATCTTCAACTACAGTAGAATGGGCAATGTCGGAAATGATGAAAAATCCTAGAATCCTGGAAAAAGCACAGGCCGAGGTGAGGCTAGTCTACGATAGAACAGGGAAGGTCAATGAATCAGACCTTCACGAATTGAAGTACTTGAAGTTAGTCATCAAGGAAACTCTAAGATTACACCCAACTGCACCTTTGCTACTTCCAAGAGAAAATAGTGAGAGATGTGAGATTAATGGATACGAAATACCAGCCAAGACCAAAGTGATTGTGAATGCATGGGCAATAGGAAGAGATTCGAACTATTGGAATGAAGCTGAGAGGTTTAATCCGGAGAGATTCACCGATAGTTCAGTCGACTATAAAGGGGCTAACTTTGAATTTATTCCGTTTGGTGCTGGAAGGAGGATATGTCCCGGCATGTCATATGCTATGGCAGTAGTTGAGCTTGCCCTTGCACAATTACTGTACCATTTTGATTGGAAACTCCCTAATGGAATGAGAAATGAGGATCTGGACATGAGTGAAGCCATTGGTATTACAGTTGGAAGAAAAAGAGATTTGCAGCTGATTCCCACTCCTTACCACCCACCACCATGTGTTCAGTAGTTTAGTTAGTTACATTCTTAACATGAAAAGGATGTAAGCTGGAAGAGATTATGTATGTCATTATAAATAAATCTCTTGTCTAAATATTAAAAATCAAGTTTTTTTTGGGTCGGCAATCGATTTTATTAAAGATAGAAATAAAAAAAGTTATTGCGTGCCTCATTAAAAACCCCTTCGCATTGGGAGGGAAAAAAGAGTGCAACATAATAACTCAATACAAAGAACATAAACAGCTATCCTATTTGAAAATAAAACGCCAGTACAAGACATATACTGACCAACCAAACTCCCAACCTTAACTAATACCATCACCCTACTGCGAAAAGTGGTTGTAACTGAACAAAAGAATTTAGACAGTGTCATAATTTTGCAGAACTGGCTCTAGTTCCCAATGAACCAATATTTTGCAAATGGAGAATAAACCAAACTTGGACGCACTCAATAATCTTGCAGCCACCAATAAAAAACGGTACCATTATTTACTGTTGTATCTCCCGCTCCTCCAATCTAACCAATTCTTCTATTACTTGTTCATTTCCTACTATAGTGATGCCTAATTTTCCCCCAGTGCAAGAGCCTTACGTGCATTTCGGGTTAAGATTTGTTTTCGCGTGATGTCTGAGTTAGTCGGGGACGACCCATGGATTTCTCTGTTTTCGCTTTCCTTTCCTTTTCGGGTTAACCAATTCTTCTATCATTTAAGGCATGGTTATGTCATTTGCAGCTTTTATTTTGATTTAAATGATGATGTACTTGGGAAACGTTTTTGTTTTTTTGGTTAAGTCTCTGACCATGAACTAATTTCATAGTTGGTGGGATGTTTGCGTTGAACGCTATTTTATGTTTTAGTTTTTAATAATTGTCGCGTCCCTTTTTGAAATCGGGACGTGTAAAAATAGCCTGACGATCGATCTTTTAGAAAATTAGAGTTTTTAGTCATTTTTAATTTAATCTTGAAAATTTAGATTTTTCGTATTAACTTTGATTTTCCTTATTTATCCTTTAAAAACATTTTGGAGTCGCCACCGATCACTTCGTGGTAGACCGGACACCGAAAAACAAACCAGAGATTCTGTCTTGAAAAATTGGTTCGGGAGTAGGTTATATGTAGGGAAGGATTAGCACCCCTACGAATGCCCGTTATCGGTACCTTTAATTTTACGTGGCATTTTGGCATTTAGAATAATTATTTGAATTTAATTTATCCCATAATTATTAATTGAATTCAAATTTCGAATGCAGATATCATTTTATAAGGAAATTCATTTTGTTCGAATACAAGATTAAAAGCACCCTATTAGGTGGCACCCCTATTCTTATTTAAAAATGAATTTCCAACATAAAAAGTTTTTAATGAATGATATTTTATTGTCTTGTCAATTTTAAGTACTATTCCTAAAAACGCTCTATTTAATTAGTTATATAAATCTATGAATATTAATTAATTTAATGGCTTTTATGAGAAAATGCCAATTACTTGAACACCTTCCATATATGTAAAGCCCTTAAATTAATCGTATTCCTAATTAATTAATCCTTCTAATTAATTAAAGTTCTAGTCCTAATTAAGGCTCTAACAATTTATTATTCAATTATAGATGAAATTGTATATCGAATATACACCTTTATGACCAAGGTTGAGATAACACCCTATTGTAAACAATGGAACACCATCCAAATTTGCACCTCAAAAGTTTCATTCGATATACATTTAATTAGCTACAATGTATTCTGATTAATTATTTAATTTTAGCTAAAGACTAAATTAATATTCAAATTTTAAGTGGGATGAATATTACATGTAATTTATTAAAATTCTTGTTAAGGCAACACCCCATTGTAAACAATGGAAGATCATCCAAATTAGAATCTTAAAATTATATTTAATATGCATTTAATTACTATAATTAACTTGCCTAATTTAATTGTGGAATTCCTATCTAGAGAAACCTAAATAAGGCTCTAATAGTTAATTAAACTAGGTGTATTTAATTATCTAACAGAATATACTATATGCTTATTTAAAAATATGCAACAAACATATAAATTAATTGCATTAAATAAAACAATTAATTAATTAATTAAATTGAAAACAAATTAAAACATAAAACTGATTTTATTACTATAATGACTAAAATGGAACAATTACAAAGTTTTATGCCCAATTACAAAAACCCAAAATGACCCAAATGAAAGGATTACAAGTTTAAGGGTTCAATTAAAGGGTACAGAGGACCAAATTGAACATATTACAGAACCTGAGAGCCAATTTGAGGAAAATGGTGACCAAATTGAATAGTTGTAAAACTTTGGGCAAATACCAAAGGATATCCAAATAAGAAAATGCGGGTTATACCCGCCCGCTCAAAAACGTGCAGGTCAAGAATGACCCGACACAAAAATGGTGTCGTATGGATTTGGTTATAAAAACCCTATTTTGCCCGAAATCTCCCTTCTTTCCTCTCATTTTTTATTTTCCATTCTCTCTCTCCACTCCCCCCCTCTCTAAATTCTATGCACCTAAACACTTCCAACCTAGAAAACCAGAACTCAAACGGATCAAAACCATAGGTTTTGGACGAGTTTTCAAAGTGTTTTTCCAAGAACAAGATGAACAACCCAGATCACGGTAACGGTCCGACGTGGTCTCAGCCCCTCAATCCTCCTCTGTCGTACACTGGCAACCTTTGGCCATTCGCCGGCCATCGGGATTCGAATCCCGGTCGTCGCAGGTGACATCGACCACCAAACGGCAATTTTCGGCCACCATTTGAACTCCGGCCGTCTCCTCACTTCGGTCGGCCGCTGTAAAGCGATTTTTGACCACTGTAAGGTGATTTCTAACCACCATTGACCGCCATTACTGAAACCCTAAAAATCCTAAGAAGTCTATTTTTAATCGAAAAACCTAAATTTAGGCCCAGATTCGACTGAATCCACCCATCTTCCTCCCAAAACTACCTGAATCTCATTTTTCAACTCCACCGGCACTCAAAAGCTCTGGCCAAAAATAATTTCTGACCTCCTTTCATTTTATTATTTTTGCTACTATTTATAGTTATCTAACATGTTTTTATATTTTTACAGGAACGAAGGGAAGAAGGGAAATATACCTCAGTTACAGTGGTTGTAGTGATTCAGTGACCTTTCAGATTATGGTGCAGTTTTTTGGCATCAGATGTGCTTCTCGGCGGCCGCTCAAATTCTGAGGCCATTTGGCTTCTCGAGGTAGCACACTCTCTCTCTTTAATTATTTATTATTATTATTAATAATATTTAATAGTTTATTAATGGCTAATTATTGCCCTGACACACTCTCTCTTGGGTATTTATAGCTGTGCAGATGATGACGTAAGCAGATGGCCAGCTGTGTTTAAAAAACACAGATCCGAGTGAAGTGGGTTTTAGACGAATGAGAGTCTGCCATGTGGCAAAGTTTGGGCGGGAAAACTATTTTTTTAGGTTATCTGTGTTTGTTGGGCTGGCAATGGGTTGTAATTGATCTGTAATTGGGCAGAAAAAATGAATATCAGATTGGGTTTTGTATTTTCAACTGGGCTTTCAATTTGTATTTAGGCTTTGGATTTTTTGAATGTAATTGGACACTGTAAATGGACTGTTTGGATATTTATTGGGTTTTATTATATTTAATATTTATTTATTTATTATTCAGCCTTATTTATTTAATATATGGGTACCTCGGACAAAATACGGGTATGACAGCTGCCCCTCTTTGCTCTTTGCTGTAGAACAGGAAGTGGGCAAATACTGAAAAGACACGGATTTTGTCCGAATCCACTGGCTATCTTTTAAACTGCTGAAGCTTGAAGCTGTTCTTCTGATTATGAAATTCTTCAAACTTCTGCCGAATCGTGGAATCTGAAGCTGTTCTTCTTATTATAAAATTCTTCATCTTCCGAGGTTTAAAGCTGTTCTTCTTATTATGAAATTGTTCAAACATTGGTTTGCCTCTCTGTAAAGGCGTCGAATAAGTAAGCTCTTCTTATTATAAACTTCCTCATTCTTCAAAAGAGTGAACTCTTCTTATTATGAGTTCTTCATTCTTTGCTTGACGAACTCTTCTCATTAGGAGCTCTGTGGCGAATTCTTCTCATTAGGAATTCTAGAGCGAACTCTTCTTATTAGGAGTTCTTCATTCTTTGTTGGGCGAGTTCTTCTTATTATGAACTCTGAATTCTGGAGTGAACTCTTCTCATTAGGAGCTCTTCAATCTTTCTTGGCGAGTTCTTCTTATTACGAACTCTGAATTCTTTGCTGGTTGAGCTCTTCTTACTGAGAATTTTGGATTCTAGAAATGTTGATTCCCCTCTCCTCTGGGGAATGATTAATCCTGCAAAAAGAAATATCATCGATTAGTTTAAATTCAATCTAAAATATCATGAAATATTTTCAATTTCTCGCTTGAAGCACCGAGTTCTTTGATGTCATTGCTTTTCTGTTTAAGGTATCTTGATTTTTCTATTTGAAGCCCATATGAGATCTCATCTCCTGTTTCTCTTTCTCTGTTGATCAATTTCTTCTATAGCTGCAAAAGTCAAATTTATCATTAATCTCCCAACATTAATTGTAAAAATGTACAATTTGGGTATATCATTAAGAAACTTCAAATGCTTCAACAGGAGACGTCGAAACTACGAATCTTACTCATTTGAGCCTGCAGTTGATCTATCTTGCTTTTCAATCTAGCAACTTGAACCATTTTTGTCTTTTTTCTCTTCTTCTTCTTCTTCTTCTTTTTCTTTTCTTCTTTTTCTCTTTTTCTTTTTCTCTTTTTTCCTCTCTTTTTTTCTTTTTTCTTTCTTCATTTTTCATATTCTTCTCTTTTTATCTTTCCTTCTCTCTTTTTTGTTTTTCCTTTTTCTCTTTTTTTTCTTTTGTTTTTTTCCTTCTTTCTTTTTCTTTTCCTTTATCTCTTCTTTTTTATTATTTTGGAAACCTAGGACCCAAAGGATTAATATCTGATGATATCATGCCACACCACCTTATTACGATAACTTTCAGAAAGTTCTTATCATTTCTGAAGGTGTCGGTCCAACGGTCTTTGCATCATGCTTACAAGACTTGCTGATGACCTGATGAACTCAAGGTCGTAATGCATTTCCAAATGAATAGAGTTTTTACTGAAATCTACTTTTTGCATCTTGCTAAATATGGTTATACAAACAGTATGTCATATTGAATTTTGCTTCTGTGAACACTCTGAAACTGTTGAAAACCCTAGACATTATTGAAAATCTTTCTTTGTTAGAATCTTTGGAGCCTCTTGCTAAAATCTGAAATTGGCCCTTTCAAGCAAAGCACCTTGCTGAATATGCCTCTACAAACGGAATATCTTGCTGAGATTTACCTCTATAAACATGATATTTGTTGGAATCCATCTCTACAAATAAAGCCTTCTGCTTAAACAAAATGTCTCGCAGAAATCCACTTCTATAGCGGAGTATTGTTGAGATTCGCTTTTGCAAGTGAAGCCTCTTGTTGAAATTTTCATCTACAAACAGAATGTCTTGCTGAGATCTGCCCCTGCAAGCGGGATATTTATGGAAATCTGCCTATACAAATGGAGCTTCTCGTTAACATATGTCTCCACAAACAAAATATCTTGCAGAAATCCACTTCTGTAAGCAGGATATTTGTTGAAATCAGCCTCTGCAAACGGAAAATCTTGCTGGAATCTGCTTCTGCAAACAGTATGTCACACTAAAATCTGCCTCTGTAAGTGAAATAATATTTTGACATTTTCCTCTGCAAATCAAATATCTAGAGATACGCCTCTCTTCCAACGGAACATCTTAAGATCCGTCTCTGCCAACAGAATAGCTTGAGATATCTGCCTTTGCACATATAGCCTCTTGCTGAAATCTGTCTATCTTGCTGAAATCTGTCTCTCTTGCTGAAATCCAACTCTATAAGCAGAATATTCTTCGAGATCTTTATTCTTTCTTAACTGGATATTTTCTCTAAAATCTCCACTCATTCTTGTTTGAATCTACTTCTTCTGGATCTTTATTCCTTCCTAACTGGATCTTTTTCTCCTAGATCTTTGCTCGTTTCTGCTTGGATCCACTTTTTCGAAGTTATAGATTGACTTTCATCTTTCCTTGATTGAATTTGTAAATTCCTGCCAAAACATGCAAAAATGCTTCGAATGTATGAATTAGCATGTTTTTTCTTGTGGATGCCTAACTATATGATGCATGAATGTTGTCACTTGAGGACCACTTGGATAAACTTTCATCTGCTGGGGAGCTCCAAATTTTTTCTTTTCGTCTTTCATCAAAACCTCTTCTTCCAACAACATAACCCATCTCACACTCAGGTTCAATCTTTAGGATCTCTGCATCTCTGCTCTAAAGCGTCTTTTCAGGTTTTCACTTTAGATTTTCTTTTTTCTTTTCTTTTTTTTCTTCTCAATGCATCTTTTTGGGTTTTCAGCTCAGTTTTTTTTTCTTTTTTTTTTGCAACAATTGTTTTTTTTCTTTTATTCATTCTGATGGAACTTTCTCTTGCCTTCATGGATCAAGAACATGTACCCCTTTTTGACATATCTCACCATGTATTTATCACAATTTGAACATCGTGGATCGCTCTTTTCTTAGAAAGCCACTCCTGTTATATCTTCATTCAGCTTCTTTGACAAAATTCTTTCTCATGGCTCTAAAAGAGATCATGATTCACTGTTGTTCTAGCTTGCAGAATTTATTTACCGGCTTATGATATTCTGTAAAGCTCTTTTTGCAGCATTGCCCCACTCCGTCTTGACTTTGACTACTATCTTTGCTCACATTTGCCTCACTTTCTTTGCTTTTGTATAACAAACACCTTCAACGGATTGATCTGACTGCATCTTTGCTCCCAAAAGATAGGTCTTGCTTTCTCTTTTTGCCCTAGAATCACTTGTGTCATTTCTTGCAGCTTTTGTTTGAATGTTTCTGGCACTCAGAATCATGTCTTTTCCTCGTCATACTTTCCATCATTAAAAAAATATCGAGGCCACCTTCTATTCTGTCTGCACTTAAAGGATTAGTACATCATAGTAATACCCACGAAATCCTTTGCTTTCCTTGTATCTAATCAATTTATTTGCAAGATGCTTGTTGAAAAGATAAGTGAAAGGCTCATAATATTATTTTACTAGATTTGAGAAATTGGAATAATTTTATAAGTTATGGCAAACAACAAAAATCAAGATTAGGCCCCATAAATATCAAGTGTAATAGAGCCTTCGAACCAAATTGCAAAGGTCAACTCCAATGTGACCTCTTCCAAATTATTAAACTTCTGGGAGAAATATTTCATGTATACCTAATTTTATCCCATTTAAGGTGGCACTATTTACCTCACTAACTTACCATGCCCATTCTTTTCCTCTTTTCTGATTTCGATCAAGCATTAGATGCCTGGAAATCCTTGGAGAAAGGTTAACCCTGATAAGCGGGATGTATTCTGAAGACAAACTCACCTTGCTCCAATACTCGTATATGGTCAAATGGTCTTTTGAGGCTTGTAATGTAGGCTATGGTTCACGGCTGCCAAAGAAATGATATATAGGCTCAAATAAATACTTAAGGGTGATGAAACCAAGGATCATTTTTCCATGTGAAATACCATTTTTGTACTGATCTGAATATGATCAAATGAAATACTCTTTTCTTTTATTTTCTTCTTTTTCTTTTTTCTTCTTTTCTTTTCTTTCTTGTTTTTTGGATCACTCTAGACTGCTCATTTCTGAGTTTTCACCCTAGAGTTCATTTCATTTCCTTTGAATCAGTCTTCCACTGCTCCTTTAGATAGAAGCTTGTTGAATAGAATATCTCACATATATGCATTGATTTTCTTTTGCACTTTTCAACTTTAACGCTTTCTTTGCTTCAACTCGATTCCGTTGACTTTTTGAACATAAACTTTCACTGTTTCTTTTTCTTCTTTCTTTCTTCTGCTTCTTTTTTTACTGAATTCAGAGTATTCTTTTTCATTCATCCTGCCTTTCTGACTTTTGTGCTTGATATGTTCACTTTTGTTTCTTTTGCCCCTGATTCACAAGGCATTACTATCATAGAATGATCAAAACCGAACACTTTCACTTGCAAACAAACTTTCATCCTCTTTGCCCCCAGTGTAGGGGTGATCCTTGGTTTAGATTGAATCGAAAGAAAATCCTCAGGCTCAAAGGGGATAGAAAATGATATTTTTCTTATTTTCTTTCTTGTGAAGGGAGATGAAGGAATGCCGAATGTCCTCCCATACTTGGATATCTTCGAAGAAAAACCGTCTTCAGGTGGAAGATGTTTTGGGTTATCACTTTATTCAAAGACATTAGCCAACAATGCTTGAGAGGCAATTCACTCAAAATTTGTATTTGGGATTTTCCCGTGATTCCTGAACACTCACTAATGTCTTTCCATTGGCCTAAATAAACTAAAAGAGATTACATTTTTGAAATTGATCTCTGAATTTGATTCAAGGTCACTCTTACAATTAATATCTTCGGTCCTGAGGAAAAATGTTAGTAAAGATATATACACATATGTATGGGAGAACAAAAACTAACCCATAACAAAGAAAGAATGAAATATTAAAGAATCAAAGAATATAAGATGTTTGCCATTTGAGAAAAATATATAGGAAACAAGCATCATAAACAAATAAATTGAAATAGCCTCCTTTACAAAAGACCCCCAATGCTCGCGGGCAAAAGCGACTAGGATAATTCAGGGTATTACTCCGTAATGATCCTAAAATTGCAGAAAGATCTCCTATGGTTCTCTATTGACCATTAATCAAGAAAGACCTGAGTTAATCTTGGTCACTCCACTTCTGTCGTCAGTTCTTTATTTTTCTTCACCACTACAAAGACATACTTATCCCTATTCATGCTCTGCTGCTCTCATTTTTCCTGAACATATTTTCTAATTCTTCAGTGATCAAATTCTTCATAACGCTTCACTGGTCCTTACCATATTAAAATTTCCCCACCTTTATTATTTAGGGCGAGCAAATGCCTCAAGTCCCTAAACTTTTAAGTTCTTGAACTTTATCAAGTTCATCTTTAATTTTACAAAACCACCAAAACTCTGTGGGAAAACTTGCTAAGCCCCTGAACTGGCTGATATACGTATTTCATCATCATCATCTCCATGACCTCTGATAGGCAATTTTTCCTGAATAAAGAAATAGCAACTGAAGATGATTGCCCTATACTCATCATATTCTCCCCATGAGTGGTCGAACATTTGCAACCATGGCCCCTACATGTTAAAATCGTCTCTGAATCAATACAAAAAAAACTTTGGGCTTGAAGTAACAAAGTTAATTTCGTATACTACTTCAGAGATAATTTTGCAAGTTGTACCCCTTTGATGTATAAACATGAATGACACAAACTTCAAAATTCCAGATAATCTTAGAAGCATTCATTTTGTATCTCTGACTAACATACTTCTTTATTTTCTCCATTAAGGGCCTACACTTCTTGGTAGCACATACTGGTTCCTCTTGTGAAACTTGCAAATATTATCAGGATCATAACTATGGGCAGATAGGCTCGACATCTTCTTCATCGGCGTAAGGGTAAAATAAGTCTGGAATGGGCATTCAAAGTTTGCATTTGTCTGAGGTATCTTCCATTATAGACTTGATGAGTCAATTGACCTTCCTTTCTTATAACCTCAAGGAGTCCGATCATTGCATTCAATCACTTCTTCTCTCTTTTTCACTTGACATTTTAGCACTTGTTTCTAAGCATTCCAATTGCATTTCTTCCAATTGGGAGACTACTTTTTAAGTTATATATCTTAATAGATGATCTTCGGTGTCAACTTCCAAAATCTCCCACTTCAAAAACTTTTGAATTTGCAGCTTGAAGATGTACCAATCTTCAATGTCTCAATCATAGCTCATAATAATCTTGATACTGTAACAACTTAATTAATGGGGCCCTAATAATTCCTCATGATACGACGAAGCTTCAACCAGTTTGAAATGTGTCTCTCAATAAAACATATAAATAGGATCCAGTTTAGATTTTGACTTTCCACTGACATGAGCATCTTGAGCATCTGATCTTGGAGCATTTTTTACTCTGACTCCAACAAACCCAGACAGCAGCGAGTTATTCACAAAAGTTTGTTATAGCTTCTGTCCTTTTCTTTTTATCTCAACTACTTTAGCAACTGATAGTCTAAATACCCAACCCTAATGGGACCAAAAACTTCAATCGGGCCATTATCTGAGAGTGATTTTGTATAGAGCAGAGCCACAAATCTAAACCTGACATTGGGTAGGAATAATTCTCTCTTTTTTGAACCCTTCAGTTTCTTTGTCTCTTATCTGTATTCTGCTCCTTTAGCAACCAATTTTTTTGTAAGTAAACTTCAACCTTTAACTGACCTTAGCATTCATTACTTTAGAGGAAGACTATTCTGCCCCTCATCTCTGTTAGGATCATTACATTATCTGACTGTTCCTGAACCATCAATCGATAAAACTTTCAACTAAACTCCATATTTTGACTTCATTCAGTCTTTCTACATCTATCCACTGAGCTTCCCTCATTTTAGCATTTTCAAAATCCATCAGTGCCTCTAAGCCAGGCATTCCGATGTTCTCATCATAATACAAATTTAGATCTTCCAGTTTCTGTACAAATGCCCCGGTTATATTGATCCGAACTTTCTCACCCTTTCTATTTGGCTTTTTATTTCCATTTCTCTCTTTTTTGACTTTTTCTTTTTTGACTCCCTTTGTTTTTTACTCTCTCCCTTTTTGAATCTTTTTACTCTCTTTTTTTGCATGAAGAGTCCTTTCAAACTGAGCCTTTATGTGAGATGGGACTCTATCTTGTTCACCCATGTTGATATTTTATCTGGAATATTTCCTTTCTCGACCTTTCTGATTCCCAAACAAAGTGATAGCTCGTATTCTCTCTCGTTCTCGGACTGATCAGCCTTTTTCATTCGGTCCAAGTGATCCTCAACAATCTTTGTGACTGTTTAACCTTAATAAATTTGTTGCATATGCTTCTCAAAATGCAATGTTGCTTTTTGCAATATTTTAAACAAAATGCAATATTTTAATAGAAATGCAATATTTATTTTACATAATATTTAAATGTTGTAATGCATGAATGCACGAGGTATCGATTTCAAGGACTAGTCATTAGAACAACACCCATTTAACTGAAAGGTCAAATACAAAGAAAAGGCAATATGTTCACTAGCTCCAGCTCCTTTGGTCAATCACTTTGTTCAGTCATTGAGTCAACATTTGTCCTAGCTCGGTGTTGATATCAGAGTGTTGTTGCAGGCTCCCAACCTCTTTGAACAAAATCTGTACAGGTTAGGAGACTTCCCGCACTTGGCTCCCAAAATTAATCATTTCACAACTCTATTTTTGGATAGCCTGGATTACTGCCCCAACTTAATTTTTGATTTTTTTATCCTTTATTGCGGTACTAATTCGAAACTGTCGAGCTGATCTTTCAATTATTGTATTGTGTTTTTCTAATTCTGTCATTTTCCCAGCTCTTCATTTTGTCAGCATCTCCCTTAATTATGGTATCCCTCGGTAAATTTCATCGTTTGTGAAACTCGGATATCGCCTTTGAGTTTACATCTTTCTATTCTCCCTTGGGTTTAGAACCAGTCCCTGAATGCCCCTTCAATTTACCCGTCTTGAATGCCCCTTTAATTTATCTGTTATCTATCTTCTTTCTAGTTATCACAGTTCTTTAGATACCGCGTCTTGTTTATCTCTATAACTGCCACTACCCTTATCTTAAACCCTGAACTATTGTTGAGCCTTGTACAAACCTTGCCCTTTTGACTGATAGAGCATTGTAGCAATGCCTCGTATTTCTCTATTGTTGATGTCACATCTATCCACCCGAAAAGTGAACAATTATACCGGGCTTCAATAAACAGATCATGGTTCTAAACAATTTTTGATCTACTTGACTGTCTGGCAGCAATATTATAACCCAAAAATCTTATTGGAAATGACTCTTCATATTCCCCATCCTATGGTTCTCAAATTAAATCGGTTCTAGCAAAACTTTACCATTCTAAAAAATCTCTGGTACAACCTTGCATTAATGACACCTAGCCTCCACGTATATTATCTTCGTTCTTGTATTGAATCTTCTCAAATCCAATCCATAGTGACATATTATCCTCCACTTGTCTATCGAACCCTTCAGCTCTTATGGCCACTGCCTACTCGACTAATTCTCAAACTGACACCTCTCATATATGCAATGTAACATATAACATAACACAAAAAACAAAACAAAAAACTGTGTCAGTATGGTAATATTGTAAACAATAACAATTGCTGTAAAATAAAACAATTTATATCACGTAAAGATAACCAGAGAACAATTTATTTTGCACTCAAGAATAACCAAAGAAATGAAATATAAACCAGCAACACCCTGTCCTAGGTCTCTGTCTGGCTCTAATGGGGGTAGGTTTCTATTATAGCATGTGGGTTTTGATCTAGACTCTGGGTACCCGAACTGTCGTTACTGGACTAGTAAGACATCAATTCGGGAGTATACGACCCCTTATAGCAGAGGCGTAACCTCACGGTGTAAAAATAGCTTGACGATCGATCTTTTAGAAAAATAGAGTTTTTAGCCATTTTTAATTTAATCTTGAAAATTTAGGGTTTTTTGTATTAAATTTGATTTTCCTTATTTATCCTTTAAAAACATTTTGGAGTCGCCAGTGATCACTTCGTGGTAGACCGGGCACTGAAAAACAAACCAGAGATTCTGTCTTGAAAAATTGGGTTCGGGAGTCGGTTACGTGTAGGAAAGGATTAGCACCCCTACGAACGACCGTTATCGGTACCTTTAATTTTACGTGGCATTTTGAATAATTATTTGAATTTAATTTATCCCATAATTATTAATTGAATTTAAATTCCGAATGCAGATATCCTTTTATAAGGAAATTCATTTTGTTCGAATATGAGATTAAAAGCACCCCGTTAGGTGGCACCCCTATTCGTATTTAAAAATAAATTTTCAACATAAAAGGTTTTTAATGAATGATATTTTATTGTCTTGTCAATTTTAAGTACTACTCCTAAAAATGCTCTATTTTATTAGTTATTTAAATCTATGAATATTAATTAATTTAATGACTTTTATGAGAAAAAGCCAATTACTTGAACACCTTCCATATATGTAAGGCCCTTAAATTAATCATATTCCTAATTAATTAATTAAAGTTCTAGTCCTAATTAAGGCTCTAACAATTTGTTATTCAATTATAGATGAAAATGTATATCGAATATACACCTTTATGACCAAGGTTGAGATAACACATATTGTAAACAATGGAATACCATCCAAATTTGAACCTCAAAAGTTTCATTCGATATACATTTAATTAGCTACAATGTATTCTGATTAATTATTTAATTTTAGCTAAAGACTAAATTAATATTCAATTTTTAAGTGGGATGTATATTAAATATAATTTATTAAAATTCTTGTTGAGACAACACCCCATTGTAAACAATGGAACATCATCCAAATTATAATCTTAAAATTATATTTAATATGCATTTAATTACTACAATTAACTTGCCTAATTTAATTATGGAATTCCTATCTAGAGAAACCTAACTAAGGCTCTAATAGTTAATTAAACTATGTGTATTTAATTATCTAACAAAATATACTATATTCTTATTTAAAAATATGCAACAAACATATAAATTAATTGCATTAAATGAAACAATTAAATAATTAATTAAATTGAAAACAAATTAAAACATAAAACTGATTTTATTACTATAGAGACTAAAATAGAACAATTACAAAACTTTATGCCCAATTACAAAAACCCAAAATGACCCAAATGAAAAGATTACAAGTTTAGGGGCTCAATTAAAGGGTACAGTGACCAAATTGAACATATTACAGAACCTGAGAGTTAATTTGAGGAAAATGGTGACCAAATTGAATAGTTGCAAAACTTTGGGCAAATACCAAAGGATATCCAAATATGAAAACACGGATTATACCCACCCGCTCAAAAACGCGCGGGTCAAGAATTACCCGACACCAAAACGATGTCGTATGGATTTGGTTATAAAAACCCCATTTGCCCGAAATCTCCATTCTTTCCTCCCATTTTCAATTTTCCCTTCTCTCTCTTCACTCTCTCTCACTAAATTCTCTGCACCTAAACACTCCCAACCCAAAAACCAAAACTCAAACGGATCAAAACCATAGGTTTTGGTTGAGTTTTCAAAGTGTTCTTCCAAGAACACGATGAACAACCCAGATCACGACAACGGTCCGCCGTGGTCTCAGCCCCTCAATCCTCCTCCGTTGTACACCGACAACCTTTGGCCATTCGCCGGCCATCGAGATTCAAATCCTGGCCACCGCAGGCGACGGTGGCCAGAAAACGGCGATTTTCGGTCACCATTTGAACTCCGACCATCACCTCACTTCGGTCGGCCGCCGCAAGGTGATTTTCGGCCGCTGTGAGGCAATTTTCGGTCGTCGCTGACCACCATTATTGAAATCGTAAAAATATCAAAAACCCTATTTTTAACTGGAAAACCTAAATCTAGGCCTGGATTCGACCGAATCCACCCATCTTCCCCCTAAAACTACTCAGATCTCACTTTTCAACTCCACCGGCACTCAGAAACCCCGACCAAAAATAATTTCTGACCTCCTTTCATTTTATTATTTTTGCTACTGTTTATAATTATCTAACATGTTTTTATATTTTTACATGAACGAAGGGAAGAAGGGAAATATACCTCTGTTATAGTGGTTGTAGTGATTCAGTGACCTTTCCGATAACGGTACAACTTTTTCGGCGTCAGATGTGCTTCTCGGCGGCCACTTGAATTCCGAGGCCATTCGACTTCCCGAGGTAGCACACTCTCTCTTCTTAATTATTTATTTATTTATTTATTATTATTTAATAGTTTATTAATGGGTAATTGTTACCCGGACACTCTCTCTCTTGGGTATTTATAGGTGTGCAAATAATGACGTAAGTAGATGGCCAGTTGTGTTTAAAAAACACAGATCCGAGTAAAGTGGGTTTGGACGAATGAGAGTATGCCACGTGGCAAAGTTTGGGCGGGAAAGCTATTTTTTAGGTTATCTGTGTTTGTTGGGCTGGCAATGGGTTGTAAATGATCTGTAATTGGGCTGGAAAAAGGAATATCAGATTGGGTTTTATATTTTCAACTGGGCTTTCAATTTGTATTTGGGTCTTGGATTTTTTAAATATAAGTGGACACTATAAATGGACTGTTTGGATATTAATTAGGTTTTTATTATATTTACTATTTATTTATTTATTTATTATTCGGCCTTATTTATTTAATAAATGGGTACCCCAGACAAAATATGGGTATGACAATAATAAATCTGCCTTGGCAATGTTTTATCTATTTGGCATACTTTACAGTTTCCTATATACTATGCCAAGCGAGAGCTGGCACTGTTGGCCTATTGCTCCTCAATATCTTAACAGACTTGGGGTAGCAACGATCAAGTTGTTGAATATTAAGGAGAAAAGCTTCGAGAGAAGTCATTCAAGTAGATGAACTTACTTCGGGAGTGAAATCTACCCCTTAGGAGTATAGATTGGATCTTAATCAAATTGGTTTATTTAAAAGTATGCACTATAGAGATATAGGGGCTTTTACATGATCAATTTAGGGCAATGACCATCGAGAGAGGCTTTTCTAATTTTGAATCTGCTCGGTAAACAATGCCAAGACATGTTGTTATTAAAGGTTGGCACGGCATGAATAGCGTGAAAACCAGGCATTCCCTGCCAACGTTCATTATTCATTAAAGCACATTCCTTGCTAACGTCTTTACTTTTATTTCTTTTCTTTTCAATTATTTCCAAAACCAACTTCAAAACAAATCAACTTTTTCTTAAGGCAAGTAACAATCAAAGCAATTGAATTCCAAGTCAATCTCTGTGGGATCGATACTCAGCTTACCACCTGTATTACTTGCAGACCCTGTATACTTGCAAGCAAAATACTTATCTTGGCATTGTTTTATAATTTTCCAATACATATCTTCTACCCCTTTTGCCAGCATTTCACCTAGAGAGTCTACAAGTTTTTAGCGCATTGCCAGGGATTGCAACGAAATTGATTGTTTTTAAATTTTTTACTTGTCTTTCTTTTAATTTTATTTTACCTTTTGTTTTATCGGTGTATGACCAGAAGCCATCATGTGGTGGACAAGTGGCCATACGATTCGAAAATTGAGAAAACCTTGCAGAGGTTAAAAATAAGATTTCGATAGACCTATTAGAGAACATTCAGTACCAACCATTAACAATTTAATGCCAGAACTTGTTGGCACAGAGGTAAACGCTATCAATTTTGAACTTAAACCGGTAATGATTCAAACTCTTTTGAATGTAGGTCAGTTTGATAGAGCACTCACTAGAGATCCTATGCAACATCTAAAGCAGTTCATGAAGATTTGCCAGTTATTCCAACAAAATGAAGTACCTGAAGATACTGTGAAACTAAAGTTATTCACCTTTTCCTTGAGAGATAGAGCTAAGGCTTGGCTCAATTCCTTGCCACCTGGCTCAGTCACTTCATGGGCAGACCTATGCCAGAAGTTCTTGACAAGATTCCAGCCGCCAACACTCACTGCCAAGCTACGAGGTGAGATCATTATATTTATGCAGGCTGAGGATGAGACCTTATATAATGCCTGTGAAAGATTTAAAGATCTGCTGAGGAGGTGACATATGCATGGATTCCCAAATTGGACTCAAATACAAACCTTTTACAATGGATTAAATGCACAAACAATGACTGTTATTGATGCTTCAACAGCCGGTTCGTTGCTTGACAAGACGTATACCGAGGCTATTAATATTTTAGAGAGGATTGCAATCAATGATTTTGAATATCCTGTTGCTAGAGTTGGGACCGGAACTAAAACCAATGGGAAATTTTAGGTTGATGAACTAACGTCCATCCATGCTGAGATTTCCAACCTTACTAGAATGGTAAGAACGTTGCAAAAGAACAATGTGGCCCAAAAAGTCAAAGTATTAGACCCATTTTGTACAATTTGTGGAGAGAATCATCATGTGGATGAATGCCCTGCCAACCCTGAATCGGTAAACTTTGTTGGCAATGTTAATTGTTACTATAATCCTAACTCCAATAATTATAATGCAGGTTGGAGAACAACCTAGTTTAGCATGGGGAAATCAAGGAGGTAACCAGTACAATGCCCAACACCAGAATACCTAGAGGTAGAATAACAATGCCAAGTGATAAGTGTTCAAAAGTACTAATTTTCTTACCCTTTTTACTCATATTATAATTAGACTTAGGCTCATATTAGTTGCATATTTAGCCATTCATGCATTAATCCATGTTTCCTTCCATCGTTGAGCTTGATTACATAACTTGGTAGTTTTTGTGGAAAAGATGCTGCTTTGGTGTGCTTTGTGTGTGTATGTGCAGGATCACTTGCCAAAGCAATGCCGAGCTAGTTGCCAGGGCAATGCATGAAGGATATGCCGAGCTAGTTGCTAGGGCAATGCATGAAGGAGACGCCGAGCCAGTTGCCATGGCAATTGTCGACAAAGAGAAAATGCAATAGGGATGTCGAAATTAATGACTTTACAAGCCCAAGATGACATGGAGCAAGGCCCAAGCCCAAAGGAATTTGATTGCCATGCAGAGATTAAAGAAGAATTAAATTCCAAGAAGATAGGAGAAGTTCTAATAGGAATAAAATTATAATAAAGAATTATATTCTTTAAAGATAATTTAATTCCAACTCAAACTCCTCCTCAAAGAAGGACTTTGGCCTAGCCCTATAAATAGCAAGGAGATTTCGACAACTTATAGAGAGAGCAAGAGGGAATTTCGACAAGTCCAAGAAGGGCAAGAGGAGAGAATTTTCGACAAGCATCTAGGGCAAGGAGGATTTTGACAAGCCTCCTCCTTCATCCTTTTCTTTCTTGTTCGATTGGGTTCATGCTAGGGATTGTTTATCTTGTGTTTCTTTGGAACCTAGCCATGAACTAAATTTACTTGACTATGGTTATTGTGTTTTGTGGTTGTGAGAAACTATTGGTTTTTGTTTAGGTAATAAGAGTTTGCACTTTTCTATTTCAAGGTTTATTCATTCTTGGTTCTTATTATTGTTTGCGAGTGAATTGGGAGAGGATCTCGTGATTTCATCCATTTATCTAATATCGGAGAGTTAGATTCAAGAAACGAATGAATATGATCTTTATTCAATCCAATGATGGTGAAGATTAATCCGGCTTAGGAATAAGTTAAGGATTTCAACGGCTAAGAGGAGCGCAAGATTGGTTGTTGTTCACCCTTGATTCACGCAGGGATGTATTATCAAGGCATGCACAAGTAGCTAGAGTTTCGACTTAGGGATAAGGAGAAACCATTAAAGAACGCTCCGCTGAACCTTGAAGTTGCTGCCCAGACGCCCAAGTAGTTGCCCAACTAGTTGCCCAGGCAACCATCGATTAGTTGCCAAGGCAACCCCGTTGTAGCAAGTTGCCACGGCAAACCGAGTTGCCCGTGCACTCTTTTACCAAGACGATCCAATCGGCTATCACACCTTAACTCACGATAACCTGGCCTATCTCTCTCAATTGAATTCATCTTTTCTTTTACTTATTAGCTTTCTAGATTAGTTAAACTTCTATAATCTTTTATTTGTGTTTTTATTTTTACAGTGCAAGAGACTAGATTCTTGAAGTAGCACCAATCCCTGTGGAGACGATATCTTTTATACTATAACTTGCGACGTGTATACTTGCACATTTACGTAGCACTTATTACGCGCAACAAGTTTTTGGCGCCGTTGCCGGGGATTGGCAATAGCGACTTTGTTTTTACTTTCTTGCACTTTCTTTTTATTTTTCTTGTTTAAAATTCAAAGGGCTAACAAACTTTGGTTTTGCATTGGTATATGACCGTATGCAGAGACAGACTTCACCGAATATCCCTTTGATCCGTAAATCGAATGAACCTTACAAAGACTTAGACGAAGGATAAGAGAAGCAATGGCAAATCAAGACGGCAATATGAATCAAGATGTTCGAGCATGAGGAGGAGTGATTCTTGCACGAAACAGAACTATTCGAGACTATCTTGAAGAAGATCTTGATGGACTTAACCCGAGTTGTCGCACCTGAAATTGAAGCCGACCACTTTGAGTTGAAACCGGTAATGTTTAATATGATCAACACAATAGGTCAATTTAGCGGCTCAAAGAATCAAGATGCACGACAACATCTGAAATCTTTCCTCGAGATTTGCAACTCGTTCAAGATACACGAAGTCACCCCGATGTCTTACGATTAAGATTATTCCCTATTCACCGAGGATAGGGCAAAAGCATGGTTAAATAGCATTCTGCGGATCCATAGCATCTTGGACTGATCTTTGTCGTGATTTCCTTGCTAGATTTAATCCTACAAATTTGACTGATAAGCCGTAACGACATTACTTCTTTTCTTTTGAAGCGGATGATAAATCCATGTACGAGGCTTGGGAGCGATATAGAGAACTTCTACACAAATGCCCTTTACACGGATTCCCGGTGTGGACTCAAGTAACAATGTTTTACAACGTCGTGAATACACCAACAAGGATGATGCTAGATGCCTCGGCAAACGACATACTCCTAGATAAGTCGCCGGAAGAAGCAATGCAAATTTTAAACAGGGTGGCCAAGAATGATTATCAATTCCCATCTACTAGAAGAGGAGGAGTTAGACGCCAAGACACAATACATGAACTAGGATCATCAGATTCAATTTCGGCACAATTGGCCGCTTTAACCAAGATGGTCCAGAACATGCAAAAACCAAACAACACACATGAAGTCAAGGTAATGGATTTTTTTGTGAGTTATGTGGCGATAACCATAATTCTTCTGAATGTATGCAGAATCCGGAATCCAGCTTCTATGTAGGGAATTACAATTGGAGCAATAACGTGATGTCAAATACATACAATCCAGCTTGGAAGAAGCACCCAAATTTTTCATTGAGTAATCCCAACAATGCTCTAAACCAGAACAATCAGAATGCACAAGCATCGGGATTCCAGCAGAATATGCCACGGCAACGAGCGCGCGGCAACAACAACCGACAACATCTAGTTCTTTGGAAAATTCTCTAAATGCTTTTATGATGAAAACTGAATCTTATATGGCTGAGAATAGTAATTTCATAAAAAGAACTGATGCTTTTATTAACAGGACCGAGATGAGATTGCAAAACCAAGAGGCGGCAATCAAATCATTGGAAAATCAAGTCGGACAGTTTGCTCAGAATCTGAATACTAGACCACAAGGAGGTTTACCTAGCGATACTGAAGTCGCAAGAGGAACTGGCCATGAGCAATGTAAGGCGATCACCACTAGAAGTGGCCAACAACTTAGAGAGGTTCAAACCCGCTCGTCAAACAAAACTCCACAAAAAGATCAGGACGAACCTAGCGGCAAAGCCTCAGATGCTGAACCAGGAATTGCCGCGGCAACCAGCAATAAGCATGCCTCGGCAACCGACGATGCCTCGGCAACTTGCGATAAGCATGCCTCGACAACCCCAGTTGATAACGCCTCGACAACTCCAGATGTCCCGACAATACCGTCAATCAGGTTTTAAACCAATGAAATGATCGAAGATATCCGACTTCCACCACCATTCCCACAAAGGTTGAAGCGACAAAAGCAAGAATACAAATTCAAGAAGTTTCTTGATATCCTAAAGCAAGTCCACATCAACTTGCCATTGGTGGAAGCAATTGAACAAATGCCAAACTATGCCAAGATTCTTAAAGACATTATGTCCAAAAGAACAAGGCTAGGAGAGTTTGAAACAGTTGCCGCGACAGAGGGATGCATGGCAATGTTACACAATCGTATGCCACCTAAGTTGAAGGATCCCGGAAGTTTCACAATACCCTGTTCCATTGGAAATCACTATGTCAGGAAAGCACTATGCGACCTAGGGGCTAGCATAAACTTGATGCCTAAATCGGTTTTCCAAAAACTAGGAATCAGGAAGGCAAGACCTACAACAGTCATGCTGCAGCTAGCCGACAGATCCTATGTGCATCCAGAGGGAAAAATCGAAGACATACTGGTAAAAGTCGATAGATTTATTTTTCCCGCTGACTTTATTGTTTTGGATTGTGAAGCAGATGAACAAGCACCTATTATTCTCGGGAGACCATTCCTAGCAACAGGGAGAACCTTGATCGACGTTGAAAAGGGAGAACTCACAATGAGGGTGAATGACCAGCAGGTCAAACTAAATGTGTTCCAAACACTAAGGCATGCCGATGATCCGGAAGAATGCCAACTACTTCATGCCACAAAGATAGTTTAACCGATGAGAGAATTTAGTTGCCTCGGCAACTACATTGCCGACCAAGAGGAACATGAGGAGTATGAAGAACCGGTCGAAGAGGAACAACCAGAAGAGGCAAATTGGCTAATCAACCGACCAGGTACATACTTTGAACCACTGGACTACTCAGGTAAGGAAGGTAAGCTCGAAAAACCCTCTATTGAACAACCACCAATTCTTGAGTTGAAACAATTGCGAGCAACTAAAATATGTATACTTAGGGACCGATAATACATTGCTTGTAATTATTTCTTCTAAGTTACAGCCTGAGCGAAAAAGAAGCTGATCAAGATGTTGAAGCTACACAAAAAGCAATAGGGTGGACAATTGCCGACTTGAAGGAAATTAGCCCGCGTGTGCATGCACAAGATCTTGTTGGAAGATGATCACAAACCTTCAATTGAGGCCCGGAGGAGACTGAATCATGCCATGAAAGGGGTTGTAATGAAAGAAATCATCAAGTGGCTTGACGCCGGGCATTATATACCCTATCTCCGATAGTACGCGTGGGTAAGTCCGTACAATGTGTACCGAAAAAGGGAGGTATAACAGTGGTAAGCAATGAAAATAATGAACTTATCCCAACCAGATCAGACCGGTTGGAGGGTTTGTATGGACTATCGAAAGCTAAACAAAGCCACTAGGAAAGATCACTTCCCATTACCCTTTATTGATCAAATGCTTGACCGTCTTGCAGGTAAACCCTTTTATTGTTTTCTTGATGGTTATTCAGGTTACAATCAGATTGCCATAGCACCAGAAGATCAAGAAAACACAACCTTCACATGCCCATATGGTACTTATGCCTTCCGAAGGATGCCGTTTGGATTGTGTAACGCCCCGACAACCTTCCAAAGATGCATGATGGCGCTCTTTTCAGACATGGTCGAAGACTTCCTTGAGATCTTCATGGATGATTTTTCGGTTTTTGGTAATGACTTCGACGGCTGTCTCGGAAATTTA
The DNA here is from genome assembly GCA_019671005.1 of Hibiscus mutabilis. Classification (NCBI taxonomy): domain Eukaryota; kingdom Viridiplantae; phylum Streptophyta; class Magnoliopsida; order Malvales; family Malvaceae; genus Hibiscus; species Hibiscus mutabilis. Next base: position 15,136,495 of record CM033713.1, on the reverse strand, counting down.
GAGAGGGTGTTAGCAAGATGCGAAGAAACGGATTTAGTCCTCAATTGGGAGAAATGCAACTTTATGGTAGATGAAGGAATAGTGCTCGGCCACAAGATTTCATCCAAGGGAATTGAAGTAGACAAAGCCAAGGTGGACGTGATCGAGAGATTACCCCCACCAAATTCGGTTAAAGGAATTCGAAGTTTTCTCGGACATGCAGGTTTTTACAGGAGGTTCATTCATAATTTTTCTAAAATCACTAAACCCTTGTGTAATCTGCTTGAACAAGATAAAGTCTTCAATTTCGATGATTCCTGCACTCAAGCATTCGAAACCCTAAACAAAAAGCTTACCTCGGCACCCATTGTCGTTCCACCAGATTGGACGCTACCTTTTGAGCTCATGTGTGATGCAAGTGGTTTTGCGGTAGGAGCAGTCCTAGGCCAACGAACAGGTAAGACATTCCATGTGATATACTACGCTAGTAAAACTCTTAATGGTGCTCAAGTGAATTACACAACAACGGAGAAAGAGTTACTAGCTGTAGTTTTCGCATTTGACAAGTTTTGATCCTATTTAATTGGTACAAAGGTAATTGTTCATACGGACCATTCGGCAATCAAATACTTATTTGCTAAAAAGGATGCTAAACCTCGTTTGATTCGTTGGATGTTACTTTTACAAGAATTTGATATTGAAATTAAGGACAGTAAAGGAACAGAAAATCAAGTGGCCGATCACTTATCACGTTTGGAACGCAATAGGGAGGAGGACGCGGATCTAGAGATATGTGATGCATTCCCGGATGAACAAATTTTAGTTGCCTCGGCAACCTTCGACGCCTCGGCAACCCTCGACGCCTCGGCAACCATGGATGCACACGCCTCGGCAACTCTCGACGCCGTAGCAGTCTTTGACGCGCACGCCTCGGCAATCTTGGGAGCAGTCGCCACGGCAGCACATGCCTCGGCAATACCCTGGTACGCGGATTTAGTTAACTTCCTTGTTTGTGGTATTTTTCCTTATGGCATTACTCACCAAGGGAAGAAGCGGTTCTGCCATGATGCTAAGCATTACTTTTGGGACGAGCCTCTTTTGTTTAAACAATGTGCAGATCAGGTTATACGTCGATGTGTCCCTGAAGAAGAGCAACAGAATGTACTCCGGCAATGTCATTCTTCACCCTATGGAGGACATTTTGGAGGAACTCGTACCGCGACCAAAGTTTTGCAATCCGGGTTGTATTGGCCAACATTGTACAAAGATGCCCAAGACTTTTACAAGCAATGTGATCGTTGCCAGAGGACGGACAATATCTCTAGACGACATGAGATGCCGCTTCAGAACATCATCGAGGTGGAACTGTTCGATGTATGGGGGATCGATTTTATGGGACATTTCCCATCTTCATTCGGTAACCTCTACATTCTACTTACCGTCGACTACGTGTCTAAATGGGTTGAGGCAGCTGCAGTTCCCAACAACGATTCCAAGACCGTGCAATGATTCCTGCAGAAAAACATATTTACACGGTTTGGGATGCCGAGAGCAATTATCAGCGACGAAGGCAAGCATTTTGACAACATACTAATTGCCAAGATGTTGCAACGCTTCGGCATATCACACAAGATCGCCACGGCATATCACCCACAAACCAACGGGCAAGCAGAAATTTCCAACCAGGAGTTGAAGGGAATACTCGAGAAAGATGTAAATCTCTCAAGGAAGGATTGGTCATTAAGACTAGATGATGCACTTTGGGCATATCGCACTGCATTCAAAACACCCTTAGGTATGTCCCCCTTCCGACTTGTCTATGGTAAAACATGTCATCTACCGGTGGAAATCGAGCACAAGGCGTGCTGGGCAATCAAGACCGTGAATATGGATTGGGAAAGTGCCGGACAAAAGCGTTTGATGGATCTCAATGAGATAGAAGAATTCTGTGCACTAGCCTATAACAATGCACGAATCTACAAGGAGAAAACAAAGCGATGGCATGACAAGAAACTATTGCCACGGTAATTCACGCCAGGGCAACTAGTTCTCCTATTCAATTCTCGGCTAAAACTTTTCCCGAAAAAGCTGAAATCAAGATGGTCGGGACCATTTGAAGTCGTCAAACCATTCTCCCATGGTGCTGTGATAATCAAGTCCATCTCTGACAACCATGAATTCAAAGTTAATGGACAAAGATTGAAGCACTACAATGGTGCCCATGTGGAACGTAACAAAGAAGTGGTCAACTTAGGAGATGCATGAGCATGCTCTCCTTTCAATATTTTCTTTTTCTTTTTCTTTTCATTTTCATTTTTATTTTTAGGAGATATTTTATTTTTCTTCATTATCTTTAGTTTTCAGGTTTTCTTTATTTTCTTTTTCACAACAAGACTCACAACTACTATGCAAAGGAAATTTACCTGCCAAGATCCTTGCCCCGGCAACCAATGAAGAAGATGCCGCGGCAACCTACATCGTGCCTGCACAAGCTGATGCCACGGCAACCAACCTTGAAGATGCCACGACAACCAAAGCTAAAGGCATCCCAGCAACAAGAAAACAACCATCGCGTTCAAGCAAGAGAATCAAGACACCGACTAGAAGGAAACTAATCATCTACGATGACGAACTCTCGGAGTAAGTCCTCGTATGCATTTTTATTTTTTATTTTTCGTTATTTTTATGCATGCATTGAGGACAATGCCTCACTCGAGTTTGGGGGGGATTGTTATTAGTAGTTACCATGTTTAGTTACATTCATCTTAAGTATTACATTTAGGATACATAAATTGCTTGCCATGCCTTTAATTGGAACAAGAATTGCTTAGATTTGATGAATATTCGATGATGACTTTGCCAATGCACTTAATTGATAGAATTTTTATTCTAGGATAACCATGGAAAAACTTAGAATTTTACTATGATGCTAAATTTGATGAAACACTGTTGTGGTTTGATTGATTTAAGGAATTCTAGTGAACTTAGGTTGATAATTAACAAATTGGGGGGATTAGAATAAAAATTGGATGAATGCTAGAGGTACCCGAAATTGGCTCTAGCATGTGCTAAAAATTGATCACTAGAGGTGCCCAAAACTGGCTCTAGGATGTGTTAAAAAATTTTAACTAGAGGTGCCCGAAACCGGCTCTAGTCGATTAAATTAACTTAAGAAAACTAAAAACAAAACACTAGAAGTGCCCAAAACTGGCTCTAGCTAAAACATGTTAAAAAGAACCCAATAAAGTAATTTGAAAACCTATTGTTTGCATAGGATCCGAAAAATCAACTTGCACACAACTCCGCACACACTCACAAGCATTATAGTTTGATTCCGAGTAATTCCTTAGTTTTCTGAAAAATAAAAAGCCAATCATACTTTGTGCCCCGGTTCAGAGAATTGAAATCAAGTTCAAAGCTAAGTTTGTGAAAGTTGAAGTCTTGGCAGGTAATTATGAGTTTGCATTGCTTGAGGACAAGCAATAGTTCGAGTTTGGGGGTGTGATAAGTGTTCAAAAGTACTAATTTTCTTACCCTTTTTACTCATATTATTGTTAGACTTAGGCTCATATTAGTTGCATAGTTAGCCATTCATGCATTAATCCATGTTTCCTTCCATCGTTGAGCTTGATTACATAACTTGGTAGTTTTTGTGGAAAAGATGCTGCTTTGGTGTGCTTTGTGTGTGTATGTGCAGGATCACTTGCCAAAGCAATGCCGAGCTAGTTGCCAGGGCAATGCATGAAGGAGACGCCGAGCCAGTTGCCATGGCAATTGTCGACAAAGAGAAAATGCAATAGGGATGTCGAAATTAATGACTTTACAAGCCCAAGATGACATGGAGCAAGACCCAAGCCCAAAGGAATTTGATTGCCATGCCGAGATTAAAGAAGAATTAAATTCCAAGAAGATAGGAGAAGTTCTAATAGGAATAAAATTATAATAAAGAATTATATTCTTTAAAGATAATTTAATTCCAACTCAAACTCCTCCTCAAAGAAGGACTTTGGCCTAGCCCTATAAATAGCAAGGAGATTTCGACAACTTATAGAGAGAGAGCAAGAGGGAATTTCAACAAGTCCAAGAAGGGCAAGAGGAGAGAATTTTCGACAAGCATCTAGGGCAAGGAGGATTTCGACAAGCCTCCTCCTTCATCCTTTTCTTTCTTGTTCGATTGGGTTCATGCTAGGGATTGTTTATCTTGTGTTTCTTTGGAACCTAGCCATGAACTAAATTTACTTGGCTATGGTTATTGTGTTTTGTGGTTGTGAGAAACTATTGGTTTTTGTTTAGGTAATAAGAGTTTGCACTTTTCTATTTCAAGGTTTATTCATTCTTGGTTCTTATTATTGTTTGTGAGTGAATTAGGAGAAGATCTCGTGATTTCATCCATTTATCTAATATCGGGAGAGTTAGATTCAAGAAACGAATGAATATGATCTTTATTCAATCCAATGATGGTGAAGATTAATCCGGCTTAGGAATAAGTTAAGGATTTCAACGGCTAAGAGGAGCGCAAGATTGGTTGTTGTTCACCCTTGATTCACGCAGGGATGTATTATCAAGGGATTCACAAGTAGCTAGAGTTTTGACTTAGGGATAAGAAGAAACCATTGAAGAACGCTCCGCCGAACCTTGAATTTTTTGCCCAAACGCCCAAGTAGTTGCCCAGGCAACCATCGATTAGTTGCCAAGGCAACCCCGTTGTGCAAGTTACCACGGCAACTGAGTTGCCCGTGCACTCTTTTACCAAGACGATCCAATCGGCTATCACACCTCAACTCACGATAACCTGGCCTATCTCTCTCAATTGAATTCATCTTTTCTTTTACTTATTAGCTTTCTAGATTAGTTAAACTTCTATAATCTTTTATTTGTGTTTTTATTTTTACAGTGCAAGAGACTAGATTCTTGAAGTAGCACCAATCCCTGTGGAGACGATATCTTTTATACTATAACTTGCGACGTGTATACTTGCACATTTGCGTAGCACTTATTACGCGCAACACCAAGCCAGCCTTCAACAATAATGGCATGCCAGCATTCTATCATAATGCCACGCCGCAGAAAGCTCTAAACAATTTCCAGCAAGGGCAGAGATTCAACCAAGGAGACTCTCACAGAGTACATGGAGAAGAATGATGTCACGGTCTAGAGTTTGGCAGCATTAATGAGGAACTTGGAAGTTCAACTTGGGCATATTGCCAATGCACTCAGTAATCGACCCCAATGAACACTGCCAAGTGACACAGAAGATGCTCGACACAAAAAAATGAGCAATGTAAAGCCATAACTCTTTGGAGTGGTAAGCAGTGTGAGATGGAGAATGTTGCTAAGCAGCCAATTAATTGCCAAGTCGAGAAGCCAGTGCTAGTAGAAAACCCCAGGGAAGCAGAGAAAGAGGAACCAAACACAGATGATGCCAGTAGTAATGACAAAACAGATGCCAAAACTGATGCCAGAATTGATGCCAACCAGACTGATGCCAAAATTGATGCCAACCAGACTGATGCCAGCACTGCCTTAGCAAAGCCAATAGCACCGATATATGTTTATCCGCCACCACTATTTCCAGCGAGACTTCAAAAGTATAAGCAAGACCAACAATTCAAGCGTTTCTTAGAGGTTCTTAAGCAATTGAAAATCAACATTCCATTGGTAGAAGCCCTTGAGCATATGCCCTACTATGTTAAATTCATGAAGGACATCCTGTCTAAGAAAAAGAAGTTGGGACTTTGAAACTGTTGCTTTGATCGAAGGATGTAGTGCCATGATCCTAAACTGTTTGCCGCTAAAGCTAAAAGATCTTGGAAGTTTTACTATTCCCTGCACCATTGGCAACAAATTCATGGGCAAGGCACTGTGTGACTTAGGCGCCAACATCAACTTGATGCCAATGTCAATTTTCAGGAAGCTTGGCATAGAAGCCAGACCTACCACGGTGACACTCTAGCTGGCAGATCGGTCATATGCACATCCCAAGGGTAAGATTGGAGATGTGCTAGTAAAGGTAGACAAATTTATTTTCCCAGCTAATTTCATCATTTTGGATTATGAGGCAGATATTAATGTCTCGATTATTTTGGGTAGACCTTTCCTTGCCACGGGTAGGGCTTTGATTGATGTTCATAAAAGGGAACTAACAATGCGCATGAATGACCAGCAAGTTACATTTAATGTGTTTCAAGCTTTGAAATGTGCAGATGAACCTGATGAATGCCAAGCAGGGGAGATGGGGGAATCCATCTATACTTTGGACATGACACAATTATGCCATAATACAGAATTTGATGCTAGCAACTTAAACGGCATAACAGAATTGTTTGAGGAACCAGAAGAATCAGCCTTGGAGGCTGAGGAGGCGAGTTATTTTGAGCCACTACAGTTGGCCGGCAGAGAGATTAAGGCACCTAGACCATCAATTGAGGAGCCACCATTGTTGGAACTAAAACCACTGTCAGATCACTTGAAGTATGCTTATTTAGGTAACACTCGTCTCTGCCAGTGATCATTACCACTGATCTCACTAATTACTATGAAGAAAAATTGCTGGCAACATTACGCAATTATAAGCAAGCATTAGGATGGACCTTGGCAGACATTCGAGGGATTAGCCCAACCATTTGCATGTATAAGATTATCTTGGTGAAGTACCATGGCAGGACCATTGAAGGCCAGAGAAGGCTAAACCCAAGCATGAAAGAGGTAGTGAAAAAAGAGATCATAAAATGGCTCGATGTTGGGATTATATATCCCATCTCTGATAGCTCTTAGGTTAGCCTGGTGCAATGTGTGCCAAAGAAGGGTGGCATGACCGTGGTACAAAACAGTAAAGCTGAATTGATTACCTCTAAAATTATCACAGGATGGAGAGTGTGCATGGACTATAGGAGGCTGAACAATGCTACGAGGAAGGTTCACTTCCTATTGCCATTCATCGACCAGATACTAGACATGTTGGTAGGTAAAGCTTTCTATTATTTTTGGATGGTTATTCGGGTTATAATCAAATTGCCATCGCCCTTAGGATTAAGAGAAGACCACGTTCACGTGCCCTTATGGGACGTTTGCGTTTAGGAGGATGCCATTCGGCCTATGCAACGCACCGACAACATTTCAACGTTGCATGATGTCCATTTTTTTTGATATGATAGAGCACAATATAGAAGTATTCATGGATGACTTCTTAGTGTTTGGCAAAACATTTGAGGAATGTTTTCAGAGTTTGGAGCAAGTCTTAAAGAGATGCATAAAGACGAACATAGTGTTGAACTGGGAAAAATGCCACTTCATGGTGAATGAGGGCATTGTTCTTAAACACAAGGTAACTGAGAGAGGATTAGAAGTTGATCAAGCAAAAGTTGAGGTAATTAAGCAATTGTCGCCACCAACGAGTGTCAAAGGTATAAGGAGTTTTTTAGGATACGCCGGTTTTACCGGCATTTTATTAAAGACTTTTTAAAAATTGCTATACCTTTGTGCTTGTTGTTAGAGCATAATGCCACTTTTTTATTTGACGATTCTTGTTTGAGAGCATTTCAGGAGCTTAAAGAAAAGTTTATCAATGCCCCTATAGTTGTTGCACCAGACTGGAATAAGCCCTTTGAGCTCATGTGCGATGCCAGCGACTATGCCGCTGGAGAAGTCATGGGACAAAGACATGGCAAGGTTTTCCATGCCATCTACTATGCCAGCCGAACCTTGAACGAATCACAACTGAATTACTCTACGACCGAGAAAAAATTTCTTGTGATTGTATTTGCTTTTGACAAATTTAGATCTTATTTAATTGGTAACAAAGTTATGGATTTTACAGATCATCCGGTATTGAAGTATCTATTGGCAAAGAATGATGCCATGCCAGACTAATTCGATGGACGCTCCTACTCTAAGAATTTGATCTCGATATCCGACATAAAAAGGGCAGTAAAAACTTAGTAGCTGACCATCTCTCACGTTTAGAGAATCATCTTGAAGATGGTAAGACCAATTTTATAAGAGAAGAATTTTCTGAAGAGTATTTGCTTGCAGTTAATGCCATGCCATGGTATGCTGACATTGTCAACTACTTGGTGAGCAACATTTTACCACCAAACTTGGCATACAATACCAAGAAGAGGTTATTGCGAGACGTTAGGCATTACTATTGGGACGAACCAATATTGTTCAAATAGTGTATCGACCATGTGATTCTCTGGTGTGTGCCCGAGAATGAGCAGCATAACATATTACACTTGTGCCATGCCGCACCATATGGAGGTCACTTTGCTGGGATGAAGACTGACACCAAGGTGTTGCAATCAGAATTCTTTTGGCCCACACTATATAAGGATGCCCACGAGTATGACAAAGCATGTGATCATGCCAATGAACAGGGAACATCTCTGGCAAACACCAACTACCGCTCTAAAACATTATGCTTGTGGACTTATTTGATGTATGAGGGATAGATTTTATGGGTCCTTTTCCACCCTCATTTTGTAATGTATACATTCTTGTGGTTGTTGACTACGTATCTAAGTGGGTAGAAGTTGTTTCTCTACCAACAAATGATGCCAAGGCCGTTACCAAGTTCTTATATAAGCACATCTTTACTAGATTTGGTGCCCCTAGAGTGATTATTCATGATGAGGGTGCCCATTTTAAATGTAATCTAATCTCTAAAGATTTGTACAGGTATGGTATACAGAAGAGAATTGCCATGGCATAACATCCACAAACGAATGGGCAAGCCAAGATTCAAACAAGGAGATTAAGAACATCTTAGAGAAAACTGTTAATCCATCAAGGAAAGACTGGTCCTTGAGACTAGATGAGTCATTGTGGACTTACAGGACTACCTTTAAAACTCCTTTGGGTACTTCACCGTTTAAACTTATTTTCGGGAAACTATGCCATCTGCAGTGGAGCTTGAACATAAAGCCTATTGGGCCATCAGAGCACTTGGCATGGCATGGCATGGAGAGCTGCTGGAGAAAAAAGTTTATTAGACCTAAATGAGTTGGAGGAGTTCAGAACACAAGCCTATGAGAATGCCAGAATCTATAAGGAAAAGGTAAAACTCTGGCATGACAGTAGGATAATACCGAGACAGTTCGAGATAGGCCAACTTGTTCTGTTATTCAACTCACGACTTAAGTTGTTTCTAGGAAAACTAATATCAAGATGGAAAGGCCCTTTTGAAGTTGTGAAGCCCTATGCCCATGGAGCTGTGGACATTAAGAATTTAAAGACATGAGAAATCTTTAGATGAATGGTCAACGTTTAAAGCACTACATGGAAGGTGATCAGAACAATGCCAATGAGGCGATTCTCTTGGCAGAGGTAACATGAAAACACCATTAGGTTTGAACTTTTGTAAATATTAGGTTAGAGTTTTTCTTTGTTTTTAGGTTTCAAGGTTTTTAGTAGTTTTTATTTCTTTTAAATTTCAAGTTTTTATTCCTTTACTTTGTTGAAAGGTTTCCTTTGAGTTCTGCTGATTCATTATGCAAGGAAAAATGCCAGTATTGTTGGCAGAAGCCAATGCCCCAATAGAGAAATCTGTCAGACATAATGCCAGAATAGCTTGGCATGCAGCGGTGTAAAAGACGGAAGGATGAGAGAAACCATAGCTTGATCGTCCCATTTAATAAATACATATTATTTTTCCTTAATATTAAACCCTTAGCAGTTTAAAAAATTAATTAGGTTAAAATTTAAATTTAACCTAATCACCTTATCACTTTAAATCATTACCCTATCCTATCACCTTATCACTTCACCCATTTCAAATCAATTCTTTTTATTTTTCATCATTATCCCTAATTACTCCTCCTATTAAAACACTCAACCGACCCAAAACCTCACTTTCTCTCCCTAGCCGGTTAAATAACCAAACATCTCTCTCATTTTTTTTACTTTCCTTTTCAACAAGCAAGTACCAAAACCCAATTCATCTTTGTTCAACACTGTTAAAATTCTTCAACGATTTCAATGGCTTCCTCTTCAACTTCTTTCAAGTGATTCTTCAACAAGGAGATTCAGATAAAGTTTGAGACCAATTTTGCCTCGAGAAGTTTTTGCTACGAGAAGCACTTTGACCTCAAAACATAGACGAACAATGATTTCCCTCTAGAAGTCATGTCAACGGTTAGCATGCACAAATGGAGTCTATTTTGCCAGCAAAAAGGGGAGATCTATGCCACCATCGTTCAAGAATTCTATGCGCATCTTGTGACCAAGGATTCGCCCTTCTTGATGATTAGAGGTAAATGTGTTCGTTTCAATGAAGGGTATATTAACAATATGTTTGAGTTAGATGGTACAGAGGATGAATATTTTGAATATGTTGATTCGATGAATGCTGCCAAGAGAAAGAGGCTGCCGGTAGATCTGTGTGAGCCTGGCACGACATGGACAGTGTCATCCAAAGGGCACCGTATGGTGAAGAGGTTGGAATTGAAGCCCCAATAGAGAGGTTGGATTCACTTTTTGAAGGAGAATCTGATGCCCACATCCCATAACGAGACTGTGTCAGAAGAGAGGATGATTCTGTTTCACTCCATTTTTATGGGGCTTAAAATCAATGTTGGCAAGCTTATTATTGAGAAAACTTACAAGTGTGCAGTGAAAGGTAATGACAGTTTGTTCTTTCTATTGTTAATTTCTAACATTTGCATGCTCCATGATGTGCCCAAGCTTGAAATCGATAAGGGACAAACGATCAAAGGAACAACAATTACTGCTGCTATATGGAGAAATCTTATTACTGCTGAGCCAAAAGACAAGGGGAAGGCAAAGGCACCCACGCCAAAGCCTAAAGTGTCAAAGGCCGAGCCAGCAACTATGCCAGAAACCGTGCCAGACAGTTCACTGGCAATGTTGTCCCAAATTTACCATTGCCAAGAGATTATTCTCTAAAAGCTAGAAAAAGTCGAGGAGCTTAATGTCAAGATGTGACACTACATCCAGGCCAGGGATGTTGTAATCATGGAGGCTCTTACAAAATTATCAACTAATTTTGTGCCAGCATTTCCAGACTTTCCTGCCGAGCCCTCTGCCAGCGACAATGCCATGCCAGCTAGTCCAGTTCATACCCCCTCCGATGCCACAGTCCCATTGTCTCCGATTCAAGTCGAGTCTGTCAGTTCTGATTCTTTATCTGAATCAAAGGAAACCAAAGCTAAGTCTGCCAAAGCCAAGTCGCCAGTGACATCTGCTATACATACGCCATTTGAAACCACCAATGCACCTGCCGCGTCGGAGCCTTCCAAGAAAAAGGAGGAAGTTAGAGCCTCCACTGCCGCTTCAAAACCAAACCTGAAAAGAAAGAAGCAAATGGCCCCTGATTGTGGGCCATTTGTGAGAAGAAAAACCCGTGCTGCACGAGAAATAGTCTCCGAATGAGAGTCCTCTTCTATCTAAACTCTTTTACATTTCATTACATTTACATAATCATGCATTTTTATTTTTTCTATTTTTCTTGTATGTATGTGTTGTTTCATGCATTGAGGAAAATGCACATCTTGGGTTTGGGGGGTGTATTTTCTCACATTTGTGTCATGCTATGCATTTCATATTTAATTTCTGTTTCCATATCATTTGCAATGCCATTTAGGTCATTTAGGATAGATGCATACCGAACCACTAAAAAAAGAAAAAGAAAATTTTACCTCAGTTTAATCTTGAAAAATGTTAACATTTGTTAGGTAAGTTTAATTTGATCTAGGTGTCTGTCCAATGAGGAAATTTTAATCTTTAGTTGTCATGCTATGCCAGCAGAGTAGTATGCCAGGTTAGCTTGACAATTAATCTCTAGTTTAGGGAACTAAAATTTCACTTTACACGTAGTATGTATCTAGTTTCTTAGCAAACCTAGACCTTTTGAAACTATGCTCAAATTTAAAAAAAAGATCAAATGATGCCGGGGTATAAGAAACTAATAAGGCAGCAATGTTCTGCCAGGGTAATGAAAAAAATAAACTCTCATCTACCTAGGGATAATAAGTTACTTGGGGCTTCGTGGTTTGCTCCCTCTTAGTTCTCAAGTCCAAAACCTTAGAGTATGAGTTGAAGAGAAAGCCTAGTGATGTCTAGATTAAATTGGGGATTCGTGGTATGCTCCCTCTTAGCTCTCACACTAAATAGTGTCACGAAGCAAGCTTAAATTAATGCCAACAAAAACCCTTGGCAAGAAAAAAATGATAAAAATAAGAATCTGAGTTTAGGTAGTAAAATTGGCTAAGGGAGTGAAAGGATACTTGATGCATATTGCCTACACATCATGAACTTAGACTAGAGTTATATTGATGCACTTGAATTACTACATGCTTGGCATTATTGCACTGAGATACTGAGGATAGAAATAGAGCCAAATTCTACTTGCTAGCACGTGCTGGTATTCAACCAAAATTTTGTTGAGGTAACATTTTCACAATTTTTTATTTTGTTTGCATTACTTGAGGACAAGCAATGAGTTAGGTTTGGGGGTGTATTAGCTCTCCAAAAATACTATTTTTAATGCCAATCTTATAATGCTTTTGCTTATTTTTAGGTGCATTTAGTTGCATTAGGATGTTAAAACCATGCATTTGCATAAGGAGTTTAGAATTCTATTTATGCCAGTGTGAAAGGTTGTTTTGTTGGCAATTTTGCAAGTTTGGCATAGGATTTGGCCCATAAAAGCAACATAGGAAGGAACGCCGAAGGGAATGCTGAGTGCTATTGGCACAGATGGACCAGACAATGCCAAGCACCAGTTGGCAGAGAAGTGAACTTAATGCCATGCCAAGAGGTTGTTGGACCCCGAAAAAGTAGGACATGATTAGGCTCCAAAAAGATAGCAATTGGATCAATCTCTGAAAAAACAGTGGATAAGATGGTGCCAAGACTGGTTGGCAGATTCATGCCAAGCTTGGACGCCAAGGCAGCGCCGGTAGTATGACGTCAGCCCTAGCCTGATCAGATCTCACTCAAATGTGGATAAGATAATTATCTCTTATCTCTTGGATTTAAAATTCAAATGAGGAGTTCATCATATCCCTTCCTTGCACACCTATTTAAACACCAGCCGAGGAGGACTAGAGATGGTGATAGATAGATGGTCGAAGTAAGGAGTTGGTGTGCAATGACTGACAACTGGCTGCACCTTGGAATGGTGGTTCAACCAGCTTGGCCGAGAAGCCTGGATCTTGAAGGGCTGCATCAAGAGACCCCTTCTAGCCCATTTTCTCTTTCTAGTTATTTTATTTTGATTTAAATGATGATGTACTTGGGAAACGTTTGTGGTTTTTTGGTTAAGTCCCGTACCATGAACTAATTTCATAGTTGGTGGGGGATGTTTGCGTTGAACGTTATTTTAGGTTTTAGTTTTTAATAATAAATCTACCTTATCAATGTTTTATCTATTCGACATGCTTTACTATTTCCTAAATACTATGTCAAGCGAGAGTTGGCACTGTTGGCCTATTTCTCCTCAATATCTTAACAGACTTCGGGTGGCAACAATCAAGTTGTTGAATACTAAAAAGAGAAGCTTCGAGAGAAGTTGTTCAAGTAGATAAACTTACTTTGGGGGTGAAATCTACCCCTTAGGAGTATAGATTGGATCTTAATCAAATTGGTTTATTTAAAAGCATGCACTATAGAGATATATGGTTTTTTACATGATCAATTTAGGGCAATGACCATCGAGGGAGGCTTTGCTAATTTTGAATATGCTCGGCAAACAATGCCAAGACAAGTTGTTATTAAAGGCTGGCACGACATGAATAGCGTAAAAACCAGACATTCTCTGTCAACGCTCATCATTCATTAAAGCATCTTCCTTGCCAACATCTTTACTTTACTTTTATTTCATTTCTTTTCAATTATTTCCAAAACAAACTTCAAAACAAATCAACTTTTTCTTAAGGCAAGTAACAATCAAAGCAATTGAATTCCAAGTCAATCTCTATGGGATCGATACTCAGCTTACCAGCTGTATTACTTGCAGACCGTGTATACTTGCATGCAAAAGACTCATCTTAGCAATGTTTTATACTTTTCCAATACATATCTTCTGCCCCTTTTGCCAGTATTTCACCTAGAGTGTCTACAGCTATATAGAACATTCTGCTCACAGAGGAGTGTAGTACGCTCATATCAACCCCTCTACCAAGAAAATAAAAGATCCTGGTAGCTTCATCATCCTCTACTCTATTAGTAATCACTACTTTAGCAAAGCTCTTTGTGATCTGAGGGCCAATATTAATCTTATGCCATTATCAACTTTTTAGAAGTTAGGAATTGGAGAAATGAAACCCATTGTCGTCATATTACAACTAGCACACAGATCTTTGACTCATCTGAATGGACAAATAAAAGATGTGCTTGTCCGTTTAGACAAATTTGTTTTTCTAGCTGATTTTATTATTCTTGACTATTATGTAGATAAGGATGTTTTTATTATTCTTGGTTGACCATTCTTAGTAACCGGAAAGGCTATCATTGATGTATCAAAAAGAGAACTTCCAATGCGGGTTGACAATGACCAAGTTACTTTTGGGATGTTCAACAATGATCTTGGAAGACACACAGAGGAATGTCATGATATTGATGTTCTTGACAATATCATTCAAGAAGACTTAAATCATCATAGTATTCTCATTGTTGATGACACTACACTGACAATGGTAGAGGACGATCTCTCATATTGTGACATCATTGTTGAAGTGCTCCCTGTTGCTGTTCAACACAAATGGCAAGTTAAATCTTTAGATTTTGCACATCGTACAATTCCCACTTTTAAACCATCTATTGAAAAAGATCATATTTTAGAACTGAAGTCATTACTAGCTAATCTCAAGTATTTATTCTTTGGTGATGCGGACACACTTGCAGTTATTGTCTCTGCAACTCTGGACGCAATTCAAGAAGCTAAGTTGATAAATATTCTGAAGCAGCACAAACGTGATATTTCCTGGACCATTGCGGATATAAGCATTAGCCCATCTTTGTGCATGCACAAGATCAAGCTAGATGATGAGAACAAACAATCTATTGACGTGCAGCGTCGACTAAATGAAAAGATGAAATAAGCAAACCTCCACAATTGAATTTTATTTTTGTCTCTTTGAATTTGTGAGTTAAGTTGTTTAGACGTTTTTTATGTTAACGATTTCATTTATTAATATATTAGAAAAAATATATGAGGTATGACGAGGAAGAAGATGATTTGTAAATTTTAATTTATAAGAAAATATTATGTGAAAAATAAAGATGGTGTGGGTTTATTTAATTAGATAGGACCTTGGAAAAGATTGTGAGAATGGTTCATGGAATAATTTCTTCTAATTTTATTTTGAAATATGATTAATTGCATGTCGAGCCTTTAAAATTTTTAATAATTATTTAAAAGTCATTATAAAATTAATGGTGTTCAGTGATGTATTGCGTTAGTGGTGTTCAGCGGTGTGTCTCCCGCTCTAGAATTTTCCTTATATTTAATACTTGTTTGAATATGAAATTAAATTTGAGAAAATTAGATTGAGAGGGCGGTTAAAATACTATAAAATTAAATTTTATTTATTTTCTTATTTTATTTTTGGGGTTGTAATTCTTTGTAACCTCGACTAATATATTAATTTATTGCTTTGGTAAAGAGAAGGAAAAAGAATTATTTAGAATCGAATATAAAATATAATATTAATAAAAATTAAAATTAAAATAATATCTAATACACTTCTAACTTAGTTGACATATAAATATCCTTTTTCATATTAAAATTAAATGAAAAGCCTTTGGAAGCCACAAATTAAAGAAGCAAACCCACCACCAAGAGTGAAAGGGGATGAGAATCTGTATTCACAGTTTGAGATATGACCTTCGAATTTATTTCATCCATGCCTTTGAAAAATCAACAAGTGCTTTAAATATATTACAATTTTTATATTATTTTAAATTAAAATTTTACTCTTACAATTTTTTGATAATAAAATTTTATTATTTTATGTAAAAATTTTGATTTTTCTTTAACTTTTATTTAATTTTATTGTTAATGGCTAAGCTAAAAGCTAAAAAATATTAGATAACTTTTTTAGTCGCTATGTTTATAATTTTTTTTTATCAATTTGATCCTAAATTTAAGAAATAAAAAATCACTAATAGATAAAACCTTAATGCATATAGAAGACTAAAGAGGTTGTTTTGCATTTTTTTAGAGTTACTAGGTCGACAATTAAAATTAAAAGTCAACAAAAATTAATGGAAGACCAAAATTTTTTATTTAAAATAATACATTAATTCAATGTCACAAAATTAAATTAAGAAAGCAAATCTAGACTTTTATAGTTAATACAAAAGAATCTTATATTGTCATTGTGATAACTAGATCCTAGTTCATAGACTTTTTGACATTTGTTTAAACAAGAACAAGAAATTAGATTTTATTAAAAATAAAAAATATAGAATAAATATAACATATCTAGATCATAAAATTTTTTAAAACAAATCTATTAAAGAATTGAATATTTCCTTAAATACGTGGTTTATCTTCCGACAAGATAAATTCTACTATATAAAATTCAAGACGCTAACCAAGTTCCAAAATTATATTTTATAGATATATCAAGCAATACTAAACCCAACCTTTATTCATGATGAAACCAATGATAAGATGGCGAAAATTTTTGAAATTATTATTATTTTTGCATTACTTTTATTTTTGGGTTTTAATAAGCGACAGAATTACATAATCATAAATATTTTTTTTAAAGTGACATGTAAATTTTTAAAATCTCATAGTTGATATAATTCATAAAGATTAAAATTGTTGAAGAATAAAATCATAAATACTAAAAAAATATTTAAGTTAATTTCGTAAAGTTTGGAAAATTTAGAGTGAACACTTAATGACCTGACCCCGCCCCGATATATTAATCTCAAAACTTGACTCCGCCCCGCCCCGGAAATAAAATAATAATTTATCCGCCTCGCCCCGATTTATAAACCCTAAACCCGACCCCGACCAGAAAATATAAAAAATATATTAAATTTCGTCGACGATAAATGTTAGATTCGATCGAACAACCATTATATTTACAAAATATAAATTTTACAGACTTTAAACTATATAAAAAAATAGAATAAAACCAATTAAATTACTCATATGAAGAAAAAAATACATATTTAAAAAAATAAACTTGACCATTGACTTTTAGAATTAAATATGTTAAAATTCGAACAATATCTAACAAAAATTTACGATAAACACAAACTAAAAAAATAGCTTAAAACTCCTAAAAGTATTTATATATAGTGATATTTTTATAAATATAATAAAAATAAATAAAAATAATAAAAAAATACTGGGGCCGCTCCGACCTGGCTTTATATTTTTAAATACCCGCCCCGATTTCCAAAAATCATAAGAAAAAATTCGATCGGATTAAGTTGGGGTACATCGGATCAAGTCGGAAACGAGTAATTTTGTCATCCCTATACATGGATCAGCAGCCGGTTTCGATTGTTATTACTTAAATATACTCCCCTTGTAGCTTGAAACCGGTCTATATAAACCGGCTAATTTCCACCAACGAGAACTCAAATCATTTCAACTTAATGCAGCTTCAATTTCCATGCCTTCCCCTTCTCTTCACCTTCGTTTTCCTGTTCACAATCATAAGAATCCTAAAAATATCAGCAACATCCAGCAAACCAAACCCCAAAAAGCTTCCTCCAGGTCCATGGAAACTACCTCTCCATAGGCAACTTGCATCAGCTGATGAGTTCACCGCCCCATCACACCCTAAGAGACTTATCCAACAAATATGGACCTCTGATGCAGCTCCAGCTCGGAGAAGTTCCCACCATCGTGGTCTCGTCTGCGAAAATCGCCGAAGAGGTTCTAAAAACCAACGACATCGTCTTCTCTCATCGGCCTCGTGTGCTCGCCTGCGATGTAATGTCATACGATGGTAAAGCAATCATCTTCACACCATACGGAAAGTATTGGAAACAGATGAGGAAAATCTGCACCATGGAGCTTCTCAGCCCGACAAGAGTCCAATCGTTCCGATTGATCCGAACACAAGAGGTGTCGGATTTCGTTAACTCCATAGCTTCGAATCAATGGTCTGAAATCAATCTGAGTGAGAAAATCTTCTCGCTCTCGTACGGGATAACCGCGAGGGCTGCCTTTAGGAAGAAAAGCAGAGGGCAAGAGGAGTTTATAAGGATCATCGAGGAAACCATGAAGCTGTCGAGTGCTTTCTGTTTAGCTGATATGTATCCTTCGAGTGAAGTGCTTAAATTGATCAGCGGGACGAGGATGAGAGTGGATAAACTCCACCGGGATTCGGACAAGATCCTGGAGAACATTGTTAATGAGCATAAAGAGAAGAGAAACATGGGAGATCATGAAGCAGATCTGGTTGATATTCTCCTTCAGCTTCAACAGCAAGGCGACCTTGAATTTCCTTTAGGAAATGAAAGCATCAAAGCTGTCATGAAGGTTAGTGCTAAACTTTACTTTCCAAAGCATCATAAATTTCATTACTATGTAGCAATTAAAAGTTAAATTATGGTTTAGTCCCTTAACTAGGAAAAATTATTAGATGGACTCGGCTCACCACGTCATTTATAGTCCATCTAATAATATTCACCCATTTTAGTGTAACTTCCTAGTAGCTATCTACTCCTTAGTTATATGTACGAAAGAGGTAAAGATTTACCTTGAAAAAAATGATATGAAAAATGTTATTGGATGAGACCACGGATGACATGGTGAATCAGACCCATCTAATAATTTTCCTCTAGTAGATTAAAATCGAGATTTAATTAATCTAATTTGGTTCCTACTTTTATAAGATAATTAATTGCTACAAATTGATAACACCATTGGTTATTACGAATTAAGTGATGTTGTTGATTAAAAAACAGAGGAACCAAAAATATTTAGTGGAAGGATTAAATCATGCATTTCAATATAGTAGAGGGTCTAAAAGCAGAAATATTTAATTTGAAAACAAGTTGGGAAAATTTTAAGCCTTAATAACCTAGAACATTAGAAAAAAATGAATTAGCATGTTGAATACATGGTAAGATACCAAAAATTCTAAGAAAAGAATTTAGATTTAAACTTTAGAGACGATATTATTAGCATTGGTAATTCTGAATTTCAAATATAATTCCTACTAAGAAATAGTCGTGTTTTAAAGCATGAATGAGTATAAAAATCATATTAAGAGAATAAAATTAAATCGTTAATTGCGGGGCAGAATGTAATATTTTCATTATATTAAATTAAAAATTTAAAACTTGTTATACTCCAAGATATACGGAAGAGCCTTCGACACAGAATCTCCGCCGAGACAATCCTTCAAAACACGTCTCCAGATAATAGGCAACATCCTTTTAATATGACTGATTACCACGTCAAATCCATTGTAGTGACAAACGACTCCAACCCCACTTGTCTAGTCATAGCACTTAAGTACACCAACCGCCAATAGTACTAGTAGGGATCAACCTAGGAGGAGACACCATTTTCCCGACCTCAACTCTGATTTGTCGTAAAATTTTTCAATAACCGTCTATAGCAGTTTTCCTTCCAAATCAGAAAATATGACCTGTCTGAAACTACTGCAATTACTTCCGCCCACAACTTTATTTGTTGTCGACTGATTTTTGATATCAACAAAACTTTTGCGGCGACTACAAAGCATGTAGTATACAATCCGCCAAGTAATCTAACCAATGAAATCCAAACTACGGTACACAGCAAATGGCAAGCCCCATTTGGAATCTGATTTCATTGCCAAGAATGTCCAAACTTTCAAAGGCAATCTAACTTGCAAAGTATATTAATTGTGTTGTATATCATTTCAGGACATGTTTGGTGCCGGGAGTGAGACATCAGCCACAGAAATCGAATGGGCAATGTCCGAACTATTGAAAAATCCGAAACTGATGAAAAAGGCACAGAACGAAGTAAGAAGGGTCTTCGGCCAGAACGCTACATCATTAAACGAAGACAAGATCCATGAACTGAAATTCTTAAGGTTAATAGTGAAGGAAACTCTGAGGTTGCATCCTCCTGTTCTTTTGATCCTACGACAATGCGGTGAGAATTGCGTGATAAACGGATACGACATCGACGCTGGAACCAAAGTCCTTGTAAACGCATGGGCCATACAGAGAGATCCCCGTTACTGGAACGATGCCGATGAGTTTCGTCCTGAGAGGTTTTACGAAAACTCCATTGACTTTAGAGGGACGAACTTTGAGTATATCCCGTTTGGTTCTGGGAGAAGAATTTGTCCCGGTATTTTGTTTGCGATGCCCAGTATTGAGTTAGCACTTGCGAATCTGCTTTACCATTTTGATTGGAAGCTCCCTGATCAGATGAAGTTTGAAGATCTGGATATGACTGAATCATTTGGCTTAACTGCAAGAAGAAAACATGATTTGCTATTAATCCCCATTCCTTATTTGAATTAACATGTTGGTTCAAAGTTTTCACCTTATCCTTGTCAATAATAAGCTTAAGGGTAAATTATATTAGTAGTCTCTGAACTTTTAGGAAACTTGTAATATGGTCGCCGAACTTTTACAATTTAAAATATAATCATTGAACTTTTAGTTTGTTTCATTACGGTCACTGTCATCAGTTGTCATTAAAAATATTGATGTGACATGTTAACTTGAAAAAGATTTTTACTAAACTTTTAATTCGCTTTTATTACGGTCACTAAACTTTCAAATCATTTTTGTTACAATAGTATCTTCAAGCGGTGACTTTGACTGTAGCTCATGTTGTTTTATAAACGATTGATATCACCGGTCTTATTGTATATCTTATAAATCATTGCATTCAGAATGTGAGGTTGGCCAGAACAAACACCTTGAATTTTACTGTAATGTAACATATGAACAACATAATTGTAGAGTTAAAAAACCCACTTTCATTTGTTGATATAAATATATGGTTTTTGAAACAAAGGTAAAAAAAAAATAGCTTAACAATATTACCTTCGGTTAGTATAATAAGCTCGAAACTTTCCCACTTAAATTCTTCTAAAAAGCAAGGACCTTTAATGCCCAACCTCTCACTTTTAAGTTCTCCACCTTAGGCAAAATGTCATGAGACTCTGGTACAAAATCCAATGGCTTAAAATAAACAAGATCATCCCTTACACCTTTAAAATATTTTCCAATAAACCATTTCAATCATCAACCGAAACCGGTACATTTTTCATTTTGGAAAGTTTATCAAATGCGTCTACATTCCTTCAATATATAGTGTAATCAAATTGATTCCTACCTTAAGCATTGGATCTCTTGTCTCAGTTAAGAGGGGTCAAGAAAAGAACAAGCTCAAAATCACGATCAAATTTTTTTTCAAATGCCGCTGCAACTGAGCAAGCTCTTCCCGCGTGCCATAAATGACCCACGAATAGGAAGAATCCTAAAACAAAATGAGAGGTAGCTAACCAACTTCTCGGAGAGACATAATTAACTGCATTGACCTCGGTAGCTACGCCACCTACAGAATTTAAAGACCCTAAAGGAGCATGCATCATATATTCCGCAGAATGTCGTTCTTGCCAAAGTTGTATGTCTTTTTTCAACCTACTCAAGTCTAAACCATTGGGACCTCTTAAAGGTTCTAACCAAGGAGCACACAGATCCAAAAAACACATAATTTCCCCTCCAAAAATGACTTGCATTGAAACTTGATAAACTAACGTTCACCTTCACGGTCACCGTTTGGAGCTGCTCTTTCTTTGTTAACATAAAAATATATCAATATAGAGTAGAAAGCGCGAACAATTAGGATTTTTGTTGTCAACATCGAGCAAGAAACATGTCACATTCAATTAGTGTCCGGTGAAGATAAAGAGAAAATGAGGAAAAGAAGGATGAAGTACATGTTCAAATGGAAGAAAAATAGAAGAAAATGAGAGGGAAAGAAAGGGACGGAAAAGGTGACCATATGTCAAGTTTTAAAAGTTTTGCTATCATATTGTAACCACCCTAAATGTTTAGGGACTACTAATATAGTTTACCCTATATTTTTTATAGTTATTGAACCATGTCAATTTTTAACTGGAGGTTCCCTATATCGGGCAAGGTTCTCTAGGAGCGGCTCATGCATAGCTCTGCAAGTTCGTGCCCTGGCCATGTTATTTCATTTGGGTGCCCACCGTGACCCTGAATGAGGTAACCACGAGGCTTTTGTTTTGTCGCCGCATGATCTTGTTGGCTTTGTGCTCTTGCCGAGACCCCGTCACCCCGGTACTTAGTCCCTTTGAGGCAACGGCCCACTGGGGGGTGCGAGTAGACCATCTAATGTTCATGCACTTGACAAGATCGAAGCCTAGTTGGGTACTGTTGTTGCCCAACCCATCTAACCCTTGCAACAACAGTCAGCCCCCATCGCAGCCCCCAAAAAAAGCCTTTTACCCCCTCCCAAATATGGCGACCCAATTGGTTGCCATCCTCCTCCCATCACGAACCCAGAGATGGTGACCCCACTGGTTGCCTTCTCGGGTCCGGTCGCGTCGCGGATTCTCGTGCCTAGCGGTTGTGTTGTGCCCTCGCTCATTGTTTCCTCCGCTCCTCGATCGAGTAATTCGTGTGGGTTGTGGACCGGTGGGTGTGGATGCTGCTACTCGGACGCAATGGGCATGTGAGTAGTGATATGGTTGTGTGTGTCGGCAGGCTCCGTGCTACATGCATCGAACTGTCGAGCCGCACTCCTCTTCAGTATCCTCCCCTTGTGGTCGTTGTGCCCAAGGGGTGTTACAGGGATCCTGTGTTGCCTACCCAAATCGATGGAATTTCGGATGTATTGTCATCCCTTGTCCTTCGCGTGGCCTCGCGGCTACTTGACTGACCTTAGTCGTGCCCAGTGTCCCGATTGTGTCGATCAAGATGATTCGATCATGTCGGTGCATCGATGCTCGATCGTGCTTTTGGATGCAGAAAATCTTGTGAGCGTAAGGCCAAGGCCCCGACCGCTAGACCGTATTGCATTTTCTCCCTCGACACGATCGATGATCTTGCCTTGTTACGGCCTCTCCCCTACCCCAGGTAGTGCGACGAGGACCGTGCAGGGCGGAATCATAACCATATGGAAACGTCTTAAAAATTCAATAACTATATCAGTGTAGTTTACCGTAAAAATTCACAACTAAAGGATTTGTACAAGAAAATAATATTTATCATAATATTGTATTAACCGATTGTATTAAAGTGATTGGTGAAAATAACTGATATTTGGCAATTATTTGCCTATTTGAAAAAGAAAAATGATATAAGAGGAGATAATTATATTCGATACTTGTTTAAATAGTTTATTAGTTATCAATATTTGATATATATTAATATGTATTTGATTTTGAATTTTTTTAATATGAGATTACAAAACATATTTGAAAGATCTATATATTAATTTCTTATTTGTGAAATTATATTTTTAATACAAATTAATTAATTATTAAATTTAAATAATATTTGAAACATTTTTATTAATTCCATTTATTTGAAGGAAAAATAATTATTGAAATTATATATAAATATGTTTTAACTCAAAAGCATATATAAGTTATTTAAATACAATAATATAAATTTGTGACAATAAAAATAAAATTTGTGAGAACCTTTTGTAATTATTAAGGACAAACATGTCTTTAAAACTCTCATATCCAGTAATCTAAATATAAAATATTATTTTCTATAATAGATTTCTCTGATCAATTCTCTAAAAGTGACTCAATTCTATAATTTTAACTCAAAATTTTGTTAATCGAACACAATATTTGTCAGTTAGAGCACTAAAGTTTCACTTTGATTTTAATCAAATAATTAATCGTTAATTGTTAACAAAATTTCTAACGTGACAATTATGTAAATTTTTATAATTATACATTTAATATTTATTTTAATTAAAAATAATCTAATAATATTTAAATAAGATAATGACATTTATCCAATTGGGTACAAAATAGAACGAAACCCCATAAAATCCGTTCTATTGATATCCCATGCACTACGTTATAAATTAAAATTATTTTCCTATATTTGTCAAATGTCACAAAATTTTCTTTTGAATATTTTAACTTATCAAGAAATAGAAAAACGTGTGCAGCCTCAATTATTACAACCAATAAATGGTCCCTACTAGGTATGGGTTATTACTATGTAGCCTTAGTACTACCATCAGACCAGAAGTCCTAAATTTTTCGTTCGAAAACAGAAAGAAGAACTAGTCAATATCTTCAATTCTTACGATACATTATAAATTATAATAATTTTCCTATAATTATCAAATGTCAACACTCAACACATTGTGAATTAATATTTTAATTTATTATGAAATAAATGATCAATTTATTATTTTTTTTGTAAGTCATAAGATCATTACGTAATTTTTCATAGTCGAGAGACTCGACAAGAAATTCTATATACAAAAAATTATTTATATAATTTATTTTACAAATTATAATTAAAATCGAGTTAACTGAACCAAATTTCTTCTTAATTTGTACTGAAATAACCAATAAATTAACTTTATAATTTATTATTTTTCTTTTTAAGATTTATTTATAAAATAAAAAATTACAATTTTCAAATTAAATATTTATATACAATTATCTAAATTATTAGATTGAATTATTTCATATTTGAGTATATAATTTTATATTTAGATTAAATTAATTAATATATATAAATAATTTATTATTTAAAAAATCTTATTTGACTTCAATAATTGAACTGTAAACAATCAAACTACATAAATAAAAAACCTACGCCAAACATTTTTGATTAAATAGGTTCAGTTTAATATTATTAAACTCTAATGTATAACGATAATAATAAATCGTATGTTGTTATAGTAAGAAAAATAAATAATATATATCCGATATTCTTACTAGGGTTTTCTCTTGTTTTCCGCCGCTCTCTGATTTCCCAATAATATCCAAATTTGCAGTTGATTCTGGACACAGATAAATCAGCTGCGAATTCTTTCGTTTTCAATTGAAGATTGCTGCCTACTTGCTCCGGAAAAGATAGAGAACCAGCGCGGCAACTTTGTGCAATCGGCTGGAGTTCCGATGGAGGGTTTGTCGAACCCCCTGGCGATAGGCCCCCGGCTGCAGCCCTTGTGTCGGCTATCAACATGGTGGCTCCACCGGTACTAGAGAGGGAGGGGTCGTTGTTACCTCTCGATATCGTACGAGAGTTTAAGAGAGTGCGGAACGGGGGTGTAGGACAGGCGACTGACGTGGACATGGGTTCCGGTGAAGGTAAAGGTGTCGTTGAATCTCGTGACGGTGGTGATGGTAAGGGGTTCGACGTCAACATGGGCGTTGGGGACGATGGTCGTGGTGTGGATGTGGCGGCTGGAAAAGATGGTGCTTCAGTCGGGGCTGGAGGCCAGGAGGGTGTAGGCATTCCAGCGGAGGGGAAGGTTTCATATGCGACAGCGGTGGCGGGGAAAAACGTGGTTGGACAGTCGGCTAGTCCTACGGTATCCAACGATGAGGTTCGAGTCTTGGATGAGGACGTGAGGGTGTTGTACGATGGTCTCTTTCTGATCGTGCAGTTTTCTGATCGAGTACATGATATGTTTGATCGTAGCATGAGGACTTCGATTATTGTTCGATTGTTGGGGCGAAGGATAGGCTATGGAGTTTTTAGGTGGTGGATATTGAGAACAACTATTTTATAGTCCGTTTTGCTTTGGAATCGGACTATGTGCAGGTTCTCATGGAAGGCCCTTGGACAATATATGGGAGTTACTTGACGGTTCACCTGTGGAATCGTTCCTTTTCAACAGTTGAACAACACCCATAGCAGGTGATAGTCTGGGTAAGGTTACCGAGTTTGCCATATTGACACTATTCAAAAGGTTTCTTTAGGCATATTGCTATGAATATTGGTCGAGTCATTCGTGTGGATTATAAGACGAATGTTGGGGATAGAGGCCGCTTTGCCAGGTTAGTTGTATTGGTTGATTTGAATAAGCCTTGCTGCCCTGTATTGGTATTGATAATTTTGTGCAGAAAATCAAGTATGAAGGCTTACCGGATATTTGTTTCAAGTGTGGGATGTACGGCCATGCTGAGGCAAATTGTGGAAAGACTATTGATGCTTCTAAAGAGGCAGGGAAGGAACCTGGCCCGAGATGGGAGCTTGGTACTCCAGAAGCTATGTTTGGCCCATGGATGATAGCTGATACTCGCAGGTGGATGAGTCAAAAAACGAGTAAGGGTGGCATGATGGAGGCAAATGAGAATAGCAATGATGGCTCCCGATTTAGTGTGTTGCAACAGGTAGAGGAAGAGGTGCATGAAGTAGTGCCGGTAGAGGATAATGGGGTTGCGTCGAGGCCTTTGGAGGATATACAATTGCGTAGGGGAAAGCAATCTATATCTGGTGAACCCCCTCGACCCGACCTAGTCGCCCGACCGAACCGAGCGAGCTATATTAGGTTTGCTAAAACAAACTAGACGAAGATTACAAAAATCGGTCCATTTTTTTCATTTTATCTTGTCTAGATGCATATTATTAATCTGGTAAATAACAACCAATTGCAAACAGTACACTTTGAGGACCAAAATGTAAATCTGGTAAATTAAAGGACCATTATCGAAATTAAGGTTACCAATCCTCAATTAGTCATATTACATGCTTGCATGTTGATTCTTGACTCAATCAGACCATCCAAATTCAAGCAATTGCACTCACAACTTTCAGGGGCTAAAATAAAAGAATTAGAAACATTCAAACATCCCATTGACAGAATTAACTACAGCCCGGACCGATATGCGTACATATGTTTCGGTACACTTTGACTATTTTACCAAACTCAGATTCCAATAGCTCAAAACTGCAATGATACACCTCCCCATGTATCGATACGCTAAGCCTTCAAGGGCTCACCCGTATCGAAACACTTACCAATGTATCGAAACATTATGCCTGAAAAGGCCTTCCCATATCAAAACACCTCATCGTGTATCGAAATGCTATGCCTGAAATGGCCTAGCCGTACCGGTACGAGGATACGCCTGGACCTGAAACGTCCACTTTTGCTGGTTTAACTTACCTTACTGGATTCTAAACCACTTAAACATGTCTCAAACATTTATACAACCTTTCCAAGGATTGATCCTAACCATGTTGATATAGAACCACACTCAAATCATGGCAATCACACTTTTAAAGTAAACTATAGGCATGCTTCCTAAAACTAACTTCCAAACATACTAAACACTCATTTGAACAAATCTCAGCATGTGCAGCATCCATCAAGTCTATAGCATCAATAACAACTTGCTAGAATCATCAAAGCATGGCAATCAACAAATGCTAACTAAATGCATACCTAGGCTATCACCTAGCATCAACCATAAGCAAAAACCATTAACATACTTATCAACATCCATCAAACTCCCAAAACACAACATTAACCATGCTAAAAAACCATGGGAAAACAGAATTATAAATCCCAAAAACATGGCGAGCACATTGCCTTATTAACCAAAAACTTAAACCGAGTTCATACTCAAGATAGTCTTGGTCCTTGGATCACTTCAAACCTTGCCTTTGCTGCCCCAAACTTCAATGCTCTGCATCAGTAGGAAAAAGAGAGCGTAAGCACACATGCTTAGTGAGGATGCTCAAAAGGTAATGATGCATTAAAACCCTTTTGAAAACTTAAACCACTTGTTTTCAAAACATGCTTAACGACCAAAGCATTTTCATTGTTTCCAACCAAAACATGCATAATGATCCTTATGCAACAACACATATAAATCCCATGCTTACTGACCGAAGCATTTTCATTAATTCCAAATTCAAACATGCATATCGACCATATGCAAAATCATTTACAAACTTCATGCTTAAATCACAAAGCATTAAATCATATTACCATGCTTAAATCCCAAAACATTATAAAATAGGTTCAACACATGAACTTTCATATACTGACATTTATAGTGACCCCGGATAGTCGACCACTATCCTTAATTAGCCAACCGCTAATTATTGGTTAACCGACCGTTAACCTTGCATATTGGATACATGGATCTCCCTTAATGACCGACCGTCATCAAGACCCATACCATGCCAACCGCATAACAACCTTGTTGACCGCAAGATTAACATCAACAAGGGGAACCGACCGCTCAACCCAAGTGGTAACATCTTAGTCTGAGTAGCCATCCGCTTTACCCCAAGGACCACTAACCACGATCGATTTTAAACATATTATAGTGCACTTCATCCTATGGCATGCCAACTATATCTGAATGTTTTCTCACCATGTCACATAACCAATATATTATTTACAAAACCATTTACTCACTGTTTTACAATGCATTAAACAAAATCACCACATATGCAAAACACATCGCCAAAGCAATACCGCATTCCCGACCGGAATGAAAACCAATGCTCACCAGCACTTTATATACTTTTAAACCATTGCATATATACTCAAAATCATGCATTTACAGTAAGTGAACCAAACCATGTTTACGACCAAAACATGAATTACACATGCTCATATCCGAAACCAATATTAAGGAGAAAAAGAAGGAAACTTACTTCCAAGATTAGGTAAGTGTTTCAAGCTTAACCTAAACTTCCAAAACCACTTTCAAACCTTTGAAAGACTTTTAAAACCGTTTCCACTCACCAATTACACCTCGCCTTGTTCGCCAATGCAAATCGAGCTCCCAGCAAGCCACAATTTACCTCAAGCTACTTCGTCTTGAGTATCCCCTATTTTGGCCACACAAAACCAGAGGAAACATGCATCAAAATGCATTCAAACCACTGCCTCAAAGCAATTACCCGCAACTCACAAGTTGCCCACTCAAAAACCACCCGAAACTTATCGAAATCAACCTCAAGCACCTTCTAATCATTACCCAGCCACAATAAAACGATTTGATACCTCAAACCTCAACAACTAACATTTAAAAACACTTTAACAACATCCTTTTACTTCCAGCAATGATTAAACTCCATTATCAACACAAAAACCCTCAACTAACAACTTTTAACTTTAGAGATTCAACTAGTTTCGGGATTAC
Organism: Hibiscus mutabilis; assembly: GCA_019671005.1. Taxonomy (NCBI): domain Eukaryota; kingdom Viridiplantae; phylum Streptophyta; class Magnoliopsida; order Malvales; family Malvaceae; genus Hibiscus; species Hibiscus mutabilis. The sequence continues at coordinate 15,107,444 of CM033713.1, read as the reverse complement.
AATGTTAAATCCAAACTTTTAACATTATTAAACACCAAAATCATGATCTATTCTGATCAAGAACCCAGCAAAACATATCCAATTCAAAAATCCACCAATCAAACACAATTAACCAATTTTCCTTAATTAAACTATCAAAACACATTAGAAAAAAATTGTAAAGGTTCAACAACTTGGGAATTTCTGTAAAGAACCTTTCATTAGAGGAGAAGAATGAATCTTACCTCTAATGGATGCTTTCTCCCTTAATTGGCTGAATTTACATTTGAAAACAAAGTTAAAACAATAAGCTTTTGTTTAGAAACCATAGAGAATCCATTAGAAATCAAAAGATTTAAGAAAAAGAAGATTTACCTGAAGATTTAGAAGAAGAGAATAGTGTTTGGCTGGAGAATTTTTGAGAGAAAAGGTTTTGAGAGAAAGTTAGTTACGTGACTTGTTTTAAAGAATTAATTATCAATTAATTCTCCCCAACCTATTATATTTCCAAAACACTTTTAAAAATGGCAATTTAAGGGATAAAGTCTAAGATTAGACTTTTGGGTTATTAGCTCCTTAAAGATTCAAAGTTTTGACCCTTTACAAAATAGTCACTAAAAATAGTTTTCAAAGTTTGCATTTTGGTCACTAGTCTAAAATGTTTGATTTCCAAAACTCATTTTCCAAAATTGATTTCACCACAATCATTAATATATTAAATAATGATTTTAAAAAAAGTTCCATATTTTTATCACTTTCAAAAATATTTAATCCGAATTAATCCCAAAACTGACTCGAATCTCTAATACTGGTCCATCGGACCCTCAAAATAAACCCCAAAACATCTAGACCTAAACCAGGGCATTACATCTGGAATTGAGTGGGAACAGGAAATCTTCTAGTTTGGCTGGGTCTGAGGGTCAAGGCTCAGCACCGGTGGTGGGGCAGGATAGTGTGGTGTCGTTACGAGTAGGGGAAACTCCAAATTTGGTTACACATACACCGAGAATTCGTGATGGTTGCCATGCGGCGGTGAAGATCACATAGGAGAGTGAATGGGTCCATGGTAATGAAAATGGTAATGGAAGAAATAGTAGCGTGAGGAAGGGCCAATGGGTTATTGCAAATAAGGGTCTTAGTGTGAAAAAATAGAGTGAGTTTAATTTTTTGCCTCAACCGATCCTAAATGAGTGGGTGGGGAACACATCATAGAGGGTATCACCGAAGGCAGTCATGTTACGTGAATCATCTGCAGATTAGGATTCGGGCAACTCTAACGTAGGGAATATGGCTAGACGGATAACTAGTCTGGCATCATGTTCTTCTACACGGGGTGTGATCGAGCTGATGTTATGCATCTGGATAAGGAAAATTTTGCTCCGCGCCAGTAAAGTTAGCTGGTAGTTTTTTTATTTATTTATTCAATATTTAATGCTTTCTTTTGGAACTGTCAGGGCGCAACCAGCTCCAAATTTTAATTTTTTCGTGATTTTATGAGGCAATTTCATCCACATTTTATGGCCTTGGTGGAGCCCCGAGTGAGCGGTGTTATGGCTGACAAGGTTGTTAAGCATCTTGGCTTTTCAAATTTGTTTCGTGTTGAAGTACACAGATTCAGGGGGAATTTGATTGATATGGCAGAAGAGTATTGATGTTGACATTTTTAAGGTGTCAAACCAATTTATTCATACTCGTGTTATAATCTTGGATTCTGGTTTTTGTTTCTCTTTCACTACAGTGTATGCGATTCTGCCTGTGTGGAAGCAGAAGTTCCTTTCGAATGCTCTTCTTGGCTTAGTTCCTAAGCCAGATCAACCTTGGCTAATAGGATGGGATATTAATGCTATCGTTAACCCGAATGAATGTAAATGTGGTTCGATGTCTGCTTTGGGAACTAGTCTTTTATTCCAAAATTTTGTGTTAAAATCAGGTCTGCTTGATATACCTTTTATTGGACCTATGTTTATGTGGAGTCGGAGTAATTTACATCAGAGATTAGATCGGTGTATGATAAATGATGGTTGGTCAAAGTGCTTTGTGGATACTCATGTGGTGCATCTAGATCGTTTAGGGTCGGATCACTATCTTTTGTTGGTTAAAGTGTGTAAGGTTGAGAGGGACAATAAGGAACGACCCTTTCAGTTTCAAGCGGCATGGCAAGAGCATCCTACCTTTGAGGGGTTGTTGAGGAGAAGTAGGATCAAGATATGGATGTTTGTAGTAATTTATCTTCTTTTTAGGCAAATCTTACAGATTGGAATCTAAATACTTTTGGCCATATTGGGTGAAAATAGAATGAGTTGATTAGGCGAATCTGAGGCATTGAACGTGCTCTGCACCGTCGTCATTCTGATTTCTTGGTGGAGCTTGAACAGACTCTTCAGAATAAACATGCAAATGTTTTGCTTGATGAAGAAAGTATGTGGATTCAAAAAGCTTGTCGTAAGTGGGTAGTAGATAGGGATAGAAATACTAAGTTTTACCACTGGTTTGCTACGGCCCGAAGATGATCGAACAGGGTACATACTTTGTGTAACAATACATGTGGCTGGATTTCGGATGAGGTCAGACTACAAAACATGGCATATAAGTTTTATAAAGGCTTATTTTCCAGTAGGGGTAGTAATGGTTATGAGTATCCAGCGTGTGTGAGATTGCAGTCTTTGAGTATTGTAGAAGAAAATTAGTTGGTGCGACCTATTTGTGAGGATGAGGTTAAAGCGGCAGTTTTTGCGATGGTTGCTCTGAAAGCCCCGAGTGCAGATGGATTTCATACACTCTTCTACCAGAAAAATTGGCATACTGTGGGACCTAGCGTATGTTGGTTGGTGATGAGGTATTTACGGGTAAGCCTATGGATGAGTCTCTGAATCGAACATTGTTAGTGTTGATCCTAAAAGTTCCAAATCTTGTGAATTTGAGTTAATTTCGACCGATTAGTTTGTGCTCTGTATTATATAAAGTTGTAACCAAAATGGTGGTTAATCGTTTGAAGCCTTTTTTGCACGACTAGTTTTGAGTACTCAGTCTAGTTTTATGCCGAACGTTCGATTTTGGATAACATTGTTGTTGCTCAGGAGATTATTCACTCTATGCGGAAGAAGACGGGGAAGCAAGGGTGGATGTTAATTAAAATAGATTTAGAGAAAGCTTATGATCGGCTTGAGTGATCTTTTATTAATGATACTCTTCGCGTGATGGGTTATCGAATAATTTGCGTCAGTTGACTATGCGATGTGTGATGTCTGTATTGATGCAGGTACTTTGGAATGGTTCGACATCCTCTTCATTTCGTCTAACTAGGGGTATAAGGCAAGGGGATCCTTTATCTCCGCATCTGTTTGTGTTATGCATGGAGCGTCTCCCAAAAGCTATACAAGGCGATGTGCATTCTAGGGCATGGAAGCCTGTGTGTCTTGTGCGAAATGAGCCAGGTATATCTCATCTTTTTTTCATCGATGATATGGCTTTATTTGCTGAAGCTTCTGTGTTGCAATTGGATATTATAAAATGTGTTTTGTGAGTTTTTTTGTGAGTTTTCAAGGGCACAAAGTAAGCATTCAGAAGACGAATATTTATTTCTCTAAGAATGTGGATATTGGTTGTCAGGATTTTATCAGTAAAAGCTTTGGGTTCATTGAAGTTTCAGATTTAGGGCGTTATCTTGGGGTGTCTCTCCTTCATAGGAGGGTAACAAAGGCGACCTATCATTTTTTTGATTCAGAAGGTGGGCAAGAGGCTTTCTGGGTAGGCAGCAAAAATTTTGTCTTTAGCTGGGAGAATTACACTAGCTAAGGCGGTGTTAGAGGCAATCCCTGCTTATACTATGCAAACTAATCTTCTTTCTAAAGGGGTTTGTGCTGAGATCGAGAAGTTATTTCATAAGTTTATTTGGGATAACGCAAAGAATGAGCGACATATCTACTTGGTTAATTGGAGTGAGTTGTATAAACCGGTAGGTAATGAAGGCCTTGGTTTTAAGCATTTAGAGGAGCAGAATGTGACTTTTCTGATAAAACTTGCATTTGGGATTATTGTGAGTCCAGATTAATTATGGGTAAAGGTTTTGCGTGCAAAGTATAAATGCACAGACCTTATTCCTAATTCAGTGGTACGCCAAGGTTCCTCTCATTTGTGGAAGGGCATTGCTATGGTTTGGGATGATGTTTGCGGTAACTTAACTTGACACGTAGGTAATAGGGATGATATAGACTTCTGGAGTGATCATTGGCTCGAAAATGTCGAGCGACATCGGGATTGGGTTGTATCAGGTTATGATGGTTATTTAGGGCTGACACCTCTTGCATCCATAGTATATGATAATGGTACATATAGATGGCCATAGTTCTAGCATGCTTTGCTGATGCCCTTATTGCTACGCATTATTGCCGTTTTTATTTCCGTCGCTGAGGCACCAAAGGATAAAGTGGCTTGGTTAGGCACTTCGGATCTTTCTTTTACGGTGAAATCTGCTTAAAACATTCGTGTCTCGTGGCCAAATTCGTCTGAGGATCCCCTTTAACGGGTTGTGTTGCGTTTCCTGGGGATGCAGAGAGTTAGGATTTTTCTCTAGCTTTTGGCGCATGATAGGTTATTAACCAATATGGAGCGGGAACGCCGTCATTTAACACATGACATGGGCTGTTGGGCGTATCGTAATGGGGTTGAGATGGTGAATCAATTGTTTCACCATTGTTTGCCTGTGCGACTGGTCTAGAATAGAGTTGTTCGTCTGGACCGTTTACCGGAGTTTCTTGCAATAGATTTTAGAGCTTGGCTTAATTTTAATTTACGAAAGGCGAATTTTGCTTTGACTAATCCGGATGAGTGACAGCTATAGTTTGGCACGATGCTATGGATGATTTGGAAGAATAGAAATCAATGTGTTTTTGGCTCGATGATCGATGGACAGGTATTCATTATTGAAGCAACACATAGACTTGTTTGGGAGAATGCTATGGCTGGGGGAACACATGTACGATTAGCTCGACTGAGTGAACAGGGGGTCAGCGTGGTGTTGTTTGGCGTCGTCCAGATAAAGAGTGGTGCACGCTCAATTCAGACGGGGCCCGGTGCAATTCGAATGGTCGAACAACTTGTGGAGGAGTGATCTGTGATGATCAAGGTGGATGGGTGTTGGGTTATGCAAAGTTCATTAGTATTTGCTCAATGCTAGACGTAGAATTATGGGGTATCCTGGTTGGTCTTCGCTACGCTTGGGATAGGGGTATCCGCCGTATTAAAGTAGAGGTTGACAATGGGGATGCGATTAAGCTTCTAAGCATGAAGTCAAGGAATGGCAAATATAACTCCCTCGTTCATCAGATTGGGATGATGATGGCTCGGGATTGGGAGGCCCGTTTTGTCTAGATCTATTGGGAGGCTAATAAGGTGGCAGATTGGTTGGCTAAGTATGGTTTTCAGATGGGGCAGGGGGAGATGGTTTTTGTACAACCACCAGATATAGTTGTTAATGCTTTACACGCAGATCTTAGTGGTTTTGTGACTTGACTGGTTATGTAGGTTCTCAGGTGTACTATTTTCCTTTATTTAGGTTTAGGAAGGTTTTTTAACGAGGCACCTATTAACCATTCTTTTTTCATAAAAAAATAGGTTCAATTTAATCAATTAATTCATTTTTAACTTACTATTTGCTCACTCCTACGATTTAGTATGTGAAACTTTTTTATTGCTAATTTAGTTTTTGAATATTTCTCAAATTAGTACTGGATGTTAATGTACAATTTAATTAACCAATCATATTATGACACATGATATTTAATGTCATATCAATATTTAACTTCAAACAATGTTCATGTCACAATCTAATTTGGTTGTTGAAATATGAGTGTTTTTATTGCTTATGGTAATGTCATGTTTGGTTCTGGCTTTGAGCGTTTTCTTTTATCTAAAGCACTTTGAGCGACAATGAGTGAATACCTATGAGGTTTTGAGTTTTGTTACATTGAAATTGATAGACTATTGGGATATCTTGGTTTTACTTGAACTTGTTCCTAGTTATGCCTTTTACTTGATTATTACCTTGCTTCTAATATTTGTTGTGATCTAGACTCGTTTTTTTTTTGATATATTGTGAAATAAATGATGGTAACTTGAGATTTTTTATGTTTGATTAAGGCCTACTTGAGGATGAGTATTGAATAAGTGAGGGGGAATTTGATGAGTGTTTTATTTTGTTATTATTTTATTGTTAATTACTCCTAGTTGATTCTTTGATATTGTTGATTTGGGTTGTTTTTATTTGTTTTTGCGCATGGCTTCAATTTTCAGAAAACAACATTAAAAGAGCATGTTCTGCAGTTTTTATTTTCTGGAATCAAGGTTGGACACATGGGCATGACCTGGGGCATGACGATGTCCGACGTGGCAAATTCTGGCAGTCCAGTCAGCAACAGCTTCTAGAAGGCGATCCAGTCAGCATCATCTAGAAGGACGGACGAGATACATTTAGGATTTTAAGATTAAGTTTGAATTTAAATATTTGGGAATTATCACTTTATCATTTAGGATTTGATATTTCTATTTTATTTGAATGTTTTTAGATTATCTTTAGGAATTTTATTTTAAATATTTTCTTTATTCTAGGATTATCTCAAGCTATAAACACCCCATTAGGATTATCTTGGGGTTTATACTTTTATAAAGTATTTATTTTTCAACTTCGTTTTTATTTTACTTTCTTAAAAATATGCTAAGCATGATTTCTTGCTTAGCTAATTTTCCAATTAGCCGAATGCTTAAAGCAATGTCTCAATTCCAATTGTGAGAATTGAAAAGCACCTAATTTCTTCAGATATCTTTCTCAATTTTCTGCAAACTTGGACTGGCAATCGGCCTTTCCTTTAAAAATCTTTACACTTTCATTTCAAAAAGTGCACGTTGACTCGAATGTTGTTTTGATTTACTGTTGGGAGGAAGGATCAGCTTGTAGCATATTAGACTTCCTATGAACACACTTAGCGATGGATTTGCTAAGGGAAATTGAGATCGGGTTCGATTCTCATTGAGACAACATAACCCGAGTCGGCTTTTCTAAAACTTAAATTGTATTGGTACTAGCTACGATAGTCGTGGTTAGTCTAAATAAGGATCGAATATCAAAGATTGGCTTTGATTTGTTGGTTTACCGAAGAGAAAAGTAAGTTACAAGGGTTTGGCCTTGTATACTGTAACCGGCATATATCCGAAGTAAAATCTTCTTCGATGATCAGTTGGAATTAAGGCAAAGCGAAACTTGAGGCTATTCTATTTAATTGATTTTCATTTCAAAATTTACTTTAGCTATTTTCTCTTACTTTATTCACTTTATATTTATTTTCTACTCTACTCTCTTGATCAAAACCCCCATTTTTTTTCTCGCTAAAGTCATAATCAAAACCTCTCAACATCAGAAGCTCCTTAGTCCCTGTGGATCGACCATTCTTCTCTATTACTATATTATTTATCTATTTTATCTGAGATTAAGGATAATTTATTTTATAATTACGACGCATGTCAAATTGATATTATTTTAACATTAAATTTTAGTTTAATTATACTAGATATATCTAAACTTTAAGTTTAGTATCGATTATACCACTGAACTAAAAATTAATATTATTTTAACATTAAATTTTAGTTTGACTAAATTATTAAAGTTGATGACGTGGATAGATCTTAACGTTCCGCTTCTGATAATATAGAAGAATTTTAACAGTCCAGCAGTATAATTGAAGACTAAACTAAAATTCAGTGTTTAATATTTAATCTAGTGGTATAATCAATACTAAACTCAAAATTCAATAGTATGTGGTATAATTTACCCTAGAAAACAATACCGAACTAATCCTGAATTAGATTAGACTAGTTTGTCCAAAAATGGCAGGCTCCTGCTTAGCCTGGTTAATAATAGCAGCCTCAATTATTACAATCAACCAATGGCCAATGGGCCCTCACATTTATTGAGAAATTGGATCCGATTTTGATCTTTAAAGCCCAGTTTCTCCTTGTTCATTGAATGCTATCCCCCATCAACAATCGAAAAAGATTGGAGAGAGGTAAAACAGGCGACGAAGGAGAAGAAGCCAGGGAAGAACTGGTTTCTGTTCTTTTAAAAATTCAGCAACTCGGAGAGCTCGAATTCCCCCTCTCCGATAACGACATCAAAGCGATTATTGGGGTTAGTATTGTTAGATTAAAATCTGTAATTGTGGGCACATATGTAAAATACATGATGTTATTATAAAGTATGATATAAAATTAAGTGGCCAATTATGTTAGTCGTGTTATAGGTATTAAAGTATCATGAAAATAAAAATGTAGATACCGTAAGATATATTTATAATTCAATGAGTGACAGAATCATAAATATTTAATAGTTGATTATTAATATAAAGTGGTAGTAGTCTCTCAAGAAATATGTTAACTTGTATTACTCTTGTCCCCGTCAAAGAATTTTTACGGCAAGGGTTAACATATTTTCTTGAAAGATCACAACCACCTTTTTAAAGGTTTTTCAGTCCATCAATGAATTCAGGTACGCTTCCGCATTCAGTTTATTCAGTAATTTATTCTTAATGATTTGACGCAATAGATCTTAAATTAATTTTCATAGCAGTTATATTTTTGGCATCGATGCTTCGTCCTGTTGAATAATTGAGAATATATTAATTTTTTATTATTATGGATTGATTGGTTGATTTCATAATTTTGAATTCATATTCAGACTAAAGACTAATGTTGAAGTTTTCGGCTTTTATTAATTAGAGATTATTTTTTTGAATTTTATGCTAAAATAGATTAAATCAGTCAGGGTTTGTTAATCTATTATCATGCCTTTAATTTGATATAGATTCAGTCAACCGTCAATCTTCTTATGCGTTAGAAAATCTTGATTTAGATTGGCATGGACTTTTCCTTTCGCATCCTCTGTTTTTGGTACAAATTAGTTTATTCTTTTAATTATTAGCTCTGAATGATTTTAGTTCTAATTTTCGGTTAATGATGTGATGGAGATTTAAGTTCAATTGACATTATTGCTAGAGTTCTTTTGATTTAATATTACTACCGCTTATATAACTCTGTTTCGAAGTCAAGAAAGGGACTGAAAAGTGAGTAGTAATTCCAACACGGTTTCTATAAAATTATTTAAACACAAATATTGTTTTGCAATATTGTAAAGTTCAGTTTTAAGTTTTACAGTATAGTTTTTGGTGATGACATATTTTAGTTTGGTATTCTGGGAGAATATATGTTGAATTTTTTAAAATATGTATTCAATTCGGTTTGATCAATATTTTAGTTTGATAGTTAGTAATTAAAAGAAAAACAAAACTGACTTAGGCTTTGTCGTAGTAAATTTACCGTAACTTAGAAATTTTATAATCAGGTTAGCTCATGAAGCTTTATATTTGGGTTATGTCTAATAAATCATGGTTGAATTTGTTGAATCATGTTTACTTTTGTACAAAACTTTTAGTTTAAATTTGTTTGACATTATGCTTAATTATGTCATTAATGTCATCTACGGAATATACATATTTGCATTTGGTTTTGATTTTGGAAAAGCATACAATAATATTAAAACTTCATGGGATCATTATTGAATTCATTAATATGTTATTTTTTTACTTATGGTTAAGTTTAATTATTTTAAATTTCAGTGATTTATAAAATTCAAGGTCAAATGCATTTAGTTTAATGATTTATTAATTTTGCATTTAAGTTTATGGTGAAAATTATGGTAAATGCATATTTAAGGAATTTTTTAAGAAAAGTCAAATATTTAGTTGTTTTCGATTTTTGATAGCCTCATTCAGACAACTTTATTTTGGATTATTTCGAAAATTTAAGTGTTATAAGAAATTTTATTTTTGACTGTTACAAAATTTTAAATTTGAATATCGGTATATTTATGTTATAGATTTTAAGATAAATTAATTGAAGCATTAAGTCACCAAAGTGATCTTTATTGTAAAAATTATTTTATTTTAAAATGTAGAAGGCTTTGTGCTTATAAGTCGGATTATGTTAGTATTAATCGGCCCAAAAGAAGGTTAATAATTAACATCGTTACATGTACAATTGTGGTAATAAACATGTGATAATTATTCAATTTTATATGTGACCAATAAATCGGCCCAAAGGAAGATTTCTATTTGACATGTTCTTTTTATCAATGTTTGATTATTGTACCAAGATATCACTTGGTAGTTAATGTTTTGTCTAAAGAATAAATATTAATGGAGTGTCTGATATCTTGATACGAGGTTTATCTTTATTCAAATTTATTATTATTTTGATTATCTTTTAATTAAATTGAAAGATAAAATTAAGGAAAATATTTTGAAACAATTAAATTCATATTTTGGCTTCGAATGTCTAATATTTTAATGGATTAATTGAAATATAATGCCACCAAAGTGACCGCTTTTGTGTACATTAATTTATTTAAAACATTAAGATGTTTATGAATTTTTGTAATTCATGCGTTTATTAATTGGTCAAAAGGAAAGTTAATATTTGACAGAATTACAACGACAACTGTGGTGATAAATGTGTGACAATTATAAGGTATTTTATGTGAGCAATACATTAGTCCAAAGATTAATCTATTGTTTGACATAGTTTATTGTCAATGTTTGATTGCTACAACAAGAGTACCACTTACGGCTAATACTATTGTCCAAAGACTTGATATTAATGTTATGCTTGGTAACTTTAGGTATCTAGTCATTATTTTGAATTTATTTGTTTACTTATGAATATTTATGTGAGCTTATTTTGTTTATTTATTGTTTAATATTTATCTCATATTATCGCAATATCTGCTATTTTACACTCGTGTTTAGTGAAACTAATTTCAAGGAATAGAAAATGCACTTACATATTGTATTTCGTGGTTGTATGAACATAGACTTTGCATTAAGGAAAGATCAACTTACCCCTGTCACAGCGTAAGCACTCACAAAAGGTATTTTAAGAGGTGAGATCGTTCAAATTGCATGAGTCTAATGATCGTAAAGCACAACATTCTAGATGTCTTTAGAAGCATAAATCTAAACATATTACTCATACTAAAGGTTTTTCATTGGGTTAGAGAGGAAGAAAAGTTGAAGCATTATAAGTGTAAAAGTACTCATTTGGTTAGTGATCATTTAGTTAGTGTCTCCTAAGAATAAGAGAAATAAAAGAAAATCTTAGAATAAAGTTGCTAAGGGTCCTACTCAAAAGAAACAACAATAAGTTACAAAGTGTTGATTCTTTTGTATAAATTAGGAAACATGTGAAGAAATTAAACTTCAAACACGAGCAACTACTTCGGTTATTTTGAGTGATCCATGGGCTGTATGTTTTATGATCTCACAATTATGAATTATTTAAGGAGAGATCTATAACTTTTTAAGGAAGTTGAGTTTGGAGGAAGAAATAAGGTTAGATACATTATTTTTAGGATGAATTTGTTTATAATTTAATTCTTACTATCACTTTTGACGATGTTCAAGTTTTCACACCTATCACTGATCAAGAAGTGAATCTAAAACCTCAATAAGACAATGTTGAACAACTCTCATACAAGATAAGATAATTATTTCAGAAGAACAAACTCAACAACCTCAAAAACAAATGTCATTAAAGAGGTCCACTAGAGAAATAAAAAATACTATTTTAGATTATTATATTGTATTTCTTAAAAAAAATAAGGATAACAATGACTCAATCATTTTCTTATCAGGCCACAAAAAGTTTTTACTTTCAAAAGTGGATTGATGTCATACACGAATAGTATAATTTTATGCAAGACAATAAAGTTTAGGAACCTGTCTCATTACCTTAAGTTGCAAACCAATTGGTTGTAAATGGATATTTAAAACCAATAGGGATAGAAATGGTAATGTGGATAAGTATAAGGCACGTCTTGTATCTAAAGATATACTTTAAAAGAAGTCATTGATTTTGTAGAGACTTTCTCTGCAGTTTCATTCAAAGGCTCTTTCAGGATAATCATGACGCTTGTTACTTATTTTAATCTTGAGCTATATTAGATGAATATTAATGGCAACATTGATAAAATAACTTATACGGTGCAATCAGAAAATTTGTGTTTGATGATACAAAGCCATTGATATGCAAATTAAAGAAATCCAACTATGGGCTTAATTATTTCTCTCACCAAAGGTATTACGACTTTCACCAAATAATTATCTCGTTCGGTTTTGAGATAAATTTGGTTGATGATTGTATATATTACAAGTTCAGGGGAGTAAACCAAGTGATACTCACATTTCTAAAGAAGACAAATTTGGTCTTACTCAATGCCCTAAAAGTAACCTTGAAATTTAGAAAATACAAATGATTCCATATGCATAAGCTATTGAGAATCTAATTTATGTTCAAATATATATGTGTTCAGATATTGCGTACATTGTTGAAATGTTAGACAAATATTTAAGCAAATCTAGTATGGACCATTGGATAGCATCCAATAGGGTTATGAGATATCTTTAGAGAACAAAAATTATATGTTCACATATCGAAGTTCTGGTAAGTTAGAGATCATCAAGTTTATAGGCTTCGATTCTATTAGAATATTGATGCAAAAGATTCTGTCACATGAGCTGCTAATTGTATATTGAATAGAAAGACCACTTAAGTTATTTTGTGACAATAAGTATGTATTCATTTATTCTATAAACAACAGGAACACTTCAAATTTGAAGCACATAAATATTAAGTTCCTAGTTATAGAAAATTCAGAGTGATTGTGTGTCTATAGAGTATGTTGGTACAAACTCCATAATTGCGCGCTTATCAAGAAACTGTCACCCTAAGTCTTTCATGAGCACACTACTCATGTGGGTGTAATGTTATTTAAGGATATTCAGTTTTAGTGGGAGTTTGTAATTTTGAAAATGCTCATTCGTTTTAGACACAATTTCAGTTACTTCAGTTTGAAGTTATTTCAAGATTATTTTCTGCAGAAATAAAGTTCTTTTGGTTTATGCACACTCTAAATTCAGTAAAGCTTGATCTCATTAAGGTTTAGGAGGACCAGTTGGAAATAGTCATGTTTGATTCACATTTCATGTAATTTTCCATGCTACGCATCCATGATTGATCTATGTTATTTGACTATATTTGTATATGTGACCATTGATGGGTCTAGTCATGATTGATATGGCAAAGGCTGCTTTGATCATATATGGGTATAGTTGATGGACGAGATTGTTATAGAATACCTATTATATAATAGCAAATTTTTTAGCTCATAAGGTTGTACATATATCAGGAAACATATGTTACACAAGTGGGAGATTGTTGGATTCAAATCCGCAATTGTGGGCACGTATGTAAAATGTATGATGCTATTATAAAGTATGACACAAAATCAAGTCACCAATTATGTTAGGCGTGTCATAGGTATTAAAGTGTCATGGAAATAGAAATGTAGATGCCGTAAGATATATTTATAATTTAATGAGGGGCAGAGTTATAAATAGTTAATAGTTGATTTAATAATCAACTATATAAAGAGGTAGTGATCCCCAAGAAATAGGTTAACTTGTATTACTCTTGTCTTTGTTAAAGAGGTAGTGATCCACAACCACCTTTTTAAAGATTTTCAGTCCATCAATGAATTCATGTACGCTTCCGCATTCAGTTTATTCAGTAATTTATTCTTGATGATTTGACATGATAAATCTTGGGTTAGTTTTCATACCAGTTATGTTTTTTGTATGCTTTGATTTTAACAAGTATGTCAATTTTCTTTTGGTGTTATTTCATATTAGAACATTGTTATTGTTGGCTCATGATCTCTCAGGATGTTTTCGGTGGAGGGAGTGAGACATCATCGACAATTGTCGATTGGACAATGTCGGAAATGACGAGGAATCCGAGGGTGCTAGAAAAGGCACAAACCGAGTTAAGAAACATTTGTAACGGAAGAGAAGATGTGGACGAATCAAGTATCCAAGAACTAAAATACTTGTCATTAGTAATCAAAGAAACCTTGAGGTTACACCCTTCATTTCCTCTGTTTTTTCCGAGAGAAAATATAGAGGATTGTGAAATCAATGGATACCGGATACGTGCAAAGACCAGGGTCATCGTCAACGCATGGGCTATTGCAAGAGATCCCAAGTATTGGACCAAACCGGAGACGTTTCACCCCGAAAAATTCATGAATTGTTAGAGTGATTTCAGAGGAACAGATTTGGAGTTCATCCCATTTGGTGCAGGAAGAAGGATGTGTCCAGGCTTATTGTATGCACTCCCTAACATTGAGTTGCCTTTGGCTAAATTGCTTTACCATTTCGATTGGAAGCTTCCTAATGGAATGGGGCATGAAAATTTGGATATGACTGAAGCATTTGGTGTGACCGTAAGAAGGAAAAATGATTTAATCTTAATAACAATTATTCATAGGCCATGTACATGATGATGGGTGTTTTTCTTCGGACTGTAAACTGTTTGTATAAATAAATATGTTTTTATTTGTGTTGTGGCAAGAAAAAACATATGAATTATGTTTCCGTTGTAGTCTTATATATGAAATTCATGATCAGCGTCCATTAATAAGTAGTCAAACAAGTCAATTAATTTCTCTATTCGGCCCAAATCTGAAGCCCGGCCCATTATTCGAAGCCAACACATCCTTAAGCCCACATTTATAGTTATCATTTAGTACATGTTTTATATATATATATATATTTGATCAATGTACATGTTATATTATGATCCACTACTCAACAAAAAAAGAATTCTGATGCAGATCGTGCTTGTTACGGGCCAAGGAATGTTGAAATTACTCATGAAATGATTTTTTTATAATTATCGTATTTAATTTATTAATTGACTAATTTGAGTTATATATTATAAATATTTATTATGAGAACGACCCTCATAATTTAATTTGCTCCATTCTCAAGACAATATTTCTACTTTGTTTAAGAGATCTAGTATTGTGTGACCCAAATTCTATTTCAGAAGAGGTGTGTTCTCTGTTAAATGATATCCTTTGCTGATGGTTTTCGCTAGTGTCCTTTGTTGGTGTCCTCTGTAGACAGATGCCCTTCGCAATATAGAAAAATTCGAGTCCGCGTGAAATTCTACTCCTTCCTTTACGTATTTGCTGTAAAATAAGAAATTCAACATAATTAGACTTTAGAATTTCTTCGTAAACAAGCAATTTATTCCTAGGATACTCGAAGATGTAAAACTCTAAAACCTTTAAGACACAAATTATTTATAACCTCTTCTCTGTCTATTTTTTTTTCTTTTTTAGATTTTCCACGTGAATATTAGTATTTTAATTTAAGATGAGTGTACCACGCTCGACGAGCACTGCTGAACACCACTACAGCTGAACACAGCTGAACACCATTAAATTAATTAATAAAGATTAAAAATCTAAAAGACTCAACATATATATAATTATAAATTATTTAAAATAAAACATTAATTAAATTATTTTCTATATATATAATATTTTTTAATTTTTTTAAAATAATTGGATCAAATACCAACATTAGTCAATTTAAAAAATAAAATCTTAAACTCTAAACCCTAAATCCATAAACCATAAACCTAAAACTCAAAACACAAAACCCTAAACCTAAAACCCAAAACCCAAAATCATAGACCATAAACCCTAAACCCTAAATTTGACTATTGAGTTTAGGCTTTAGGTTTAGGGTTTGATCCAATTATTTTTAAAAAAGATTAACAAAAATTATATATATGAAAAATAATTTAATTAATATTTTATTTTAAATAATTTATAATTATATATTTAGTCCTTGAGATTTTTAATCTTTATTAATTAATTTAATGATGTTCATCGTTAATGATATTTATTATTAATGGTGTTCAACGGTGCTCGTCGAGCTTTGTAAAATTTTCTTTTAATTTATTATTTTGTTTCACAGTCGTTATCTTCCATGTATTAATGTTTGTTTGATTATAACACCTCTAAACCGATTGATTGTTGATTGCTCATAGGATGATATGACAATGGAAACACTTATATTGACGAAAATATAAGAAACTATTAAAGGTAATTTCCGACATCACGGGGCCAACACGTTCAAATCATACCAGAATTCATAATTCTGATGCATAACCTGCTTTCAACCACTCACTGCTAAAGCCCAATTTGTTTATCATGACTGAGAAAGTAATGGAAGAAAACCACAAGGCAAGATCGAGCAGTAGATTTATGAATGGCGAATTATATAATTTCATTTAAGAGTGAGTAGTTAAAAGAATTTGATTTAGTTAAGTTGACGACTCCTATTTTATAACTCATGTTTTATTTTTAAAAAAATCGAGTCGAGTTAAATTGTTCGAGTTTTTGTTCAAATGTACTTGTAAATATTTATAATGTTATGGAATTAATTGTTTTAATTTAAACGATTTTCTATAACCATATATGATACACATAATATATTTTTAAAAAAATCATATATATATATATATATATATATATGTGTGTGTGTGGAAAATTCTATCACGCTTGACGAACACCGCTGAACATCGTTGAACACCATTAAATTAATTAATAAAGATTAAAAATCTCAAAGACTCAACATATAATTATAAATTATTTAAAATAAAATTTCAATTAAATTATTTTCCATATATATTATAATTTATAATTTTTTTTAAATAATTGGATCAAATACCAACCTTGGTCAATTTAAAAAATAAAAAAATCTTAAACCCAAAACACTAAATTCAAACATTGGGTTTATGGTTTATAGTTTAGGGTTTAAGGTTATAGTTTAGGGTTTTAAGTTTAGGGTTTACGGTTTTTTATTTTTTAAATTGACTAAGATTGGTATTTGATCCAATTATTAAAAAATTAAAAAATATGGAAAATAATTTAATTAAAATTTTATTTTAAATAATTTATAATTATATGTTGAGTCCTTGAGATTTTTAATCTTTATTAATCAATTTAATGGTGTTCAGCGACGTTCAGCGAGCGTGATAGACTCATCATATATATATATATATATATATATATATATATATATATCATCCGGAGTTGAAGGACTCCACTTGAACTTGAGAAAATATCCACTAATTACTTAAAGTTTCGAGTTATTCAAGTCTTATTTTATAATTCAAATTTTATTTGAATTTTTTCTTAGTCTAATTGAATTTATAAAACTATGATTCGATTCAAGTTGAATTTTTTTATATTGAGTCGAATTGAAAAGTTATGTTTCTTCGAATCGAGTTTATTCACACCTTCTATGCTACTCTTGCGAAGTACAACATTAAACAAAGAAAAAATTATTTGCTCCGTTGAGTTATTCACTAAAAAGTTTAAAAAGAAGGGAAAACAAGAATCTAAATGATATTCACCTAAAAAATTTAGTTAATATTTTAAGCTTAACAGTCAAATAAGTGCCTAAACTATATCATTTTTTATAGTTAGGTGCCTAAACTTTATTTTGAGCCAAATAGGTGCATAACATTTTTAACATTAGTCAAATAGGTGTACTGTTGTTACTCTCCGTTAAGTTTCATTGTTATCTGACATATGTCATCTTCTTAAATTTCCAAAATTATATTTAAAAATGAATAAAAATTAATAAAACAAAATAACCTCAAATTTCATAAAATAGCCCCAAAATTTAAAATCTCTAACACCCCAAAACCCAAATCCCGATTTGACCTGATTTCGTCGCCGATTATCACGCCACCGCCCATCACATCTATCGCCGAACCATCACGATCATTTACCCATCACCTTGTCTTCGAAAATCGACTAACGCCGTGCGAAACGCTGAAAACATTGAATGGTTCATTCGTATGATTCGCGATGAACGATGGCTTAATAGACGATGAATGATGTGTAGGTTGTTTGTCGAAGGGAGAGCGTTTCATTCCGTCACCGAAAACGCGACCAACGCTGGTTGGAGTGGCCGAACTTGGAGTTTATGGATTTGGCGACTATTTTGGGATTATTTGAAAATTTCAGGATATTTAAAATTTTTTAATTTATTTTATTAAAAATAAAATTCAAAAAATGTTTAATATTGCCATGTGTTCGATTTTGATTGAAGAACGAAAAAAAATTAACGTCTGTCACGGTCAAACCTTAAATAGGTCGCATAATAAAATGTTAGGCACCTATTTAGCGTAAAATATAATTTGGGCACCTATCTAGAAAAAAAGTGTAGTTTGAGCACTTATTTATGGTTAAGCCTTAAAACATTAGGAGTTCCATTAATTAGTCTAGTGGTTATGAATGTTCATCTACTTCATTTTTTTGTGTGGGTTTAAAATCCGAAATTTATCTTGAAAATATTATTTTTTATCAACAAATATGATTTTATTGGAGTCAAAAAATCATACACGACTATTACAGTGTGCCTCATCAAAAACCACTATAAACCTATATCGGAGGAAAAAAGTACAACACAATAATAAAATAGAACAAAACACCAAGACTATATAATTAAAAAGGGCTTAATTACAAAATAAGTGCCCAGACTGTCTCTTTTTTGCAATAGGTGCTTAAAGTATTTTTTGGTCGAAATAGGTGTTTAAAGTTTCAGTTTTGGGTGAAATAGGTGCCTAAAGTTTTATTTTTGGTTGAAATAGGTGTCAAAGTAGGTGCCTCAATTGACTTTAAAACAAACCAAAAATAAAATTTTAAACACCTATTTCAGCAAAAAAATATGCAACTATTATAAAAGTAGATATAATTTGAGTACTTACTTTGTAGTTAAGCCGTAAAAAATTTGCATGATCAACCACTAGAATGCAACATCGTCCTTGCCACATGCAACATGCAACATGCATGATCAACCACTATATTTTGTCAAATGACAGATTGTATAATTTCGTCCATTCAACATCGTCCTTGTCACCCTTGATTATCATTCATAATTGCCAGAGTACTGAAAATACGGAGAACTACCGTTTAATTAGTTTAATTTTTGGACTCTACTCATCGTGTTTTTAAATTTATAATATAATTAGTGAGCATTTAATTCACTTTTATTATAGGCTTACCACTAAAATAAGTACCTAAACTATATTTTTTGCCTAGATAAGTGTCTGAACTATGTTTTGAGTTAAATAGGTGTTCAACGTTTCATTTCGTGACCTATTTAAGGTTTTTTATGACATACGTTATTTTTTCGTTACTAATAAAATTCGAACATGTTGGTTTATCAATTTCTGAAATTAAAATCTGAAAAATAAAATAATAAAATATATTAATTAACCCAACAATCTTTAATTTCTCTAAAAAAAACCCAACCCTAACCCTAAATCCCTCCACTCCGACCACCGGTTCAACCACCACTGACCACTCTTGTCTTCATTGGACCCTCTCTACCAAAAGCCTCGTAATCTCGTAGTCAAAAATCGAAAAATGATAAGCCGATACCGTTGACGAACACCCAACAATGAAGAAAAAAGAGGTTGTTTGAGTTCCGATCGACGACTAGAGGGTAGCGAATGTCAAAAGGTGAGATACCCGACACTTGGGCGGTGAACGGTGAACTACAGACATGTGGGAGATGTCGAACGGTGAGGGAGATGTGATTTGGGGGTTTGATTCAAAAGAAATTAAAACTTAGAGATTTTTAAAGAAATTCATATTTCTAAAGAAATTCGTAAATTAAAAAAAAAAGAAAAAACATACCACATGTCATGTTTTGATTGAATGAGGGAATTTTTTAACTGTCGTTGATGAAAAAACTTTAAATGAATTATGGCATGAAACGTAGGCAATTATTTGACCTAAAATATAATTCAGACACTAATCTAAAAAAAGTATAGTTTGAAAACTTATTTAACGATTAAGCTTTTATTGTAATCAATGTTTAGCTACTGATTAGGAAAGTTGTCGAGACATTTTACAATCTTCTTTTTCAGATAAACTTCCTAATCTTTCAAATTGACAAGCACTACAAAAGTTGAGTTTTCGATAAACTTCCTAATCTTTCAAATTGACAAGCACTACAAAAGTTGAGTTTTCAATGACCCGACGATGTCTGATCAATAACGGTGGAAAAGTTTTGTTTGGCAAAAAATAATTTCGGTTCAAATTGATCTGACGATTAATATTGATGTATTAAAAAGTTTAACCTTTAAATTCAAAGAAAAAAATTTATTGGACTGTCGTTTCTTTTCGTGTCCTTTGATGATTTTTTAAGTCGAAATCATTGTACTGCTTGTTTTCTGCTTCTTCTTTTTTTCAGTTGAAAAATTTTCTAATCTTCTCAAATCCATTTCGTCGTCTTTTGGTGGTTCTCAACTCGAAAATCATTGAATTACTTGTTTTCTTCTCTTTTCTCTAAGTTCAAATTTGTCAAAAAAATCTTAATCTTCTCAAATTCAATCAAAATTAAAAGCTAAAACTTTTTATTTGCCACGGTCAACCATCAGATTAATTTAAAATTAAACTATCAATTGAGATTGATTGATGACCACTTCGTTCATTGAAAACACGCAGCCTTTATCTACTTCAATTTGGGAAAATAGAAAATTAAGATTTTTTTAGGAAGGAAAGTTTAACATGTATGTTTGAGTTTCGTGACGGAAGTGACGGAAACAAAAGCAAATTAAAAGTATTGTATTACGAGAAACTCCGAACAGTAGTTCCCATGGAAACACGTTGGTGCCCAACACTGAAATTTTACCGAACCCCCACTGCCCAACAGCCCAAGGAAACACGTTGGGTGTAAAAAGTTGAGCAAGAAAAGTAGTTGTTCTTAGTTTTCGCATGGGGGAAAAACAATCATTATATTAGTATAAATATGTTAATATATCTGATAGAATGCAACATGCATGATCAAACAGTAGATTTTCTCAAATGGCAAATTATACAATTTCCATGTTTCCTCCTTACCACCCTCTTATTCTCAATCATAATTGCCAGATTAGTGAAAACATTGAAAGCTAAGAAACCATCCCCAATGCTGCCTCCAGGGCCATGGAAACTACCTCTCATAGGCAACATTCACCACCTTGTTGCTGGCTCACTGCCCCATTGCACATTAAGGAACTTGGCCCGTTTCCATGGCCCCTTAATGCACCTGCAACTCGGAGCGGTCTCCACGGTTGTTATATCTTCACCCGAGATCGCCGAGGAAGCTATGCGAAAGAATGACATTGCTTTCGCTTCCAGGCCATATCAGTTAGCTCCCAGCATCATATCTTATGACTGCACTAACATTGTCTTCTCCCCTTACGGTAGTTATTGGAGGCAGCTTCGGAAAATTTGTGTGACCGAGCTTTTGTCTGCGCAGCGTGTGAGATCATTCGGAAGAGTTAGAGAAGAAATGGTTTCCAATCTCATCAAGACAATGTCTTCCAGCCAGAGCTCCCCCATCAATCTGAGTCACCAAATTTTCTCATTAACATATCAGATAACCGCAACGGTGGCCTTCAGTTCGAAATGCAATGAAGAGGGGAAGTTCCAATCTATCATCACTGAAGTTAATAGGCTGGCAACAGGGCTTACCCTTGCAGATTTTTACCCTTCAATTAGAGCATTCAAGATGATTAGTGGAATCCGGCAAAAACTCAAGAAGCTACACAGAGAAGCTGATCGAATACTCGAAAACATCATTGCAGAGCATAAAGAGAGGATGATTAAAGACAATGGAAGTGGTGGAGATGAGAAAGATATAGTTGATACACTTTTGGACCTTCAAGAACATGGCAGCCTTGACTTTCCCCTATCTTCCAACAACATCAAATCAGTCATATTGGTATGTAACTGTTTGCTTTAAATTTCCATCCTTTAAGTACATTAACTCATTTGCTTAATTCAAATCCACTTTCAGGACATTTTTGCTGCGGGGAGTGAAACATCATCAACAATTGTAGAATGGGCAATGTCAGAACTGCTGAAGAATCCAAGAAATGAAAAAGGCTAAAGCTGAAGTTAGACAGGTCTTTAATGGCAAAGGGTCTGCAGTCAAAGACGACTTTTGCGAACTGAAGTTCCTAAAATCAGTTATAAAGGAAACATTGAGGTTGCACAATCCAGTGCCTTTAATACCAAGGGAATGCCGTGAGAACTGTAAGCTTGGTGGATATGATATACCTGCTAAGACTAAAGTCCTTATCAATTCATGGGCAATCACAAGAGATTCTAGGTACTGGAGTGAACCTGAGACGTTTAATCCAGAAAGGTTCCTGGATAGTTCACTAGACTTTAAAGGAACTGATTTCCAATACATTCCATTCGGTGCCGGAAGGAGGATATGTCCAGGCATATCGTTTGCTCTCGCGAATATCGAACAGCAACTTGCACAATTGATGTACCATTTTGATTGGAAGCTCCCTGATGGAATGAAGTATGAAGATCTGGACATGACATGTGCACCAGGTTTAACAATAAGAAGGAAAAATGACCTGTTTGCAATTCCAGTTCCTCATCATCCTTGTCTTGAATAAAGCATGCATCAGATATCAGATATGTTCATTTGGTCAAATATTTGTTCAAATTGTTAGTACAACTATTATCTTTACTCGGTTAAACTATGCTTAAGAGCTAAAACTTGGTAGTTTTATATGATATATTGTGTAATAAATTATCTTTCGTTCTTTATTTTTGTTTAAAGTTTTCATTCGTCTGGCTAAAATGAAATAAAAGGATGAAGTTTCATGTTTCAGATTTAATTTCGCATGTGTGTGCATAGTTTTTCTCCTAGTGGATTCATTCTGCTTCTACGCTGGCTTTCTTAAGTTGGTCCATAACTTATGTTTTAACAATCTATGGATGCTGATCAGATTCCCTCATCCTCAAGCAAGGACGGACCTAGAAATTTAACTCAAGAGGGACAAAATGTGATTAGTAATAGAAAATGGAAGGGACAAAGTTGAAATGAATTAAAATTAAGGGTCCAAATAGGTATATAATCCAATTATTATTAATAAAAATTCTCTATATTTTTTTAATACAAGGCTGTACACAGCTCCCTCCCTGTCCTCAACTACTTCTGCAATGACTCATTCGATAGAAATCGCCTGCCCCTAAGCATACATATATGCCCCGCATTAAAAATTAGGGTTTAGGGTATAAAAAATTTAAGGTAAGATATATTTTTAGGGTGTATGGTTTAGAGTTTAAGATTTGAAATTTAGGGTTAGAGTTCATAACTTAATTTTTAAGTGTTTTTAGTTAAGGCATAAAAAGGGACATGCTTAGAGGTAGAGGATTTTTTTTCGACTAATTCAATTACTTCAGGGTCAAAACACTAATTCCAAGTTCAACAGCCAACTTAACTATAACTTATAATTAATTGGGTAAACTATATTGGAGGTTACTAAATTATTAGTAAGATTATATTTGGGTCATCTAATTATTAAAAATTACAATTGGATAAACGGACGTTAAAATATTGTAATCAGGCAATACATTAGAGGTCACTCAATTACTAGTGAAGTTACAAACAATTCACTTATTTATTAAAACTTATAATTGAGTCACTCAATTAAAATTTGGTTGCAATCGGTCGCTCTTCCATTAAAATTCAAACAAATATCTAACGAGGCTTGCTACATGACATTTTTGTCGTCAAGACCTATATATTCTATTAATATAGTCATAATTCAAAATAATTCAATAATTTTAACCTTCATATTTAAAAAATATATCAATTATTATTCGTGTTAATAGAATTAAAAGAATATTATATATTAATATAACAAAAATATATTTGTCATCGCTAACCTATTACTGGGGCCAACTTGTCTTCAGTGCAGAATTAGCAGAAAATGCCCGAGAGTTAGTGTCATTCGATTTGAACGGATAAACAATTAAGAACTATTAGATTCCACAGCTGCAGTTCCGATGTTTCCTAAATTCGTAAAGATGAAATGAAGCAGTGAAGACTCAAATAATGGTAACTATAAAATGAAGATACATTTGAAAAGATGCAAGAAGAAGACATCTCAAATCACTATGTAATTTCTGATTATAAAAAGAACACTAACATTGTGCAATTTTTCACAGATGAAGTGGAGTTTCAACTTCTGAATCATTAATGCATGACAGTATCTCTCGGCCGTAAATTCGACAAGCTTGAAGTATCAATAACCTGATGCTGTGCATGCATGCTAGTTTGACAGTAGATGGATGTCTAGGATGAAGGATCAATTTAGAAAGGAAAAACGATTGCGGTGCCTGATGAGGCGCGGCTGGATTGATCTGCTCTGCTTCGGAGAGCAGCCTCACAACCTCTCTCTCCTGTCTAATTTCCTTGGCTCTCTGCAACTGTCTGAACCTCTCTTGCAAGAGGGCAATGGATGAATGAACGGCCAGGTCACTCTGCCTCCCCATTTACAAAATCTAACCGGAGAAGATGATTTTATATTCCTACATATAGGACAGTGGTAAGCTCTGAAATCGTTAATTTATTCAATGTGAATCCCCTTTAAGTGAATTCTCAATGATGTCAAAGATAAAGGCACGAAGAAACGGCCGCCGAGATGCAAAGTCCAAGGCAGAGTTATGAGTCAATGTTTTCGAGGCAAAAGTACATGATAGGAAGAAAATGGTGAGAAATAAAAATCCAAACTTTGATGGAATGTAGCATTTGGAAGGGAATGTTTTGCAGAATAAAAAGATGGTCGATGATGCTCTGTCGGCTTGTAGCCTAGAGCTATTGGCCTTTGGAGAAGACGGTTTCCCTTTCTGGTGGGGATCTTTATATTGTTCTCACCATTCAGCATTCTCTTTTCACATTTGTTGAAAGTGGAGACAAAAGTTGGAACAGGGAATGGATTTTGGACTTTGGGGTTGATGTTTTTCACAATGGGGTTTGTCAGCATATTGTGGGATGAGATGGCATGCTTGTGGCTCTTATTGTTTGAATATGTTTTGCCTTTGAACCCTTCATTGTTGGCAGATAGTGCAGAAGCTCAAAACCAGCCTACCCAATCCTAGATAATCTGATTATACCAACTTTGGCGAATAAAAATCTACGTCCTTTTTTATGTCTTATTTATGTCATCACACTAAAAATTTAGGTTTGAGGTTTATGGTTTAAGGTTAGTATTTAGGTTTAGAGTTTAAAGAATTTGGGGTAGGTTGTATTTTTCAGGTTTTAGGGTTTAAAGCTAAGATTTTGAATTTAGGGTTAAAACTAAGAATTTGATTTTTTTTAATTTTGAGGCATAATAGGAGACACCGGAAAAAGATAAAAGATTTTTGTTCAATTTAGCTACTTATGATCTATCTATCTTTAGCCAAGCGAAACTTATATCAGTTAAACATAGACAAATCAGGTTGAACTTCACTGTGATGTATCAAATAATTATTCTAACTTGTTTTCGTATTCGAGTTTGAAGTGTTTTAGCTAGAAATATAGGGCTAAAAGTTTGTTGGGCCAAGAGCTTATTGGATAAAATGCCAGAAAATTTCCTGCATTTGATTCCAATCCATGTTCATATCTTTGGGCTCCTCTGCAATAACTACAAAGCAGTTCAACTGTTGATAGTCATACTAATTAATTGCAAAAACTCAAAAGCCAGAACCAACTACCTGGAAAAATATATAATCACATGTCGAATTTAGAATAAAAAATGAAATTGTTTACCATTTCTAAAGGGGATCAAAGTTCAAACTCGTCAAGTAAAAAGGAGAAATACCATGTTTCCAACCTACGTTCCTCACAGATTGTTGCTTGCTGTTAGCCTCCTTTGGGTCTGATAACATTATAAAATGACTCATTGGTAGTGCTTCTTCTAGCAATTATAATTCTAGATCAAGCAAAGCAACAATTCCGGCGAAAATCTCAAAACTGTGGAGGTAAACTACTAGTTTTCTTCCATTTTTCCACCCGACCAAGCAGAGTCTTAGTGTCAACAAAAACCAGAATCTCAAAAACATTCTTAATGGTTTCATTTGATGTTGCAGCAAAAGATTGTTATTAAGGTATCAGTGCACAGTGAAAAATGCCGAACCAAAGCTCTCAAAATAGCTGCTGCAACAGATGGTATGTACATATATACGTTTTTTGACCAAACCTTAAATTATCAGAAGAGATTTGGTGTTTCAGTTGATGTTTTATTTTGTTAACGGCATAGGTGTGGTATCAGTAGCATTAGACGGTCCAGGGAAAGATACACTGATGATAGTCGGAGATGGGGTTGATGCAGTGTGCTTGACTCGTTCATTGAGAAAACAGCTTTGCCATGCAAGCTTGGAGACGGTGGAAGAAGTGAAAGACAAAAAGGTTGAAGAAAAGAAAGATGAAGAGAAGAAAGACCCGAAGCCCATTAGTCCGATCATATGCTGACTCAGCCGGAGTTTTTTACAGTGGTCACTGATCCCCATCCAAGCCCTTGCACTATAATTTGATCATAACATCTCCTTGCTTCTGTTGATGATCATTCCCATCCAATGAGTGTTGAATCATTTTTGTTATCAGATAATTGGCTTCAACTTCAAGAAGCAAAGTTTAACATTTTCCCAGTATGGCCAGTCCATCAATTTTAATTATTCAGGAACATGAAGGGCATGTGAAATCTCAATGAACAAGGGACTTCATATATGCAAGCAGGAAATTTTTTTCTTACTAGTGGACAGTGTGTCTCACGTGTCGGGATGGCAACGGGGCGGAGTTTTGGCCACTCAAATCCGACCCAAAAATTTAAAGTTTTGATTTGACTCGAGTTTAATATATTTTTTTATATTCGACTCGACTTGACCCGATATAATAAAAATATAACCAACTCCGACCCGACCCCAAAATTTTAATAAAAAACTCAATTAAACTCGACTCGTCCCGAAGAAAAATAATAAAAATATTAAATATAATATATAAAAATATAATCAATATAAATATATTTATAAATAAACCGGGGTGGGGTAGGGCGGGGAAATTTCACCCTAAACTCGAATTCTACCCCAAAATTTAAAGTTTAGATCCGATCTGACCTGAAATGTAACACTCCCTTCCCGTATCCGTACACTGAACACGAGTCGGAAATATCACAGTGATTTAAAAACATTTTTACTTTAAAAAATAGGGACTAATAAAAATTTTCATATAACATATTAATCATTATATTATCATATCAAAATTATACATATAGTATACCGTTAATTTTACAAGTACAAAACTTTTGCAAGGCATGCCGGTTTAAAAACATTTTAAACAAAATAAATAGATTATCTTATACATGCCACTATTCATACAAAATAAGAAAGTCGTAGATACTGAAATAACCTGTTGATATGTTATCTCTCCCAAAAGATATGTCGATGCAAAAGCTCTGCTGCTACTTCCGATTACCTACGTGTATAACCAAAATACACGCTAAGAATAACTTAGTGAAACATAAGATAAGTAATATTTATAAACGCTTAATAATGCATGATACTTTGATATGCAAGATAATCAATAAATTATATAACTTGTAATGTAGGAATATTTATGCAGTAAAGCATACTGTAATCATTCTTTAACATAAAAGCATATGTTATCTTGTAAAACCATATAGTTATCATATGACATCATATAGCCCATAGTAATTATCAAGTGACTTGTATTATTCTTTTCTTACTCGTAGACACGTTGAAATGTCAAGACACAATGAAGTGTCAATATCATGCTCGTAGACACATTAAAGTGCCGAGACACATAGAAGTGCCGATAACTTACTCGTAGACACGGTAAAGTGCCGAGACACATAAGAGTGTCAATATCTTACTCGTAGACACAAGGAAGTGTCAAGACACAATAAAGTGTCAATAACTTTATAATACAATACTTAACATTATAATTACCAAGGGCAAACTTTTAAAAACAATTCTTGCAATTAATGGCAAGTAACCCAAATTCCATACTTTCAAAACATATATATATATATACATCATATAAAACATCTTTATACTGGAGCAGTTCATACTCCAATACTTTATAACATTCATGGTATACTGCCACCTAAAAAATTCAATCAAATAACTTTGTCATGCATTTATTATGGTATAAAACATATATAAGCATGAAAATGTATCATAATCTTTAAATCATTAAAATAAAGTATCATGCTAAAATTCATGTCATGCTTTATAAAAATAAATCTTTACCTTTAAAAAAATGCATGTTAACAAACATACAAGTTAAAACATATATGCACTCACCTTAGCCTTGCAAAGATTTCCTTCACTATTCGATATCAATCTCGAATTAGTTCTTTTCCCAGTCTACTAATACAACATCGATCTTTATCGGTATCTACAATAAAATAACATATACCATTTCAAAGTATATGTTAGAATATACTTAATCCATATAGAATAATGGAAAGTAAATAAATAACTATCCATTATTTACAAAAATTAATCCAATAAAACCTTCTATATTCGAATCAATATTTCTCATACTTTTCTTTAAATTTCCAACTTTTCCCAAAATTTACATTTTAGTCCCTAAGGACACTTTTAAGCTTCCAACCACCATTTTCAAGCCAAATCCTTGCATTTCTCATCATTTACACTTTAGGACCTAAACTTTAAAAATTCACAACTTAGTCCTTATAATTTCTGAAAATTCCAAATTGGTGCCAAAGTTAGAATAAACTTCAAAATCAACACCCAAATCACTTAACTTGATTTTTCAACCCAATATACTTCAAAAACAAGCTTAACAACCAAGTCCCTAAACTTTCGAAAATTTATAACTTGGTCTCTAATGCAAAATAATTAGGGATTTTCATTCCAAACACCTTATAACATCATTTTAAATCATTCTTCCTTCAACTACACCTTAAAATTCCAAACTTGGTTCAAACCCTAATTTTTCCATAATTCAAGAACATAGGTATTTCTTCAATCTAACAACAAAATCACACTTAAACAACACCATTCTCATCATTCCAAAATCAAATAAATTCTTGCAAGAATTTCCCTTATTTTTCCATGATAGTCGAATGGTCACTAAGCATTTTCCATGGAATTTTTCATCATTTGAACAACAAGAACAACACCACAAGCATGTTTCCAACATGAAAAATCATTTAAACATAAGATTTCTACATGTTCTTCATCTCACCCAATCTTCAAACTTCACTTAAAGACGTGGAAACTTAACAAAAATTATACCAAAAGATAGAGAATTTGATGGAGATAAAATCTCTATTTCATGTCTCAAGCCAAAAACCAACCATGGAAGCTTAAAAATTGGATCGAAAATTCTTACCCTTGTTCCTAGCTGAGTTCGGCAGCCTTGGGAGAGCTTGAAGATGAATTTTGCCAAATTTTTGTCTTTAATTATGCCATTTGGCATAATATAAACCAAATTAAATTAAATTAAATCTCTAATAGTCAAAAGACTTACTTACCCTTGAATTATAACCAATAATACACCAACATGTGTATTTTCTTATCTAAAATAATCAATTACTTTAATAAAATAAGGGTGAAAAGTCCCTTTTAACCCCAACTATTTCTTTATTTACTAGTTTGCCATTATAGTAAATAACCAACTAACCTAGTAAAAATCCAACTAAACTAGTTAGAATCCAACCAACGAGAATAGAATATTCCTAAAATAATATTCCATGACTTTTCTATAGCAATTTGAATCTACCTCTGAAATTTTGATTCGATCTGATATATTAATATTCATAAAATACTTCTATTGTGATTTACCCCTTTTTCGAACTATCTAATTTATTCCAAAAATTCCATATTTCATATTCAAGAAATAAACTATTTTATTTCATAAAAACTTCCTTTCCAAAACTTAGACTAAATTTTCCTAAATCAGTATATTATTCCGATAATTATCAAATATTTCTATAAATTAAAATTCTCTTAAAATTCCTTTATCGATAATTCATACGAAAATTCTCTACTCTTACTGAGTCCAAAATACTGATCATAAACACTTTTATGGAACCTTCCCATAGGTCACCCATCTTAAAATTTCTCTTGCCTGAGCACGCTTAACAATTATATTCGATCCAATTTCAGTACTTTTTTCCCCATCTTAAATCTAAAAACCGATATCAAGGTACTTAATTTGATCTAATTCATACTTATATTGAATAAAATTACTTATTGGGGAAATTACCATATTGATCCCTGAACTTTTCCTAACCTTTCACTTTAGCCACCAAACTTTTAAACTTTACGTTTTAGTTACTGAACTAAAGCTACCAACTTTTAATTCCTTGCATTTTAGTCACTAAGCTAATATTGGGGTATTACAATTCTCCCCCTTAAGAAAATTCGTCCTCGAATTTTCAATACGTACCTGTAATAATTTTAGGTTCTTCTATGTCATCTCTAATATCAATTGTCCGAATGTGGTAGACTCTAGCTGAAGCTTGATCATCTCGTCATGCAGTAGCTTCAGTCTCTTTTCGAGAACCTATTTTGAACGATCCTGTATATCTTCGGCTTCAACTTCTTTGTAGTCCAACTGATCTTTCAGTCTGGACGGATCTATCTTTCCATTTTGGACAATTACGTATAAAATGTCCAGTGCTACCACATCGAAAACAGGCTCATGTAATCTTCTGACACTCCCCAAAATGTTTTCAGTCACAATTCTTGCATCAGGAAGGACCTTGTTGATTTCCAGAATTCTTTATTGATGTCGAAGTAATCTTAAACTTTTCATTTTGTTTTGCTTGTCCTCGGGGTACTAAAAATTCAGATCGTTCCTGTTGTGGATATCATTTACTCCACTTTGATGATTGCAAAGCAAAAGATGTCTCAGCAATCCTTTTCTGGCCTTGAGATTCTTCCTCAGCTTTCTCTTTAACATTTTCCATTGCCTTGGCTCGGTTAACAGCATCTGAAAAATCACTAGGAGTAAAAGCCACTAATACC
The DNA here is from genome assembly GCA_019671005.1 of Hibiscus mutabilis. Lineage (NCBI taxonomy): Eukaryota > Viridiplantae > Streptophyta > Magnoliopsida > Malvales > Malvaceae > Hibiscus > Hibiscus mutabilis. Next base: position 15,076,636 of record CM033713.1, on the reverse strand, counting down.
TCCTGATATCGGGTGTCCAATCCCCCTATAAAACTGTCTCTAATGGCTTCCTCGTTCGGTAGCAGTTCAGAAGCAAATCTGCTCAATCTGTTGAACTCACATTCGTACTCATATACTGAGCGCCCTTCTTGCTTGAGGTCTATGAACTGCTACCTCATCTCCCGAACAAACACGTCTCCGATGTATTTCCTCCTAAACTCTCGAAGGAAAAACTGTCAATTTACCTCTTCTTGAACACGGGTAGTGACATTATTCCACCAAACTAAGGCTTACTCCCTCAATAAAGAAACAACTCATTCCAGCTTTCCTCGATCGTCACAATCGATCTGACTCAATATGGTCTGTATATCATTCAACCAAATATCTACAACCGTCAGATTTGCATCACTATCACCTTTAAAATTGGGAGCTTGCAGATTCTTTAACTCTTTAGGCACCGAAATCCGATAAGGTCTATTTATAATTGCATCTAAAGCCTGCAGGAATGTATTTCGGTCATGTACTACATTTCCTGCTGTACCGGTTGTTGTACCTCCTCTTCGGCTCCTGGGGCATTTTTAGGCCCCATTTGTCGAGCAGCATGTCGGGATCCTACTCTATCCGACATTTGTACTCAACATATACTTAAAATAATAAGCAATTGCATCAATCAAACAAGTATCATTTCCAAGTGATTGCGACATCCTAGTGGCATGTACTCCTTAAAACACTTTCTTTAAGTTCAAATCAATCCAGAACCGGCTAAACTTGTAGCTCTGATACCAATAAAATGTAACACCCTATTCCCGTATTCGTACACTGAACACGAGTCAGAAATATCACAGTATATAAAAACATTTTTATGTTAAAAAATAGTGACAAATAAAAATTTTCATATAACATATTAATCATTATATTATCATATCAAAATTATACATATAATATACCGTTAATTTTACAAGTACAAAACTTTTGCAAGGTAAGCCGGTTTAAAAACATTTTAAACAAAATAAATAGATTATCTTATACATGCCATTATTCATACAAAATAAGAAAGTTGTAGATACTGAAATAACATGTTGATATGTTATCTCTCCCAAAAGAGATGTCGATGCAAAAGCTCCGCTACTACTTCCGATTACCTACGTGTATAACCAAAATGCACGCTAAGAATAACTTAGTGAGGCATAAGATAAGTAATATTTATAAACACTTAATAATGCATGATACTGTCATATGCATGATAATTAATAAATCATATAACTTGTAATGTAGGAATATTTATGCAGTAAAGCATACTGTAATCATTCTTTAACATAAAAGCATATGTTATCTTGTAAAACCATATAGTTATCATATGACATCACATAGCTCATGGTAATTATCAAGTGACTTGTATTATTCTTTTCTTACTAGTAGACACATTGAAATGTCAAGACACAATGAAGTGTCAATATCATGCTCGTAGACACATTAAAGTGCCGAGACACATAGAAGTGTCGATAACTTACTCGTAGACACAGTAAAGTGTCGATACACATAAGAGTGTCAATATCTTACTCGTAGCCACAATGAAGTGTCAAGACACAATAAAGTGTCAATAACTTTATAATACAATACTCAACATTATAATTACCAAGGGCAAACTTTTAAAAACAATTCCGGCAATTAATGGCAAGTAACCCAAATTCCATACTTTCAAACATATATATATATACATCATATAAAACATCTTTATACTAGAGCAGTTCATACTCCAATATACTTTATAACATTCATGGTATACTGCCAATTAAAAAAACTCAATCAAATAACTTTTTCATGCATTTATTATGCTATAAAACATATATAAGCATGAAAATGTATCATAATCTTTAAATCATTAAAATAAAGTATCATGCTAAAATTCATGTCATGCTTCATAAAAATAAATCTTTACCTTTAAAAAAATGCATGTTAACAAACATACAAGTTAAAACATGTATGCACTCACCTTAGCCTTGCAAAGATTTCCTTCACTATTCGATATCAATCTCGAATTAGTTCTTTTCCCAGTCTACTAATACAACCTCGATCTTTATCGATATCTACAATAAAATAACATATACCATTTCAAAGTATATGTTAGAATATACTTAATCCATATAGAATAATGGAAAGTAAATAAATAACTATCCATTATTTACAAAAATTAATCCAATAAAACCTTCTATATTCAAATCAATATTTCTCATACTTTTCTTTAAATTTTCAACTTTTCCCAAAATTTACATTTTAGTCCCTAAGGACACTTTTAAGCTTCCAACCACCATTTTCAAGCCAAATCCTTGCATTTCTCATCATTTACACTTTAGGACCTAAACTTTAAAAATTCACAACTTAGTCCTTGTAATTTCCAAAAATTCCAAATTGGTCCCAAAGTTAGAATAAACTTCAAAATCAACACCCAAATCACTTAACTTGATTTTTCAACCCAATATACTTCAAAAACAAGCTTAACAACCAAGTCCCTAAACTTTCCAAAATTTACAACTTGGTCCCTAATGCAAAATAATTAGGGATTTTCATTCCAAACATCTTATAACAACATTTTAAACCATTCTTCCTTCAACTACACCTTAAAATTCCAAACTTGGTTCAAACACTAATTTTTCCATAATTCAAGAACATAGGTATTTCTTCAATCTAACAACAAAATCATACTTAAACAACATCGTTCTCATCATTCCCAACATCAAATAAATTTTTGCAAGAATTTCCCTTATTTTTCCATGATAGCCGAATAGTCACTAAGCATTTTCCATGGAATTTTTCATCATTTGAACAATAAGAACAACACCACAAGCATGTTTCCAACATAAAAAATCATTTAAACATAAGATTTCTACATGCTCTTCATCTCACCCAATCTCCAAACTTCACTTAAAGACATGGAAACTTAACAAAAATTATACCAAAAGATAGAGAATTTGATGGAGATAAAATCTCTATTTCATGTGTCAAGCCAAAAACCAACCATGGAAGCTTAAAAATTGGATTGAAAAATCTTACCCTTGTTCCTAGTTGAGCTCGGCAGCCTTGGGATAGCTTGAAGATGAAGTTTGCCAAATTTTTGTCTTTAATACCATTTGGCATAATATAAACCAAATTAAATAAAATAAAATCTCTAATAGTCAAAAGACTTACCTACCCTTGAATTATAACCAATAATACACCAACATGTGTATTTTCTTATCTAAAATAATCAATTACTTTAATAAAAATAAGGGTGAAAAGTCCCTTTTAACCCCAACTATTTCTTTATTTACTAGTTTGCCATTCTAGTAAATATCCAACTAACCTAGTAAAAATCCAACTAAACTAGTTAGAATCCAACCAACTACAATAGAATACAACCAAAATAATATTCCATGACTTTTCTATAGCAATTTGAATCCACCTCTGAAATTTTGATTCGATCCGATATACCGATATTCATAAAATACTTCTATTGTGATTTACCCCTTTTTCGAACTATCTAATTTATTCCAAAAATTCCATATTTCATATTCGAGAAATAAACTATTTTATTTCATAAAAACTTCCTTTCCAAAACTTAGACTGAATTTTCCTAAATTAGTCTATTATTCCGATAATTATCGAATAATTCTATAAATTAAAATTCTCTTAAAATTCCTTTATCGATAATCCATACGAAAATTCTCTACTCTTACTGAGTCCAAAATAATGATCATAAACACTTTTATGGAACCTTCCCATAGGTCACCCATCTTTAAAATTTCTCTTGCCTAGGCACGCTTAATAATTATATTCGATCCAATTTTAGTACCTTTTTCCCCATCTTAAATCTAAAAACCGATATCAAGGTACTTAATTCATCTAATTCATAATAAAATTACTTATTGGGGAGATTAGAATATTGATCCCCGAACTTTTCCTAACCTTTCACTTTAGCCACCAAACTTTGAAACTTTACGTTTTAGTTATTGAACTAAAATTACCAACTTTTAATTCCTTGCATTTTAGTCACTAAGCTAATATTGGGGTATTAAACCAAAAATTTTAAAAATAAAATCCGACTCTACTAGATTGGACCAAGTCGGAACCCACAGGATTCGGGGGGTTTTGCCATCCTTAAGGGTGCGTTTGGTTCACAGAAAAGATGATTACCAAGGGTAATAATCTTCCATACTTACATTCCCATGTTTGGTTTGATAGAATTCTCATTATGAGGTAATATTCTTTTCCCAATAGTGGCTCTCCCCCCCCCCAAATGGTGAATTATAACAATATTGTCCTTAAGATAATGAACTGTGTTCATATTGACCCTTTATTGCACTTTTAAGTAGGTGGCTAATTATTTATGGTATAAATTTCTTAAATATTTTTATTTAATATTACTTTAATATATAAAAGGTGTTGCATATATTTAAATAATATTGTAATTTTTAATATATTTTTATTAATATCCCCAAATGGTGAATTATAAAATTCCTTCATCTTTGGACAATATTGTCCTTAAGATAATGAACTGTGTTCATATTGACCCTTTATTGCACTTTTAAGTAGGTGGCTAATTATTTATGGTATAAATTTCTTAAATATTTTTATTTAATATTACTTTAATATATAAAAGGTGTTGCATATATTTAAATAATATTGTAATTTTTAATATATTTTTATTAATATTCTATTTATGATGTTTCTAGGGGTTGTAGGATGAGAATGCATGTTGCTTAAGAGTGAATGAGTTAAGAGTTGATGCTATTAATTTTATTATTTGATTTATAAGATATTTTTCATCTTTAAAAAATTAGTAGGTTAATTTATTTTGATCATTGTTTTACTAATTTTAGATTTATTTTATTATTTATTTTATTTTATTTGACAAATTGTCAAAAGTAATAAAAAAATTTAACATATTAAACATTTAGCATTTTATAGTTCAAAAAAATTAAAAGGGAATAAGGGTGTATAATTATAAAATAGATTTTTAAAAATGATTTAATATTTTAATTATACTATAAACATTGTAAGTGAATTTGTTTTTACAAATTTTAGATAGTGTAACGAAAATATGTCTATAAATTTTTATGCAAATATTTTTAGTTTAATAATTGAAAGTTTAACTTGCTAAAAAGAAAATATAGCATAAGGACATGTTGGTAAATTTTGCTTTCAACTAATCTTATATTCCCCCAACCAAACACTATAATCTTATATTCCTACCAAATGAACCAAACAATGTAATGTAACATTCAGGTGACCCGGGTTCGAGCACCATGTGTGCATGGTGTATGTGCGTTATTAAAGGGCTAAAAAAAGTAAACAAATACTACTTTTTAATCACACCAACATACTCAAAAAAAAGTAATGTAACATTCTCAGTAATGTGTCAGGTAATGTTATATTTCAGTAATCTTATTCCCAGGGATAATCTTACCTTCTGTGAACCAAACGCCCCCTAAGTGTCTGTTTGACCATAAAAGGATTTGAGATTGAGCTTGAGAGAATCTTGACAATATTAACAAGCATTGATCTCTCCCCTAATATGCTTATCACTTAGAGTTTGAAATTTTCTAAGATATATGAGAATTTGAAAATTTTATGAGTGCATTATATCATCAATATAAAATACAATTTTTTTAAAATATATGAGAATTTGAAATTTCTAAGCGGTGTGACCTCCCCTTAGCATCCTTCGGTCTATCCTTGTTTATGGGAGAGTTTCAAGGTTTGATAGTTTGGTTTGTGGATTGTAATATTACCTAACACATTACATTGTTTGGTTGGGAGAAAATAAAATTACTTTTTTTAAATTGTCCTTCTGATATATTCTCTATCTAATAAATTAAAATTCTAATGTTAAATTCAAAATACTTGCATAAAAATATTATTTAAATTCATTTAACTCATCGTAATTCATGGACTGTGGTATACATCAAATTAATGAAAGTTACCAAGTCGGAGGCTAAAGGTTGTATCTTTTTTCTTATTATTTTTTTTATAATTTATATAAATTAATCGAATTAGTTTGGGCTTGTTAATTTGGTGAGATTGTTGTTATAGGAGACTCCAACTTGGATTGGGTCAAAATCATTTATGATTGGCCCATTAGGGTTCATTAACGGTTTCCGCTCTATAAATTTCGGATTGATTAACTTCCGTTTAGTTTTTTAATATTAAATTTGGTTTTGAGATTTTATGTTTTATTCTGAAAATCTAACTTTTATGGTTTAAAATACTATTTGGTAAAATTTTAAAGGTTTATTCATAAATATTGTTTCGATTTCATTAATTATATTCTTTTATCTTTATTAAATACATCATATTCGTATCATATTTACGTATGGTGCCCAAAATCCAGAAAGGGAGCAACTACAAAATTTGTTTCATAAATGCCAGCAAATTCGAAACAGGAACATAACCTGATCAAACAAGGGAATGGTTTCAACCAATCCCAAGTTGTAGTGAAAGGGTAACCACAAAAAGTAAAAGGGACCCCAATTTATATCAAAACCAGATAGACAGTTGCAATAGATCTGCCGACCATTTGTTGATGGGGTCCCCAATTTGTAATGAACAATAAGGAATAGATCATTAGATTTATATGTAAAAGACAAGGCTTGGTGAAGACCACACATCCTTGTAAACCTATGTTTGATGTTGATAAGGTTGGCCATCTTTCATGTGGCTACAAGCCCCCACCAATGGGTTGTAAGATATGGAAATAGTTGGATAAGATTGAGTCAAGTTTAAGACAGATTTATTGTTGAATTATCTTATTGGTACCTTAAATTCGAGAGTATACATGTTTCAGTAATTTGAACCAAAAAAAATACATGTTTCAGTAAATTTATCAGATAAGAGATGGATTGTGTAATTTATCAAATTTTAGTATAAAATTTATTTGAGTAGATATCGTCTGCTCCTTTTGAACGTCTCTATTTATGCTAAAATACTATAAAATATATTTATGGTATGAGATTAGGGATTAGGGTCATGGGTTATGAATAGGGTTATGAATATTGGGTGTATAGTGTATTTTTAGGGTTTAAGATTTATGATTTGATTTTTTTTTGTTAAGGCATAAAAGAACACCAAAAGGGGCGTTCAATTTGAGTAGGAATCGTCTGTCCCTTTTGGATGTCCCTATTTATATCCCAACATAAAAAATTAAGTTTAAAATTTATGTCAAAATTTAAAGTTAGAGCTTATGATTTGGACTTCACTCACCTATATTAATTACGACAATTAAATTGGCACATTTCAGATTAGAGATTCAAAGTCATACCTAAAAATCTTGGAAAGTAGTCATTTTGTGTTCATGAGACAATGGAATATTTTAAAAGATATTTTTTGGGGTTGGTCCAATGTTATAGAGACTGGCTTTATTGATTCTTTTTCTAGAATATTTTCGTTTTCTCTAGGTTCTTGTTGAGGAATTATGGTTCGAATATATTGGGCGGACCTAAAACAATGCCTAAGCCAATAGTTTTGAACCTTAGGGATGATTATTAGTCGTTGAATCAAAGGGTTGGTTGTAACATTTAGGTTAAAGGGTTATTTTACCCTGAGTTCGACCCAAATTAGTAATATTGTCCCTCACGCGAAAACGCGTTCAATTAGGTCCTCAGTACACACATTATAGCAAATTAGTCTCTTGACTAACGTTGACTGAGGAATCGTTAACGTGACCGTTATTTTTTAACGCGTTAGCTGCTTGTACCAGATAGCATGCCATGTCAGTGTTGAAAAGTCAAAATGATGAAAAATTAAATTTAAATTTTGTTCTTATTTTCCTCATCCCTGGTTCGAGAGTCCTCCATTAATGGACTGTGATAAAAAAATTAGGGCGGGGAAAATAAGAAAAAAATTATTTTATTTTTATTTGTTTGTCCCATCATCATTTTGACTTTTCAACAATAACATGGTATGTCATCTAGTACAGACGGCTGATGCGTTAAAAAATAACGGCCACGTTAACAGTTTCGTCGATCAACGTTAGTCAAGGGGTTAATTTGCTGCAATGTGCAAACTGGAGGACGTAATTGAAAGCACTTTCGTGCTAGGGGTAACATTGCTAATTTGGGTCGAACTCGGGGACAAAATAACCCCATTAACCTAACATTTATTTATGTATACTAACGATCATTATTAAAATTAAGGTAAATTATACCATTAATTACATAACTTTAGGTATTGTCTTATTTTGATTATTAAACTATACATTATTTTACTTTGTTACTGAATTTATTGATTCTTTTTTACTAGACCGTTAAATCATTAATGACATGATGATGTGGTCATTATCTTTTATATTTTTTTTACAGAGAGCCGCCAACTCCTCTATCCATCAATGTTAATCATTTGTCACCCGATACTAGTCGTCATTCATGGCAATAACAGTACTAAAACATTCACATTTCACGAAATCACTCAAAATGGACGAAAATTCATCTAAAGATTCAACATTCAAATGATCCAATCTCCTGTGATGGTTGTCTGACCAGACTAGTTGCGTGCTATGTTGTTCTTCTTCTTGGAATAATGTTCCTTGTTGGTAGGATTTTTAAACAAACACCCTAACCTCATCAAATTCGTGAAACCCTCAAACCCCAAAACATCAAATTTTTATATTTAATTTTGTGAATTTTAAAGAGATATTGAAAAAATTTAAATTTATAGAGTGATAAAAGACGATGTGACGAGTTTAACGGTGTCTAGAGTAATCGCAAATGACAACTTTCGGTGGTGGTTGAAATTGGGTGAAAACCCAAAGTTTAATGAAGAAGACGAGGAGGAAAAAGAAAAGTTCACGTCAACCCACTATAAAAAAATATTTTTGACTTCCACATAAACATTAAAATATCACGCCATTTGGTTATTAATAATTTAACGATTCAATGATTAAAACCAATTCGAGTTTTGTAATAAAATTGCAACAATTTATAATGCACTGATCAAAAAAACACGAACTTTAAAATTTTGTGGTTGATGGTGTAGTTGACCCAAAAATGTCAAAATTCCCCCATACCTCTCGTGTCCCTATGTCTTTCAACAAAAAAATAACCTATATATAAGTTTTAAAATATGAAATCAATAAATTAATGGTTTGATATCTCAGTTAAACTAAAAAAAGCAAAAGGTCAATCATCTCTAAAGCATATGTTTAAAAACTCTTGGTTAACACCTTTTCCTTTTTTAGGTTATAAATTTAATACCCATTAAGAATAATATTCTCTATCCATTCCCCTTAAATAGGAATTGTTCAAAAAAAAAGAAGCAAAAGACTTTCTTTGGGGGCTTCAATTTTTAGGACATTTTAGATATAAACTTACAAGTGCATAGGTGAAATTTTATACGATAAAACAAGGGTGAAACGACGGATTTATATTGGGGGAGTGGGACAAAAAACTTGGGAGCGTCAAAGATAAAAAAGCGTTTAGAATTACTTGAATTATTATATTTGGACGACCAAAATGCAACTTTTTTCATGTAATTAAAGGGTTAAATTGAACAAACTAATATCTCAGAGAGGTTAAAAAGTAATTATATCATATAGTGTCAGAACTCGACATTATATATTGAAGGAACCATTTAAGAATATCTAAATTTATCGAGGGCAACAATATAAATTTTATATTTTAAAAGACTAAAATATAATTTTACCAGTATCTCAACTTAAAATTTCTCTCAATATCTCTCGTGTCCCTTTTAAGCACTGCTCGTGATACCATATAATTTCATCAAGAGAGCCAAGCCCCCGGTCTGTCCCTCCCTAGCTTTACTTCAAGCTTCTTCTTTTTTTGAATTGTAAAATAAATAAATTAGCCTTGTAATTAGCCACTTAAAAGGCATTTTGATCTAATGGTTTTACCCACATTGAAGCTGATAGGAAGGCCAATGTAATAAATACCCATGAAATGAATTTCTGCATCAAAATTTGAGGTAGAGCCAACCCATTGATTGCACCCCCTCTTTCAAAAAAAAATAGTGTGGGAAGTAATTAACCAACATTTTAAAGCCTAACATGGGCAATGAGGTCTCTTTCTCTTCAAGTCAACAAACCCTTTTAAGAATGACTTTGGGCATGGATGAACCGATGGGTGTTGGATTTCCATTGCACCTCTCAAAAATTAAATTCTTATATGGTTTAGTTACTTTTTATATTTTTTTTTGATTATCTGATTTGGCACTCGTAAATTTCTAATATAACTTCTAATTGTCCGCACCTCTAACATAAATTGTGCGTCCACCCCTATTTGGGAATCAAATGACTTAAATTAAACGAGAAAAATATAAACACACAAAGAGAAGAGAGAAATGATGATGCAGTTGGAGGAAAAATAAAAATGGGTTCCCTCCCTTTTCATTTTGGGTAGCCTTTTTAATCCAATTTGGCCTTGTTTTTCAAACATATGAACCATATATTGCCTGGAAAAGCTTGGCAATGATTAGGTGAAAAACATGTGAAGCAACTAAGCAAAAAGAAAAAGAGACCCTGCTCATTAGCATGCAAAAAGCCAGCTCCTACCCATGTTGAAGTTTGACTAGCTAGCAACCATTGGGTTTCAAAATGATTGTCCATTTTGAAATTTTCCCAAATGTTTTGTATATGATCCCACCCTAGATTGCATGTATTTTTATTCTTCCGATGGTCATGAATTAATGTAAAATTAATTAAGTTTTTTTATAGTATAAGTGAATCATAATCATATATATTTAATATACTGATGTAATTATATATATTATTTGTTTATATTTTTTCTTAACCATTTAACTGGCACACACTTTGCACACACATGTATTCGAACTTAGTCTCCTAGAATGAGCATTATTTTCTTTTTTACTAAAGTGACTCGTTGGGTTCTTTAAATATAATGTTTAAATTACTCAAATTCTCGCATTTCTTGAATTGGAGAATAATACTCATTTAAACATGTTTGAATTCGTATACTATTAAATGTTGTCACAACAACTATACCAAACAAGTTAAAGACTCGGTTTTCAAAAATGAAGATAATTTCATAATTCAAATAAATTAGTATAATTGAACTCAACAAGTGGTCCTAGTAGAAAAATAATGACATTTATTCTAAGAGACAGAGTTCAAATCTAAAAATTAAAATCTAAAGAGAAAAGCTTTGATACACAAAACCATATAAGTTTAGGATATAGGGTTATGGTTTAGGGTTTAAGATTTAAGATTTAATATTTAAGGTAAGAGTTTAGAGTTATCGTTTAATGTTTAGAGTTCAAGATCTAGGGATTTAGGGGTAGTGATTTAGATTTTAGAATTTAAAAGTTGTGTAAATTCTAACCATAAATCATAAACTCTAAACTCTACAAATTGAACTCCAAACCTCAAACTAAATCTCTAATCCCTAAAACAAATATCACAACATATATATTGAACTTTTTACTCCAACTTTTAATACTGTTTTTTTCGTCATAACTTTTTATCTCAAAAAATCTAATAACTAAATTTTCACATAAAATATTTATCTAAATAAAATAATATAATGTAAATAATAGTATACTTTTTTATTTTTTTTTCGAGATTTTATTTTTTATCCAAACATAACTCATAAAAGTGTGAGATTAATTATTTTATTTACCCTTTCGGTTCTTCAAAATTTTATCTTGACTAATTTAAATTACGTCAACAATATATTTTTTAATTTTAGTTAAAAGGAAAGATGATGAAGTCAAAACCATAATCAAATAGATCCGGAAAATAATGACAAATCAAAACGGAAAAGCCCGCTTCCCACTAATCATATCTAAACTTCTTACTAAAATAATCATAACACTAATAATTTAATTACCAAAATATCCTCGCTATTAATATTTTCTCAAACAGTTTCTTTTTTTATACATATTTTTAAAATGAAAATCAAATAAACCCAATGGGAAAATAAATTTTAAATTATTACATCAACAGCTTTTTCAAGTGTGTAAACGCTCTCTCGTAGAGTGTATGGTAATAAAGTAAAGTGTATGGTAAATAAATACATAATTGTATATTTAGAAATATAAATAAAAAATCATTAAAGTGTATGGCAATAAAAGTTTATATCAACAATGTAAAGTGGGTTTAATATGTAAATCAGATCAATTTAATATTACTTTTTAGTAATAATGAAAATTAATTAATTTACTTTTTAAAATTAATAAACAATAAAAATAAATATATTTTGCTATAAAATTAATTCATCTAGCAATATGTTTTAATACAATTGATTTTTTAATATACATTATAAATATGTTTTGTTCGTATCTTAAAAACAACATCGTTAGAAGTAACAATAATCCGCTCATCTTGATTATGTAATAGTCAAAACTGTTAAAATCAAAATCGAAAATCAAGCAAACTATATTGCCTTAATTCTCTGTAACTTATTTATGAAATCTAAGTGTAGAAGATTTAACATTCTTTTTTAAGTTTCTTTACTAAAAATATAGTTAATTTCAACAAAAAAGGAAAAAAAATCCATTTAATGGGACATTTTTTCCTATATATAAAGTTATCAAGTTGTGTTAGCTAGGAATGAAGTTCATAGACATTAGAAGAAGCCAAACCGAATTTTCTCAGGAAACAAACAGAGCTTAGTATGTTTTGTTTTCAGCTACCGGTGAGCAGCTTTGCAGTTTAAAACTCTATACTCAAAAACAGTATACTTTTGGTCGGTAAGTTTAATGATTCTTTTTTTTCCAGAGAAGATTTTTGGGTTTTGAGTATTTTTTGTGTTTTTCCTGCTAGTTAAGTGGATCTGCAGATTTTCTTTTTCTGAAACGTAGATTCTCTGTTTTTAACATAAGAGTTTAGATAGATATAATAGCTGAGATTTTGAGTATTTTTCTTTAATTTGCAGTGATTAAACAGATGGAATTTTCGGACTATACACAGATGTTATTCAATAGAATCAATAAAATTGATCCAGAAAATGTTTCAAAGATCATAGGCTATCTTCTTCTGCAAGGCTACGGTGATCAAGAGATTTTTCAATTGGCTACTTGCCCTGATGTAGTCATGCAGGAAGTCGTTTATAAAGCGAAACTCGAACTGCAAGAACTACTGTTCAAACCCGTGTCGCCCCCGGTATCGCCTTCGATGAACCCGGTCCCTGCTCTGGAATTGCCTTCACAATTCACTTCCTTTTCACCGCCTGTTTCTCCATCAGTTTCCTCCAAGCTTTTGTGGTCTCCTACAAGTGTCCAGGTGACATCTCCATTCTGGGAACAGCAACTTGTTGCTAAGCATAGCCCGGATTTCACGATGTCGGGGTACTTGGATTCGGTGTCTGATTTGCAGGCCCAAACTCAGTCACTGTGTTTGGAAGATCCAATGGAGTTTGCAGAAAATGGCGGATTTCCGATGGCTAATTACGATGTTAAAGTGGGACGTCGGTATCAAAATCCACACAATTTCCCTGTTAAGACTTGTCATTATTTCAACAAAGGGTACTGTAAGCATGGAAGTTACTGTAGGTACTTTCATGGTCAAGTTTCGGATAGCTTCCCTCAAATGTTTATCCATAATTCGATGGATGTTGTTAGCGACGACCATGTCATGTCGCACGAGAAGTTAGAGGTTGAGTTAGTTGAGCTTCTGAAAACAAAGAGAGGCGATCCGGTTTCGATCGCGTCACTCCCTTTGTTGTACTACGAGAAGTACGGAAAAGTTCTGCAGGCAGATGGTTATCTCACTGAGAGTCAGAGACATGGCAAAGCAGGTTACAATTTGACAAAGCTTCTCGCACGGTTGAAGAATGCGATTCGAGTAATCGACAAGTATGAGTTATGAATTATGTTCTAAATTCGTAGCAATATAGAAGATTTTACTTTGAGGATTCATTTATCTGTTCTTTTGTGCTTGAGTTGCAGGCCTCATGGACAGCATTCTGTCATTTTGGCCGAAGATGCACCCAAGTACATGGAAAATCGAAACGATAGAAATGACCCGGGTCCAATTGTAAGCGGATCGCGACAGATATATCTCACATTCCCGGCTGAGAGCACTTTTAGTGAAGATGATGTCTCCAACTATTTCAGGTAACATTATAACAGAATCATTTTTGCAGTCATATTTGGTGTCCTAAAGTTTTCTTACTTTTCCAAGTTTCTAATTGCAGCAATTATGGACATGTTGAAGATGTACGGATCCCCTGCCAGCAGAAACGGATGTTCGGGTTTGTAACCTTTGTCAATGCAGACACTGTGAAGATGATTTTAGCAAAAGGAAATCCGCATTTTGTCTGCGGGGCTTGTGTTCTGGTGAAGCCTTACAGGGAAAAACCAAAGCTGGTTGACAGGTAACAAGAATTGTTTCTGTTGTTCATTCTTACATTCGAAACTGTGAATAATAGTGATCAATATAGATGGTTTTATTTTCATGCAGGAAGTACCAGGAAAGAATGGAGTCTCCTATGTTTTATTCTCCACATTATACTGACATTGAATCCGAGCTTAACTCAAGTAATTAATTAGCTTCTTTTATAACTTTCTTTATATTCAAGCAAGTCCGACTTCCAAGTGAAGTAACTAGCACTCATCTGATATTGTGATTTCTTAGTTCCAAGAGGATATGCAACGTCCAGGTTGTACAAGAAGCAGTTTGTAGAAGATCCAGTGCAGTTCTCTCAACCTCCGAGGAAGAGTCCTTCGGAGATGCATTTGGCACAGAAGCCTCTGGCTAATCAGTCCTTCTTCGCTCACTCCATCGACGAGTTAAAAGTCTCGGAAGGTATCAAACTTTTGTTAGGTTAGCATGCTTGTTGATTCGACCTCGTCTGAAACGCTTTCTTTTCCTCCTAGCAGAACAGCTCGATATCCCATCAACCAAATTCAATTTTCTGTTCGAAGCTCTCAACATCGACACTGCACCCGATGAAAAAATAAAGCATGCAGAGACCAACAACAATGACCAGGAGAGGTACAACATTTTGAACCTAAAACAACACATATTCTTCATCTTATCTGTCTTGGATCTAATGATTGTTTTGAACGTTTACGCATCTGCAGCAACGGACTCAATCTGCCGGATAGCCCTTTCGCTCCCACAGTTCCTAGTGGCATATCCGCTGTCATCTAGTCCCCAGCAACACACATAATAGAAGAGTTAGTCAGGTTACCAGTTTCAAAGGTGACAATCTACTAATATATACATAAACAAAGCCCTTTTACGTCTCCTGCAAGTACATAATCTCCGAAAGAAGGATCTTCCCCCTCTTTTACATGATTTTGATGCGGTGGAACGAGAACGATACGATACATAGAAGTACTATATATAAAGAAGGTTCTACACTTTTTTTATGTTAAAATCACAGAATAAGGCAAGAGAGAGAGGTATGGATCTTTAGAAGAGGATGTAATACAGGTCTTTTTGTAGGTGAACAAAAGAAATAGAGCAGTGTACAGAGAGTTTCAAATGTGTTTGAAAATCACTGTAACAATGGCAATAGAATTGAATCAACTTCAACCATATGTAGGCATTTTACACAATGTTAATTATCCTTAATTGCCTCCGGTTCTTTCAGTTATATCAACTAATAACTAATTCAACTCGAACTATAACTAGAAAACTTGCATTCGAGCTACACATGATGGGACTTGAATCTGATTCGGTTTCATTTTGGTATGTGAATAATGTGATATCGATAAGATCGAAAACCCGGATTCTGAAATTACGAATTCAACACTCTTGTAAAGTTTCATGGTTTAATACCATACATGAAGGTTTCAAAAGAGTTTTAACGTTAAATCAATGCAAAGAGAGATTTGGGAAAGACGAATCCATTTGAGGTTTGTCTCATTCATTAACTTCTTCTGTTTTTAGCTTTGATAAATTCCTGAAGTTGACACCACAACCACTTGGGGGACCTAATAATAATAAATTTCAACTCCAAATTGGACCTACATGCATATAATTAATCTGCTAATCGCAGGTCCAGAATTCACAATATAACTCCGCCATTCACGCTAAAGTAACTGGCTGGTCTTTCAAACAAAGCTGGAAAGTTATGTTACTTTGCTTCTTTAGTTTTTTTTTTTATTATTATTTGCGACACATTCTATATGAATATACACTCTCCTAAGCTTATTTTGATGATTTTAAAATTCCATTAGGTTCGAGCGATAAAGAGTTCAATATCCTCTTAAACGTCTTAGGTTTTAAATGGAACAGATAACTCTAAGAAATCTTAGCTCCTGTTTAGGAATCCACTCTGATTCAACTTCAGATATATTCGAGTTTCCCTTATAATATATCATATAAAACTGGTTGACAACTTAGCCAAAAACTTGTATAGGTAACAACTAGACTAGTAGAATAAGGCCTTGAGCTTGAAGCAACTAATGTTTGGCGTGATTGGCGCAAATGCATGCCAATGTAAGGCAAAACCAGCTAGAGCTGTACTGGACTTTGCTGCAAATGGCCATGCATGCCGCCAGTACCGAACTTTTCGATGTTGATGTCGAAATGGAAGGAACAACCTGAAAGGTCAACAATGACAGTTGTGTGTATGAATTTGCATCTTGCACCCATATGCGCAGGCTTAAATAAATGATAGTAATAACCAAGTTGGAAGTAGAAAATGTTAACTTTTACATGCGAGGTTCCACGATAATACATGTTAGAATGAAGAAAAGAAAAGAAAATGAAACCCTACACTACAAGAGTTGGAACCAAAAGCAAAAGATGAGGATGTACATGATTGTTCTAACCTTTCAAAAGGTTGATAAGGGCCTAACATTTTTAAATGTGTTCAAATAAGGGTTTAAGCACTTGATTGGAACTAACATTTTCAAATTCGATCAAATAATTGTTGATTTGATTCAATTTGATGACATTGTATTATTTTTTGGCATATCGAGGTTCGTTTGATTTTAGAAAATATTTTTTTTATTTTTATTTTTATTTTCAGTTTTCTAAAAATTAGAAATCATGCTTGGATAATAGGGAAAGAAACTTATTTTCAAAAATAAAAATAGTAGGACTGTGTTTGGTATCTAACTTTTTAAAATAGAAATGAAAAAATAATTAGTAAATAACTAAAATTAAATATAGTTAGAAATTTTTTATTTTCATACTAATAAATAAAATATGAGCAAATGAACCAAAATTTTTATAAAAATGACATTAGATAAATTCGAACCCGGATTAAAATTAAAAAAAATTTTTTTATATTTTTCACTTTCCTAAAACATTTTTAATGAAAACAATAAAAACATCTTTTTTATATTTTCAAAATTTCACTTATTTTTATTTTTATTTTCTAAATTTATTTTCTGATTTTACAATCAAGCATGTTTTCTTCGTTGTTTTCCATTTTTCAAGAAAATAAAAATAAAAACGAACCCCATTTTCTGGAACTAAATAGACCCTTAGTCTCTAACATTCATTTCTTTTGTCACTTTGATTCTAATTCTTTATTCTATCACTTTAGAATAGAAATGCTCTGCCTCTTTTCAATGTCCCTATCTATGTCTCACACTAAAAAAAAATAGATTTAGTGTTTAAGGTTAAGATTAAGGTCTATGGTTAGGGTTAGGGTTAGAGTTTAAAGAATTATAGATAAGGTTAAAACTTAAAATTTAACTTTTTATTGTTGGGCATAGAAAGGGACACCAAAAAGACATAATTTTTGTCCATCACTTTAACCCTCAACCTTTAAATTGTCTCTAAATTGATTTAAGAAAAAACTGATTGAATCTTTAAAATTTTAACAACGCTAACGTTGGTAGCTTGCATGGTTGTCCATGTATGTATACGTTAATGCTTGGTTGGTAAACTTTCTAAAAAAATATTATGAGATCATTTTATTTTATTAATATATATTTTTTAAAATTTTATTAATAAAAATGCATCCCACAAAATCAAGATCAGAAATTTGTACCCTAAAAGGGTCTAATGTTATATAGTTCTTTCTGGTACTGAAGATGGATTGGGGATGAAGAAGTTGGGCTTGGCAATGTAAAATGAGTCATGAAACGTCAGCGTTTAAGTTACAAAATCCTCTCTAGTCTCTAATACTTAATGAGTAACAAAGTATAATCTTTGACATCATAACAAATATTTATGCAAATAAAGTAAAATATCACAGGTAAATAAAAAAAATATTTAAGAATTATTTTTATTGAAAAATATTCTTTTAATATTAGTCCAAGTCAATAAAAATCTAATATTGTCCAAACAAAAATTATGTTTCTGTTTCACTTACATGCGAAATTAGCTGTTTCAATTCTCTTTTTCTTTTATAGTCTCATGTATTTCACTTTGTGTTTCTGCTTCACTTACATCCAAAACTAATTGTTTAATTAGATTCCTGCTTATCTTTATAATCTCAATTATTACGCCTTAAAAAGTTCATTTTATGCTTCTGTTTCACTTAAATCCCAATCTTTTAAACGATTCAAATGCAACTATATCACTAAAGTCTAAACGCAATGGCTTTAAGTTTAAAGATACTCTTTAAAACTTAATTTATTGAGAAACAAAAAATAATATTTGACTGTAATGTCAAATATTTATCTATATTATTAAAATATCATAGGTAAATAAAAAATTATTTTTGAATTATAAATACAAAACTCTTTTATTGAGGAATATATTTTAGGGTAAGCTATACCAATAGTCACCAAACTATGATTTCTTTATTATTTTGGTCACCGAACTATTTTTTTGGCAAAAACATCACTAATGCTATGTTTCCTTATGTTAAAAACTTAACGCTTTTGCTGACGTGGAATTTTATTTTTTTTAATTTTCTATGTCATTTCTTCTCTCTCCTCGTAAGCAATATATGTTATTTTATAATATTTTTATTCAAACTAACAGGATGGTGACACGTGTCACTGCCTATTAGTGGAATAAAATGAATGAAAAATCAAGCCCCTTATGCAGCCAGAGAGATTTTTGACTAATAGGCAGTTACACGTGTCATCATCTCTCAGGCTGCATAAGGGGCTTGATTTTTCATTCCCTTTATTCCACTAATAGGCAAATACACGTGTCACCATCCTGTTAGTTTAAATAAAAATATTATAAAATAAAATATATAACTTACGATGAGAGAGAAGAAATGACATGGAAAATAAAATAAAATAAAATAAAATTCAACGTCAGCAAAATTGTTAAGTTTTTAACAGTCGGTGACCAAAATAGGAAGAAAACATAACGTTAGTGATGTTTTTGCCAAAAAAATAGTTCGGTGACCAAAATAGGAAGGAAACATGACGTTATTGATGTTATTGCCAAAAAAATAGTTCAGACCAAAATAGGAAAGAAACCATAGTTCGGTGACTACTGGTGTAGTTTACCCTATATTTTATTATCAATCAAGAGCAAATTAACTTTATGTTTTAAAGAGACCCTACTAATTGGCCTAGTGGCTAAGGATGTTCGTATTGTCCCATCTTGTATAAGTTCAAATCTAGGTATAAAAATGTAATACCTCTCTATTTAATAAAAAAATTATGTTTTAAAAAAAATTCGAACCAACTTAAAATAAAAAATCTAATAACTGAAAGGAGTCACATGATTTAACAAGAACTAGACATTTGGATTCCCTCTTTTTTATTTTGAGTTAAATTCAAACAAACTCAAAACAAAAATAAAATAACCGAAGCAAATCACATGACCTTACCAAAACTAACCATTTCGATTCCCTCTGTTTGGTTACTGTCTCGACTTCTTTTCATTACCTCGATTACTTCTCCATAGACGTTTCTCTTTGAGTTTCTTTTTCACTTACATCCAAAACTGGCCGTTTTGATTTCCTCTTCCTTTATAGCCTCGATTATTAGGCCTTGAAAGTTTCACTTTGTGCTTCTGCTTTACTTACAGCACCCAAACTATCATTATCCCGATCAAAACCCACTTTCACAAAGTATTCAAATCCAAAGGTGTTATCCACTTGCACCCGAAGATAAAGAATTTTGATTGGAAACAATCAATGGCTTACAACTAAGCTTGCTGCCCATATTCATGATGTTTCAGCCGTAGCTGATCCCGCCCTTATCAGTATACAAGGAAAATTTTGTTCGAGCTAGAGGTTACAACTTACAAGGACTGAATTCAGCACATATATTTGATTCCAAGTTTAATATAATATAAATGTTCTTGTTTATGTTTCTTCTACAGCCAGGCTTATCCCTTTCATTGTTGCAAGGATTGAATTCAGCAAAAGAATTGGAAGTCAGTTTTAAAGTAGTAACTCATGCTTCATCTAATATACATGTATGCATGCATGTGTGTATTAATGTATTTATTGCTTGATGGAGGATTTCTTCCATGACTGTCACGGAAAATATTCTTCACCGGTGGAAACCAACAACTCCTTTCGATGTTAAAAGATTATTCATGAGCTAAGTTTACGATTTCCATTCAATAATGCAGTTCTGAGGCATGTATTATCTTATATGTATGATTAACTCTGCAAAAGCTTTCTTGATATGTGTATATATATATGGTTAACTCTGCCAAACAAATACATATATACAGATATATAGTATGTGATTTTCTTGAAATTGTGTCTCATTTTGATATTGTGCATGGCTAGCAAGAGAAGGATTACAATTTCATTGCATTACTTGATATTTGCTAAACATTATCGAATTTGCAAAGCAGAAGAGAGATGTATGGAAATATCCACTCTCCTTTCTAGCTCATCTGTATTTGATTTCCGGCATCTCCCCATTCAAGAAGAACTTATCGTTATCAATCTTGTTTGTATGAACTTCTAAGAGAACTCCTCTGTTGCATTGCTAAACACCGCGATACTCGTGTAAGTGTTCTTTAATTTCGAGTCGTATGCAGCTCTTGGAGAGGTCCAATTTCTAACGCACCAAAATTTCCTGCATTGCAAAATCAACTCCTGTTCCATGATAATTATCCTCTGAGAAAGCTTTTTCATTCCTTCATCATATCATGAATGACAGTTTATTGCATTCGTCAACTAGACTCTGAAACTCCTTTTGACCCAAAAAGTTAGTTCATCAAGGTTGAAGACCAAACAACACAATAAGTTTCGCTTGTTGAAACCGTTTCTGTGACATCCAATCAAGAACACATTTGCTTCCTTTCCGAAGGTACTAAACCATCTAACTTCAAGATCGAGTAGACGACAAGGAGTTTTTGTATCCTTAACCTTGAAGTTAAGATGGTTTAGCTCCTTTGGGAATGAAGTAGTTGTGTTATTGATTGGATGTCACAAAAATGGGTTCAACATGCGAAACTTGATGCGTTGTTTGGTTTCTTCAACCTTGATGAACTAGCTTCTTTGGCCAAATGGAGTTTCAGAGTCTGATGGACGAATACGATAAATTGTCATTCATGATATGATGAACGAAGGAAAAAACTTCCTCATAGGATAATTATAAGGGAAGAGGATTTGATTTGACAGTGTTGGAGATTTTGGTGGCATAGAAATTGGACCTCTCCAAGTGCTGCATACGACCCGCAATTATAGAACATTGATGCGAGTATCGCAGTGTTTAGCAATGCATGAGAGGAGTTCTCTTAGAAGTTCATACCAACAAGATTGATAACGATAAGCTCTTCTTCAATGGAGAGATACTTGAAATCAACTATGGATAAGCTAGAAAGGAGAGTGAATGTTTCTATACAACTCTCTTTTGGTTTGCAAATTTGATATATGGTTGAAATAAGACCAAGAACTTGCCCATGTGTTGCTTACAATGCTTGCTGTTTTGTCAGATTATTTATTGTGTATCAGCCTGTGTTAGGGTTAATTTTGGGAGTAAAAGAACTAGTTTAGGGAAGAAAAGGCAAGAATCTCAGCCTTAAATGTTAATAATGCCACTTATCAAAAGCAATGTTTAGCAAGTATTAAGTAAGACAAAGAAACTGTAATTCTTCTCTTGCTAGCCAGGCACGATATCAAAACGGGGCACAATTTCAAGAAAATCACATGCTCCCTCAGTCCCAAAAATAATGTCCCTTGTTGACTTTTTACGTAGTTTTAGGAAGAAAAAATTTGTGTAAAAGGTGTGTTGTAAAGTAATTAAAATGACAATTTCATCCTTAAAAAGTTAAAGTTTGCTTTATTGGAAAACTAAAAAAATGGTAGAAAAAGATATGTTTTTAGTAAAAGTTGTTGAGTTTTTCAATAGGACAATTTAAGTGGGACAATTTTAAAATACAAAAGGAGACATTATTTTTGGAACTAATGGAGTACTATTAAATATAAGTATTTGATTAACTGAATTAACCTTATATATACACATACATCAAGAAAGCTTTTACAAAGTTAATCATACACATAGATAATGGATGCCTCATAACTGAATTATTGAATGAAAATAGTAAACTTAGCTGATGAATAATCTTATAACATCTAAAGGTGTTGTTGGTATTACCGGTGAAAGAATCTTTTCCATAACAGTCATGGAAGAAATACTCATGACATACATGCATACATGTATATTAGATGAAGCATGAATTATTACTTTAAAGTTGGCTTATAATTCTTTTTCTAAACTCAATCTCTACATAAATGAAAGGTGCAATCCTAGCCGTAGAAAAAAAAGAGAGAACATTTACATTATATTGAACATTGAATCGAATTTTCAGTGCCTCAAGTTTAAAGGTTTGAAAGATTATAAGTAGTTTAAACATTCCAAAAGTCGCCACCGACCGAACTACGTGTGCCTTCTTTTTTTTTACAATTGGCCATTCTTGTGCTGATGTCGTTGTGGTTGGAAAGTTGTATTTTCACAGAGGGTGACCTTTGTCAAGCTGTTTAGCAATTTTCATTAATAAAATTATTATTGTCTGAGATAAAAAAAAAAGAGTTCAATTAAGCAGAGAAACACGTTTTTTTCTGTTCATGAATTGAACTGTGAAACTAGTTTGAAAATAACAGGACGAACGTAGAATTTTATGTTCTTTTTTTTCTGCCATGAATGTTTCTTTTTGTGCTTCTGTTTCACTTACATTCAAAACTAGCTGTTTCGACTTCATTTTGCTTTCATAACATGGATTATTCTGTCTTAAAAGTTTCACATTGTTCACATACATTCCCAATCTCTCATTATCCCAATCAAAACCCACTTTTGCAAAGTATTCAAATCCAACTGTGTTAGTTACTTGAACCCAAAGATCAAGAATTCTGATAGGAAACAATCAATGGATTACAACTAAGATTGCTGCCCATATTTTTCTTTGTTCATGTATTTACTCAACTGCGAACTGGTAGTCTGAAAATTAGAATTTTATGTCACAGGTGCGATTTTTTTATTAAATTATATTAAAATTTTAAGGATGTAAAATTATAAAATTTTAAGAGTACAAAATTAAATATTAATAAAAAATACAAAAATATTTATAATATATAAATTTTAAAATTTTCAAGAAATATAATTGCCCCACCACCCCTCAATCAATCCCTGAAAGATAAGTCTTGGTTTTGGTTTGGTTTTTGGTTATAGTTTAACTTTCGAGATGCTCTCTAATACTTAATTAATGAGTAACAAGGAAATATCTTTGACGTAATGTCAAACATTTATCCAGGTTTAATTAAAATATAATAAACAAATAAAAAATCATTTTAAAATCACAAGTCCAAAACCATTTTCTATTAAATTTTTTATTATTAATCAAGTTTAAATCAACTCAAAACAAAAATCTAATAACCGAAAGAAGTCACGTAGCGTGACCAAAACTAATTGTTTCGGTCGCTCTTTCTTTTTATTGTCTCAATTACTCTGTCATGGAAGTTTCTTTTTATATTTCTTTTCACTTGCATCAAAAGTTAATTGTTTCGTTTCTCTCTTGCTTTTATGGCCTCGATTATTTCGCCTTGAAAGTTTCACTTTGTGCTTTTTCTTCACTTACATCCGTTCAAACCAACTCAAAACAAAATTCTAATACCAAAGAAAGTCACGAGACTAGCGGCGGAGTCAATATTTTTATATAGTAATGTTAGAGTAAATTTTGAGGTATAAGGATTCTCATACTACTATAATATAAATATTGTTAACCACATACTCAAACAAATCAAGTGGGTCAATTTTAATATTTTCATAAAAAATTTTATACTAACTCATTGAAAATCTCATTTAACTCTTTAAAATCTCACACCACAATAAATTAAGTGGGGTTAATTGACCCCCTAAACTACATGCGGCTCCGCCACTACACGTGACCTAACCAAAACTAGTTGTTTCAGTTTCCTGTTTCTGTTTATTGCCTGAATTTCTCCGTCGTGGACGTTTCTTTTTATATTTTTGTTTCACTTACATCTAAAACTAGTTGTTTCGATTCTCTCTTGCTTTTATAGCCTCGATTATTCTGCCTTGGAAGTTTCAATTTGTGCTTCTACTTCACTTACATCCGTACATCCGTTCAAACCAACTCAAAACAAAAATTTAATACTGGAAGGAAGTCAAGCAACCTAACCAAAACTAGCCGTTTCGATTCCCCCTATCTTTTTATTGCCTCAATTACTCCGCCGTGAACATTTCTTTTTATATTTCTGTTTCACTTACATCCAAAACTAGTTGTTTCGTTTAGCTCTTGCTTTTATAGCCTCGATTATTCCGCCTTGAAAGTTTCACATTGTGCTTCTGCTTCACTTCATCCCAATCTCCCTGCCCATATATTATTCATGATGTTCCTGCACTTTTCGCTATAGAAGGCAAATTTGTTCGAGCTAGAGGTTACAGTTAACATATATTTGATTCCAAGTTTAATATAATATAGATGTTCTTGTTTATGTTTCTTCTACAGCCAGGGTTACCCCTTCCATTGTTGCAAGGATTGAATTCGGCAAAAGAATTGTAAGTCAATTTTAAAGTAGTAAGTCATGCTTCATCTAATATACATGTATGCATGCATGTGTGCATCAATGTATGTCTTGCTTGCAGGAGGATTTTTTCTACAACTGTTTTGGAAAAAAATTCTTCACTGTTTAAAACCAACAACTCCTAAGATTTCCCATTAGATAAATTCACACTTTCAATTGAATAATTCAGTTCTGAGGCATGTGATGTCATATATGTATGATTAGCTCTGTAAAAGTTTTCCTATGCATATCTATATTTATGATTAAATTTGTAAAATATATACATATATAAATATATAGTATGTGTTTTTTTTTGTAAAATATGTTTTATTTTGACATTGTGTATGGCTAGTAAGAGAATATTACAATTGCTTTGCATTACCTAATACTTGCTAAACATTGCTTTTGAATGGTTCAATTGTTAACGTTTTGACAAAAATTCTTTCCTTTTCTTCCCTAAATTAGTTTTCTTACTCCCCAAATTGACCCTAAGTTAACACAGGCCGATACATAGTGAATAATTTGACAAAATAGCAAACAATGTAAGCAACACCTGGGCAAGATTCATGGTCTTATTTCAACCATATATCAAATTTGCAAAGTAGAAGAGATCTGTATAGAAACATCCGCTCTTTGGTCTAGCTCATCCATAGCTAATTTTCAGCATCACCCCATCCAAGAAGAACTTATCGTTATCAATTCTGTTGGTATGAACAGTGTTCTTTAATTTCAGGCCGTATATAGCTCTTGGATCCAAATTTCTATCACACCAAACTCTCCTATCATGAATGAAAAGGTTTCGTCGTAGGATAATTAACACGAAAGAGGGGCAATGTAAGAAATTTTGGTGTCATAGGAATTGGACCTCCTCAAAAGAGTTGCATACGACCCGATATTAAAGAACACTGTCACGAGTATCGTGGTGTTTAGCAATGCAAGAGATGAGTTCTCTTAGAAGTTTATTCCAGCAAGATTGGTAACAATAAGCTCTTCTTCAATGAGGAGATACTCGAAATCAGCTATGTATAAGTTAGAAAGGAGAGTGGGTGTTTCTATACAGTTCTCTTCTGTTTTGTAAATTTGATATATAGTTGAAATGAGACCATGAATCGAGCCCAAGTGTTGCTTACATGCTTTCTCTTAGTCAGGTTATTGCTTATGTATCTGTCTGTGCTAGGATCAATTTTATCAGTAAAAAAATTAATTTTGGGAAAAAGAGGAAAAAATCTTAGTCTTAAATGTTAATATTGACACTATTCAAAAGCAATGTTTAGAAAGTACAAGGTAATACAAAGCAATTGTAATTCTCCTCTTGCAAGTCATTCACAATGTTAAAATGAAGCACAATTTCAAGAAAATCACATACTATATATTTATCTATCTATACATTTTACAAAGTTAAACATACATATATATACGCTATAAAATCTTTTACATAGTTAATCATACATATAAAATAGTACGGACTTCATAATTGAATTATTCAATAGAAAGTGTGAACTTAGCAGGTGGGAAATCATATAACATTAAAGGAGTTGTTAGTATTACCGGGGAAGAATCTTTTCCATGACAGTCATGGAAGAAATCCCCTGTAAGCAAGGAATACATTGATACACACATGAATGCATACATGTAGATTAGATCAAACATGAATTGCTGCTTTAAGATTGACTTAAATTTTTTTTTCTAAACTCAATCCCTACAAAACGAAAGGTGTAACTCTAGTCGTAGAAAAATGAAACAGGAACATTTACATTGTATTAAACATCAAATAAAATATCCATTGTCTCAAGTTTAAGGGTTTAGAAGATTATGAGTAGTTTAAATATCGTTGTCAAACTCAAAGGGCAACACAAATGCTCGAATCCGGATCTTATAGGATAAATATCATCCTTTTTTCTACTGAAGCCAGTCGTTGAATTCATTAGCTTAAATTTCATTTCTCAACATGAAACTTTTTCGTATATTGCAATGTGTTGGCAGATTGTCTTGTGAAGGACGGCTTACATAGACAAGAACTCTTCAAAGCATGGTGGCGAGTTATTTCGGTAGTTGATTTGATGATCTGAATGTTCTTTTGGAGTCCTAAACGTGTATTTACTTGCTAGGGTGATCTATTTTTCACAAAATTTTAATTAAGTTATTAAATTATTATTTTTACAAAAAATGGCATAGATATGTATTAAAAAAATATATCCAATCTCGACATTAATAAAGAATATAATACTTCTCTATTTATTAATAATAATAAAAACTTTAGCTCAATTCTGGTGATTGACGTAGACCACGCGACCATAACTAACCGTTACAAACCGAAAAGAGCGTTACGTTTCGATTATCTCGGTATTACCAAAGAGAGCGTTACAGTTCGATTATCTATGTGCTTCTCCTTCACTTGCATCCCCAATCAAAACCCACCTTCACAAAGTATTGAAATCCAAAGTCGATCTTCACTTGCACCCAAACTTGCAAAACTTTGAAAGGAAACAATCAACGGCTGACAGCCTAGGATGCTCATGATGTCTCAGCCGTAGATGTTCCTGTCCATATTATAACTTAGTTGGCACCTTTGTATTTGATTCCTTGTACAGCAGAAGAATGAAGTGAAATTTGGAGCCTGGCAGAAGAAGAAGCAAGGTAAGCGACACCTGGACAAGATTCGCTCACATTTTTACCATATATGAATGCAACTTAGCAAAGCTGCAATGCACAAGTGATTTGATTCCCAGTCGAAGAAGAAATGGCTGCTTGTCACGTTGGTCTGAACTTCCCAGAGATCTCGTCTCTTCCTCGATGTCCTTCGTTTACTGGAGAGCTTCAGTCCCTCTTCCTCCAAAATTACTGTTAAGTCAAACATTAAAAACATTATATTTAATATTTATCTTCAAAAACACGATTTCGATCACCCTCGCCATCATGAAGTAAAACAAAGAGAAAGTAAACTAAAATTACCCATTTTTTAGGGGAAAAAACTGCACCCTTTGAAAAATTATGAGAAAAAGTCATCTCATCTTACTCGTGTACGGCCATTAAACACCAGATCCATCAATAAGCCTTCAAATCGCCACAAATACCTCATCCAAAACTCCTTAAATTCCATCACATTCATCATCACTGTCGAGTACTTCTTATTCATTTAGCTTCAACATTAAAGAAAACAAGAGATGTCAAGGATTGGTTTTGTCGTCTTCTCATTGGCCCTACTTCTGTCTATGCAATCTGCGGTGGTAAAATCGAAACAGCCGCCCAAAGGTGGTATGGAAGCCATTAACGAGAAGCAGGACCAGAAGGTGACTTCCAAGGAAGTGAAGAAAGACGTTTCGGCGGGACTGAAAGATGCCGTGAACAAAGGGCTTG
The DNA here is from genome assembly GCA_019671005.1 of Hibiscus mutabilis. Classification (NCBI taxonomy): domain Eukaryota; kingdom Viridiplantae; phylum Streptophyta; class Magnoliopsida; order Malvales; family Malvaceae; genus Hibiscus; species Hibiscus mutabilis. The sequence continues at coordinate 15,048,491 of CM033713.1, read as the reverse complement.
CGAAGGACACGGATGTGAATTATGATGAATCGTTTTCGCCTCAGCAGGAGGAAGAGTTTCTGATGAAGTTGTTCTTTAAGGTGATGATGAAGATGGCGGACGAAGGGAGGATGGACCCTAAAGTTCTGAGGGAGAAGCTTTTTCCGGGCGGAGGAGACACCATGGAGCCCAAGATTCAACCGGAGGTCATTCAGGCTTTGAGGGATGCGATGAGGGAGACAGAAAATGTGCAGGCTGGTAATGTGCCTAAAAGCACAAAACGAACACTCTGATTGCTTTGTAACATGCAGTTGCAGTATACGTGTATGCACGCATGCATTCATGGATCTAAAGGCTATGTGAATTTTCTCAGAATAAAAACAAAATTATCATTTTTTTACTATTCAATTTGACTAGATTCGATCAAGCGCTCGCTCACAAATGGATACTTTTGGGCTTTTTTGTCATGACAGATGGGTATAGAATCCAAGAAAAAGAAAATCATACTAAAAAACTAAAACCGATGGATAGCAAAGAGTAAGGTCGTATTCACGGGGATCAACGAAGATTTATTTCTTCAATAAACCAAAGTAAAAGGGGTTTTAAAAATAATAATTAAAAGATAAAGGACTAAGGTTAAAAAGTTTCTGCTCATGCCTCATAGGTGGCTGCAGGCAGCACTCTTAAGTGTCTCTTATAGGGAGCTCAACATTATTTATTGATAGAGTCATTTAAAAAGTTTAAATTTAAGGACGTTAATAGTATAAATTATATGTATCTAATGTCCAAAATACAATTTTACTATTATTCTAATTTAATTTTCAAAATCCTATTGCTGATATTTTTTAGTCTTTTATTTTTTTATTTTCAACCTCGTTAACTTTTAATTTCTGACTTTTATCTCCTGTGACCATCGTCTTGTGTGCTGCTGTTTCTGGTTGTAATAAACGAATGTTGGATTGATGTTTCCCATATCTGTCAGGTATAAAACTTTTACAAACTCTATGGTAATGTTTCGTTGTTTTCAATATGAAATCCGGATGGTTCGTATGATTTCGTTGTATGGTGGTATCTCTATATGTTTACTGCTACTTATATTATGTTTTAATATGAAAAATATCTATCTCTGGATTCAAAGTCTCTATAAGTCACGCAGAGCAATATCTGATATCCGTTTCTCTCAAAGACTCACCTTCGAAATATACATAGCCATCAGAATCCACAAATCTCTGTAATCCACAAACTTCCACTGCAGAATTTTGAAGTTTCTAGTCTCGCACCACTCTCCAGTATGAGAGGTATCATGGTCTCCAGAGTTCTTATTTCTGAATTACTCTCCATGCTCAATTGCCGTATTTCTACTAGATAGCTATCAAATTTAATTGGTCCGTCAGCTGAGCCTATTACTTGACAACACAACCGAGTCTATTCTTTCAGCTCATCAATAACAATTATCAGGCCCGGCGGTAAGCAGGAGCACCCTGAGCACTGGCTCAGGGTCCCCACTTTAATGAGGCCCATAAAATATGTGTAGGTTTAGCATATAGCTGAGACCATATGCTTCTACCGCTTTTATCATTAGGTGGGGTGATTTTAGTGCAATGAATATGAAGCATAGCTTATAAATAAACGGCAATTTATTGGAAATTGGAAGGAATTAATTATCTAAAAAAGGGAAAAGAAAACGATAATATAATTTAAGAGCGGTCATAAAAAAATTATATCTCAAAATTTTAATCTCTATTAGTTGAATATTAAAAATTTATTAAGAGTAACCATCTTAAAAAATAGTATATTCACACTAGAATTATTAAAGAAAAAGGAAAAAAAAATTATTTCAAATTAATAGTTTAAATAGATGTAATATATTTTCGTTTTATATGACTTATTTTTAAGTTTTTGTTCATGGTCCAAAAAATATCTGAGACGACTCTGACAAGTATGACGTTAAGTCTGGTTCCATCCCATTAAACAGTATTAAGAGTTATAAATACTTGCTGAGCTAGAGAAAATTATGATTCTCTTTCACACTCTCTCTCTCCTTTCGTCTCCAAACTCTGAGACCATCATTTGCGGCTCTCAGTCTAGATGAGAAAGGGTGAACGTCACGTAACTGTCACGACCACCTTTGTCCCTGGATGGTTCAAAATCTTCACCTCCCTTGTTTGATGCTCGAATATCAAAAGAATTTAACATAAAACTGAACATATCAAATTATACTGTCATCATGTTACAGATACATACATATATACATGCTAATACATAACTTCCTCTCCTGTGTTGTAATATACTAATATTGATGATGATATACAATCTGGATGGTTTTCAAACACGTCATTCCTTATGTAAAATCATCATCACCATGATGAACAACTTGGTTTACAATTTATTTGGTAGCATTTATTAGTCAAATTTCTCATATAGCTAAATACTTGACTTCAGACCAAAAATTAAAAACACAAGGACATTATCATCTTTGTTCTTATTACACATTTGAAATTTAAGGATTGATGTTATGTTTTGTGATGTTATCTTATAGGTGTAGACTATGCAGAAAGGTTTGACAATTTGCTATGTGTGATATATCTATGTCTTGAGATTTGATATTATTTCCACAATAAAATGAAGAAAATGATTTGCCTGCATAGATTTTGATTGGATATAAAAATATGTATTGATTTGGACTGGAAAATTCCTCTCCATAATCAAAGATGAAAAGACACTGCAACATTGACTTTACAGGTACAAGAACCATGCTTGAGGCTGCATGATCAATCCGTTTAGATTTTAAAGTTTAAACAATTTTATCAGCAAAGTATATATATATTCTATTAAAAAGTTAAAAAGTATAAATAAATATTATGTTATAGCGTGATTATTTAAATCGAATCAAATTAAAATAGATTACTCAAAAATTTAATAAACCAGACAAAATTGAAACGACCACACTCCTAAAAAGACCTTAAATATCAACACCACGTGAACATGTCTTAACCTAAAATTATAATATGAAATGCAGTTTTCTATACCCCACATACCATATAATCCACGTTAGCCTACTAATTGACGCGACACGCAGGGGTGAAGCTAGCAAACTTTTCTAAGGGCCACATTTGGAGTTTAAATTTTTTAGGGTCCAAAGTTCAATTTTACCCTTGTATTAATTTATAATTTTACATTTGAAAGGAGTAGAAGAAGGTTTCTTTTCCGTAGCCGTCTCTCCTATTTATAAATTAGAAAGAAATAGAATGATTAAGTATATTCGATTTTATAATTTTTTGTATATTATATTAATAATATATCAATCAGTTAAACTTAATCGGTAACAAAATATATAGTTTAAAAAGAAAATTATAAACAAATATCATATCATAGATATTTGAATTATATAATTTGGAATAAGAAAAGGACCTAAATTTTATTTAAGAGCATAGAAACACAATACCATGAGGTTGTACTTGGTAGTAGGGTCCTTTGATGGTCGGCAGAACATCAAAATTCAACCATTCTAGAACCAATCCACGTTTTGGATGTGTAACTTACAATTTGGTGGCATAAAATTTAGCAGTATTCAATGTAACCAAAAGGTTTTTGAATTGCGAACATAATTTGCTGTGGTCCTCTAAGTTGGAATATTACTAAACACGACAAAAATATTTTAGCAAGACAGTAGATTCGAGGTATAATACAAGTACACACATTCTTTTCCCGCGCCAATATTTTAGAGAGTAAATTACGTAAATTATTACAAAACGTATAATTTACTCATTAAAGTTTAGACATTGAATGATTTTTGTCACTCTTCCATTCACTTTTTATCTATGTTTATTTACTGGCGAATGAAGGTACTTCTCCAAGATTCGAACAGTGAAAATTTTTATCGGAATCAGTGGCGAAACATTTAAAGGACTAGTGGGGCCACGGCCCCCACAAAATTTTGGTAAATTAGAATTTTGCCCTTAAAATTTTTAAAAATTTTAATTTGACCCCCTCAAAGTTTTTAAAAATTCATATTAAGCTTCACAATTTGAATATTTTCAGTTAAGTTTTCTCTCACATTTTTAATTTTTTTTTGTTAAATCTCTCAAAATTATTAAAAATTTTAGTTAAACCCTCAATTTTTTTGAAAAATTTCATTTAAGTCTCCAAAATTTTTAAAAATTTAAGTTGCCCCCTCAAACTTTTGCTCCAAGTTTCGCAACTGATCGGAATGAGAGAAGCGTATACTGAAAAACGAGCTCCATCCGACGGTGGAGAAGGGAGATCGGCGAGTAAGAAAAATCAAAAGTTTTCTTCCCGATTCGTAGATTTCAAGACAATTTCCGGTGAAATAAAAGGTCGAATTTAGACTCAGGGGAAAGATAAAATAACTAGCAAAATTTGGTACCGAACGACGACAACGGTGAACGGTAGAGTGACAAAAAACGTTCGATATCTAAATTTTATTGAGTAAATTGAACATTTTGAAACTTTAATAATTAAAATAAAGTTCAAAATAAAGTTCAATGGTACGCAATTTATCTTATTTTAAATTAAATCCCTATATCTGATCATATTTTGACTACCTACGTTTCAAATTGTATCACTTTTCTACGAGGTATCTTTCTCAAAACTATAAAGCTATAAATAATTTTCATCTTTAGAACAGACAATATGTTATCGCAAACACAATATGTTAAACCTTGCGAAAACACTGGTGTATGTCGTACCATCTTCCAAGTTTATTCGTTTGTGCTGGTTCTTGTATGTCGGTTTGTGTTCAGATGTAAGATTCGAACAGGATTTTAAAGGGAAGGTGGTAGGTTTATGTAATAATTATCCCATGCTCTCAGATTCCCACTTTTTTCCCTTTTATTCCTTATGCATGTGCAGTAGTCAAAGATATATATGGTTTATACACTTTATGGACCTCACATGAAAAATAGATTGAATATTCTAAAATTTGGGATTCTTAGTTTTTCACTATAGAAAATTAAAGAAAAGGTAGGAAATTATTATTACTTGAGTCAGATATTTTAATTGAGTCTTTAAATTATCAAATATCATTTTAATTAGACTTTTTGTAAAAAAATATTACATGCACTCTCAGTTAAAAAAAAAATTCACAAGTAGGTTCAATTTAAAGGTTAGGAGTTTAGTTTAGAGAATAAGGTTTAGGGATTTAGGTTTTTATGGTTTAGGGTTAAAATTTAAGTTTTAGAGTTTAAGATATATGATTTAAGTTTTAAGGTTTTAGGATAGAGATTTTAATTTTAATTTTTTAAAGTTAAATTAGACATGCTTGCGAAAAAAAATTACATTGTTAGTGCGTGGAATAATAACCTTTTTTCATCAGTGTGTCAATTTGTTTGAATGCCACCAATCAGTTGATATAATGTGATGAGACACTAGATTCTTTAGGCAAGATCAAATATTCAAATCATAAAGTTATGGATAAAACAAATTGAGTTGGCAGGATCTTGAATAATAAACTCATATAGTAGCACCTAATCTAGATTAATCATTTAATAATTGTTTTTGAACAATTCCTACGCAGGGGAGAAGGGATGAGAAATTTGATGATAATGAGTATTGAACCCAACAAGTGGTCCCATTAGAAAAGTAGAAGATGTTTATCCTAAAAGATCTGGGTTCAATCGCAATGTATGTAAGGTGTGTGTTGTCAAATAGTTAAGAATATCTATGAACATGTATTATCTTATAATCACCTTTAGAAAAAAAGATCTTAATTGAGAACTTTTAACCACCTCACTTAGAGATTATTGACAATTATTTAATAAATTAAGTACCAATAATTATATTTAACAAATTAACATGTTAAAAGTTTTCTGTTGATATCTTTTGTTCCTTAAATTGTGGGTCTAGACGCAATAAGAATAATTTTTCTGTTAGAGAGCCTCATTTTCATTATTTCTTTGTCGTTTTGGTCGGAAGAACTTCATTTTTCTTGAATGTTGCAATGGGGCTTAAACCGTGTGGGTCCTTTTTACTTGTGTTTGCATGTTGAATGAGTTAAGCTGTCAAATCTAAAGGCTAAGTTTTCCTATCCTTTTGACACTCGGATGAACTCAAAAATACCTCTGTTTTTCCATTTCTCTCTGTTATTTTTCATCAGTCAACTTTCCAAAGTTGTCTCCTTTCTGAAACACCAGTCAGACCAAAACACCTTTGTACCCATTACAGCTCAAAAGCTTTCATCTTCCTCCACACTTTGACTTCCAGCTATGCTACTTGCTTATCTAAAAACTACTTAACCAATGGAGAATAAAGTTAAAAACTTTGGCAACATCTACAAAGAAAAAAAAATGATTTGACATATAAAAAGCTTTACTTTTTAGTGAAAATTATATATTAAGTACCCCAATTATATTCACATTATTATTTTAATACCAATTATTATCTTTGGTAAAATAATACTTAATATTAGGCTTTGTTTTTATTTTAATACCTCCACCTTTTAAAAATAATGAAAATATTAATGTGGCTTGGTTTAATAAGAATTTTAATCTAAAAACTTATTCAATGGAGAGAAAAGAGAAAATAATGAGGAAGAAGAGATACAGAACGACAAAAGTTAAAATGAGAAAATTACTTTTAAATCAAAATTTTAAAATGATATTTAAATTAATAGAATTTTAGATTAAATAGATAACAATTTTTTAGACTAAAACTCTTATTAAATCAAGCTACGTTACTATTTTGTTATTTTTAGACGAAAGAGGTACCAAAATCGAAACAAAACGTAATGTTAGGTATTATCAAAAATAATAGTTGAATTACTAAACAATAATACGAGCATAATTGAATACTAAATATGTACTTTTTACTAACTTTTATGTTATTTTCTTATAATCATGGATGATGGATGCTTACTCATCATCATCTAACCACTTGTGTTTTAAATTAAACTTTTGTTATGATTTGAAGTAAATTATTTATTAAAAACACTCCACATAGATCAAAGAAATGGAACAAAAATCTGCACCGAATATTATATATACATGTACATGGGAAAAAATTTATACTAGACTATATAAATTTTAGTTTATACGTGTCTTTTAATTTTAAGAGTTAGGGTTTAAGTTTAGGATTTTATGTTGTAGGGTTTAAAATTTAAGGTTAGTATTTAGAATTTAGAGTATAAGGATTTAAGGTTTAGGATTTAGTTTTTAGGGTTAGGGTTGAAAAGTTAGGATTTAGGTTTTATAGTGTAAATATGCATGTTTTTGTTTTTTACACAACCTGTGTATAAAAATTTACTCTATATATAGCTTCCACTTACACACTTTAAAACTCAATTACTTTTACACTATTTTCGGACAGTTGGATGAGATAATAAATTGCTAAAATTATTTCTTTATTTTTTGTGATAATTTTTACATTTTTTATTGTTAAATTCAGTCATTCATTTACCTTTATCCAATAATCCAAAAAATATGTAAAAATTTTAACTTCGAACAAATAATTGAGATTCATGTTGACATCTAATCCCTTTTATTAGGTATTAAATCTAATCCGAATAAGAACAATTCTCCCTTTCTTAGAATAAAATTGTTCAAAAAAAATCCTCTCATATATATATATATATAAATTTATAATGTCCATAACCTTGAAAAGAGATTTACAGAAGACTTCTGACATTTTCAACAACTGTTGCATTGGAGTTACATTATTTGACTATTCTTTGAAGACTATAAGCTGATGTCTTCCGTAGACAGGAATGAGAATTTTCAAAGGTTTTTCTTTAATTAGAATATTATGATTAACTACCCCCAAATACCAAAGAGATAAGGCAGAAAGGGATCAAATGATAATACAAGTCTGGTGGAGGCTTTATTGGATGAGAGAGGGTATTCTGGTCTTTCAATTGGTAAGCAAGGAAGGGGATACGAGATTCAATCTGAAAGATGGTTGGTTGTAATGAAATGTGATTCATGTAAATATGTCATCTTGTAAGTGTCAGTTATGTAATTTCCACCATGAATGACGTCATTTGTTAACGGGGTTGTATTATAAAGTTGAAGCCTGATACACCTTGGTGGTTGGGAAACCTGCACTTGGCACTTTGTAGTTTGAGATTCTCCTTTCAGATCTTTTGCTCTTTGAAACCCAAACTGAGTACCAAAGTTCTTAACTTGGAAGGAGAATCAAAAGAAGGTATGGTAAGAAAACATTTCATTGAATTTTCTTTGTTGAAATCGACTAGGGTCTTTGTTGTTCTTTGATTTTCTTTTTAATTTGGGGTTGATTTCTTAGAGTTTCTTGCCTTGTTTTGAGTGTTTTGTGCTTCATTTGCATGATGAAATTGACGTATTTTAATTCCAAGTTTGTTTTGCTGGTAAAATGATAAAGTTGCTTTGGCTGAATTTTAATTCCAAGTTTTTTTTTTTTTTTTTTTGTAAAAGGTACAGTCTTTATGTTCATGAATGTTTGAAAGTAATTAACTTTTCATCTTTGAACCCTGTTTTATCATGTTCTATAAAAGATTTGACCATTGTTCTTACAGATTCTGAGGTTATCCTTGAAATCCCCTCTCTTAGGAAAATGCTTGTTGCTGCTGTTTCCATTTTATTGCAGCAAAACTTCTTGTTCTTTTAATTTCAGAAAGAACTTTCTATGTTTGCAACTGAAACCAGATTCTGCAAAATTTTTACCGCTTCTACTGAAAAAGCTTGGTTGCATGAATCTATGATATGAGTTCTGTTTTTTCAAAAAAAAAATCAGGTAAATGACTTTTTGATTTCATTAATACCATCTTTTGCACAGACTAAATTCGCTGTTGGCTGCGAAAATGTGTTATCTTTGTCACGAAATTGATCTCTTTGTTCGCCTTGTCAAGCTTTTCATGTATGATCTATATTTACTCTAGGACAAAAAACTTATGTCCATCTTATGCATTCGTGTTTTATGCTTGTACCATATGGTTGTCATCACCATTTGTCGGATTAAGAAGATTCGATAAGCCTCTCGTGTTCTTTCCCTTTTGCTTTATTGTGCATCTTTTTTATTGTTTGATTTCTGCTGATATAAATGAAAAGGTGGTGTTAATTTTTTGGATAGGTATCTGTTTTTTCTCCATCTTAAAATAGAGCTAAATTTTTGTCTACTGTCTATGCAGAATACATTGGCTTCAGCTCATTGATGTGTTATTCATGCCAAGAAGCAGTTCTGGAAAATGGCTGGGTGATTAACTTATTCATTTGCTGTCAGTTAATTCGAAGGTGCCTCGATCAGAAAGGTTTTGCGGTGTTTCTCTCCATCGTTGTCTGTTGATTCACAGTGTCTACTGAAAGAAACTTCTCCAATGCAAATGTCTCAGAAACCTAAAATTACAGGCAAGTACTTCGATCAGCCGGTGCAAGAGTTGGAGTCCTATTGTTGGCCTCCCAACCAGAGCTTAGATCCGTATCAATCTGGCTCTGATGATGGCAGCAATGGTGTGCGACTATCGGTTCATAATCCAGATCAATATTGCACCCTTGATTCGTCATCCGGTATGCAGAACACTTCTTCAACAGCCAGTTTCTCACCCGATGGCAGTCCTGCTTCGCAGCAAAACTACTCATACCCGTTAGACCTTCATCAATCCCCAGAAAATGCATGTGGTTCAGCAATAAGTGGTTCTTGTGTAATAGACAATGAAAATGACTTGGGGCACATGATAAGACAATTGGAAACTGCTATGCTAGGCTCCGATTTAGATAATTTTAACCTTCATGCAATTGCCGCTTCTGGCAGAGCCACTGAAATCTCTACAGAAGCGGAGAGGTGGAAATACATGATGGAAATGATCGCCAGAGGGGACCTGAAAGAACTGCTTTGTGCTTGTGCGAAAGCTATAGAAAATAAAGATATGTATATGGCCGACTGTTTGATTACGCAATTGCGCCAAATGGTTTCGGTTTCAGGTGAACCAATGCAACGTCTAGGAGCTTACATGGTGGAAGGTCTTGTTGCAAGGTTGGCTTCATCGGGAAGTTCTATCTACAAAGCAATCAGATGTAAAGAGCCTGCCAGTGCTAAACTGCTTTCATACATGCACATCCTTTATGAAATCTGCCCTTATTTCAAGTTTGGCTATATGTCGGCAAATGGGGCAATTGCTGAAGCCATGAAAGAAGAAAGTCGAGTCCATATAATCGATTTTCAGATTGCCCAAGGAAGCCAGTGGTTGACCCTAATCCATGCCCTTGCTGCTCGGCCTGGAGGACCACCAAGCATCCGTATTACCGGCATTGATGACCCTACATCATCTTTTGCCAGAGGAGGAGGACTTGAAATAGTGGGGCAGCGACTGTGCAAGCTTGCACAGTCGTGTAAGGTACCCTTTGAGTTCCATGCTGCTGCTATTTCTGGTACTGAGGTTCAACTTGAAGACCTCAGGATTCAACCCGGTGAAGCCATTGCTGTAAATTTTGCCCTGGTGCTGCATCACATGCCAGATGAAAGTGTGGGCACCGAGAACCATCGGGACAGACTGCTGAGGTTGGTGAAGAGTTTGTCCCCGAAGGTGGTGACGCTTGTTGAGCAAGAAGCGAATACAAATACCGCCCCGTTCCTTCCCCGTTTCCTGGAGACAATGGATTATTATCTGGCCATCTTTGAATCAGTTGATGTTAGCCTGCCGAGGGAACACAAGGAGCGGATCAACACTGAACAGCACTGTCTGGCCCGGGAGATCGTCAACATTATAGCATGTGAAGGGCCTGAAAGAGTGGAACGTCATGAACTTCTAGGCAAATGGAGATCAAGGTTTATTATGGCTGGCTTTACGCCCTCTCCGTTAAGCTCATTCGTCAATACCACCATCAAAACTCTGCTGCAAAGCTATTGTGATGAGTATACACTTGAAGAGAGAGATGGTGTTCTTTATCTCGGCTGGATGAATCGAGCTATTATCGCGTCCTGTGCATGGAAATGTTAACCGGCCGATAGCTGCTATGACGGTGTCGATACAACCTTTATTCGAGAAAAAAAAATGGCAAAAACACAAGATTAGCTTTTTCATGGATGCAATGTAAACAAGGTCCTAGAATTAAATGTTAGTGTTAAATTTCTAGTGGTTAACTGTTGCAGCTTGTCTTGTTTACGCGTTTTCCACTCTGTAATGTTCACATTTCACAGCTATGGATATGTTTTTTCATGGAAATGATGATGCTAGGTGTCCCATTCCAGTCCATTTGCCTGAAAACGTTCACATTTCAGTTGAAAACTATGACAAATCAAGGAAGAATACAGGTATGCATTGTACTAATCACAAATTCTTAAGATATGATAGAAAATATATATTATATTTCTTACAAATTTCATTACAAGAACTTGTTTTACAACACTTTCCTGTGAGAAAATAATATTATATCCGTTCCACTTTGTACAAACTCCCTAGTTAATACAAATAGTGATTCGCAACATAAAATGAAATGATGTCCATATTTTATTCATAGTCACCTTCATTGTTAATAGATTTATGGACCTGTTAGTACTCTTGACATGCTCTGTGGGAATGCATAAGAATGGTTTAGGGGTGCAATTTCAACACCACGACCTTCTCTCAGATTTTCTCGAGAGCTGTACAGATTCATTCCGCCATTTCACCTGAACTACTAGTCTGAGGGCAGCTTTGGACCAGTTCAAAATGCAATCACTGATACTCATTTTAAGTATGTTTGGGAACGGAACTAATCCCGACACCAAGATCAAGGCTAATGGCACCGTTTTCTTCTGATCTAACCCTTGATGTCCCACTCAATGCTACTGGTCTTGCTGTATCATGACTACTGGTCTTTGAGACGGGCACATCGTGATTGTGTTTACCCTCATATGTGGTTATAACAGCTTTCGGATCATGAGACGCCCTCTCAATGTGTTTTCTAACAGGGCAACCGGCATACGTGCACTTATAATAACTCCTACATGAAAAGTGAGCATAAACCATAGCATCATATAATGTAAGAAACCAAAATAAAATAACAAAAAACTACGGTCAAGAATAGTTGTGCACAAGCAGCTCTCAAATATGAGCCTTGAAATCAGCATGCAATGAAACCATGCGCAAAAATACAAATAATGATCGAGATGAACTGAATAAAAGATCCTAAAGCAATCCATTATCAATCTAATTTATGAAAAAGCATGAAAGCTAACATGCTTCAATCGGAGTTTTATGCTGGTAAGCGGTAAGCCACCAATATAGTGTTTTAAGAAGCAGTATGTCGAAACAGATGAGCTTCTTAAAAGATCTGAATTGTAACTTGACATCTAATTCCATAATCATCGATTTAATGATACATGCCTAGGATTAGGATTTACTCTCACTACTTTTTGCCCATATTTGCGCCATCGATAACCATCATCCAGAAAATCAACTTCACTCATGGTCTGAACAACAACGCGAGGTTTCCCTGATTGGCTTCACCAGAGGAGTGATACCAATCCCACCATCCATCTTCCTGCTCGTAGTTTGCTAGTATCATTAGCAACCAGACAAATCCACAAAATTAAAACATAAAGGCTTCTATTGACCGATAACAAACTAACAATGCCTCTGTTTCGAGAATGGATCATCATCTTCAGCCTCATCTAAATTATCATCTTTAGCTGTGAGCTGTGACAGGAGATAGATCTGCACTACTATTTGGCTCAATACTATGAGCTATCTGGCCATAACCGCAGGATGGCTTGTTTATAATGGAGAAAAGAACAGATACATTCATAAGTTAAAAAAAAAAGGACTCAGATTGGCGGCTAGGCTGAGGTTTAGGGTGATCATGTGTACCTTTGTATATTATCTCAGTAATCTGTCCATCATGAGATCGCTCGAATGGCTTTTTCACTTCGCAATTAGGATGTGTACATTTGTAATAACTGCGAGGAAATTCGCATCCTTTCACATGTTTCTGCCCATACTTCCTACAGTTGTATCCATCATTGGATGACACAGGGCCAACTCTATGATCAGACTGCCCTGACAGCATCCCGCTGTTCGGGTTACCTATCTGTTTTAATTCATCTGCGTCAACTTCAGTAGGAGTACTAGCCATAGAAGTAGCAGTATTAACAGGTACTAAAAGGCTCAATTCATTCGAGGTTGCCACCTCACTCTTAACTGAAGCAGATGAATTGGACGATATAGGCTGGTATTGAATTTGGATCTGACGAGATTGCTCACTTCTCCGAAAGTTTAAATCTGCAGGAGCCTTGAATAAGAGGTAAAAACAATTGTATATTAGCAACACTAACTACATGTTCGATCAACATTTATCAGGAAATTACCATGTTCGATCTAGGATGGGGTCAAAACTCAAAGGCGCTTGAATTTCTTTCATCAAAAGCATTAGAACATGCAGCAGTTACTGAATATGTGCTAAAAGTAACAGTGGCGTGTACCGCTTGAGGCTTAAAGAGAGAACCGGTAGTCAGTGAAGGCTCCGCCTTGAAGAACAAGAAGCAAAAACAAGTTACTTGGCACAGATATTATCAGCATGAATTAAGTATATAAAGCTCAAGTCAGCCGGTGATTAAAATCTTAAACAAACTAATTCCATCATGTTTATTTAGTGTCAAACACAATATAAACAAGGGGAAAGCACGGACGGGGCAAGATTCCAGAACAATATCATTCATATACTTTTGCAGTAAACCCTACACTTGATGCGGAAAACAAGTCCGTAAAACCTCAAGCTCGACTTCTATGCTTCACTACCAAATACCGGCATCCCTTCCGCAAATTCAACTCTATACGATGTCATATCCTCCATTAAATCTCTTCTCTTAACCTAGACCCACCACCCTTTCCTTTCATTGACTCTATGCACCACACATTAAGCAAACATCCACCTTTTGATACAAAATCAAACGATCGCCTTTAATGAAGCATCAATCCATTGATCCACTTGACCTCACCCCCAGCATCAATTCCATATTCTACATTACACAAAATGGAAAAGGTCTCTAGTATGTATATAAAGAAGCACAATTCCTACAATCTTATACTAACACATTAAAAAATGGGCAAATCTTATTCTTTCCACAATAAACAAATCAATGGGCACTGAGGAGCTGTGTTTTTTTTTCGTAATTTAGCAAATAATTGCAATGGTGAAGCATCAGAATCTTTTCTTTCAACTTTAAATCCTCCAACAACATCATGAACCACTTCAAATATAAAATCAAGCACTTAAAGAACCCCGAAAATGAAAGCAAACTAATATAGTAACCCATTATTTTTTCCTCTTAGCTGAAAATTAATTCCCATCACATCATTCCCAAACCAAAGAAAAATTCTCCACTAAAAGCTACTGTCGATAAATAAATAAATAAATAAATAAACTTTGAATCTCACACTGCTGAATTCCTCAGTCAACTAAAAAAATCCTGGGGTTTTTTCAACAAAAGAAAGAATTCAATTTCACCAATGAATTTTCAAAAAGCATCCAACTTTTTTACTTTCATCTATTTTCTCGGGAAACAAACATAAGCATAAACCAATTCAACCCCAGAAAGAAAAACATCAAAAAGCAGCTCTAACCTTAACATCTGAAAGAAGAACAGGAGACTCCAAGAAGGAAGAAGGACTAAACCCAGGAGGGATCGTAATACAAGCCGACCTTGAGATCGGTAGCTTAGCTGGAGCCACTAGCTTCTACCGAGGTCCATCCGGACCCAATGGATCCTGCTGAGTAGTAGCCACAGCAATAGCCGAAGAAGAAGCTAATATTTGCTCCTCCATTTTACAATATACCAAAGGAAACCAAAAATCCAAAAAGACAAGACAGTAAGGCAAACGAGGAGGGGGTTACAATAGTAAATTAAGTTAAAAACATGCCCTTTGTTTTGTTTTTTTGGATTGTATCAGAACTCTTAAATACTAAAAGATTCGAACTTTTTGGAATGAGTATAAGAGTTTTACTGTTTTAGTGGGTTGGAGAAGGCAATCAGAGGAGATTGACAGTGTTCGACTTGTTACACTGGATCTGGGTCTGGGGCTTGTGTCATTGCCTTGCCTTATCAACATCTTCTTCTTTTTTCTTGAATTTAAATTTTATTTTTAAGCTTTCAACAATGGTTTTGAAAGGTGGTTAAGATTTCAAAAGGTGACCCATTTTGTCATAGCAATCATTTGTGTTATCTACCAAGATCATACCTTTATTTGCCTTCTCCTTTTTTTTTTACTGATAAAAAGATCACCTTTACTTCACAAATACTCTTTCATTTATGTAAAAATAAAAATAAGAATAGTACTTAATCCGTTAATCGAGTTTAAGAAATTTGATGCATTATTAATAAATTTTAGAAAAATTAATTTGAGAGTTAAATAAAAAAAATAAATGTTTTAAAGTCTAATTTTAAAAACAATAATTCATTTCATGGGGATTTTTTAAAATTTTGAAGGTGTAATTATATTTTTTAAAATTTTCGAGAGGATTAATGAGTATTTTCAAAAGCTTTGGAGGAGATACTTAAAAATATATGGAAATTTTAAGGCTTAATAAGAATTCTTAATATTTTTTGATGGGATGAATTAAGATTTTCTAAAATTTTGAGGGCCTGAAAACAAAATTTTCATAATTTTGGGCATTTAACTACAGGTTGTCTCTAGCCTCAATGGTTGAATTTTAGGGTAAAGTACACAAATGGTCACTAAACTATTCCAAAAAATACAAATTGGTCACCAAACTTTCAAAAGTTACATAATGGGCATTAAACTTTAGTTTTGGTTACAAAATAGTTACTGAGTCGTTAACTGTCGCTAAGTGAATGACGTGATAGTTACGAAAATTTGAGTAATAGCACATTTATCCTCCATATTTACACATTCAATCAATTTAGTCCTAATTTAACCCTCTTTATTGATGTCTAAATTGATTGAATGTGTAAATATTGAGGATTAAATGTGTTGTTATACAAATTTTTGTAACTGTCATGTCACCCAGTTAACAATAGTTAACGGCTCAGTGATTATTTTGTAACAAAAACTAAAGTTTAATGCCTATTTTGTAACTTTTGAAAGTTTGGTGATCATTTTATATTTTTTAGGATAGTTTAGTGACCATTTGTGTACTTTACCCTAAATTTTAAGTCATGTTAGTGAAAAAAAAAGTTTTGGAAGAGTTTTGTCTCCTATTTAAGAGGCTGATCTTATTTAACTTCCAAAGTTTATATAACTATCGAATATCATTTTCTCAAATTCGAAAAAAAAAAAATGAAGAAAAATATCTAACAAAGATCCTTACTTTTTCCCAAGTTCATTCAAATTCAATGTGAATGCCTTCTAAAAACTAGGGGATAAGACAGCTCTCTTTAATAATTAAAGTAAACAAATTTGAGCTTGGGAAACGTCCTTTACCATTTGAAAGATAAGTTAAAATTACTTAAATTATGTGAGATTTGACCGAGTGGTCGAAGATGCTTATGTTGTCTCTTCTTATATGCATTCGAATCTCGAAATTTGCCTTGAGAGTGTAATTATCTCTACTTAATCAAAAAAAATACTTGAATTAGGCTCTAAACATCATTCACAAGCAAAGATATTACAACCTTTGTTGTCTCTTCTTATATGCATTCGAATCTCGAAATTTGACTTGAGAGTGTAATTATTTCTACTTAATCAAAAAAATTACTTGAATTAGGCTCTAAACATCATTCACAAGCAAAGATATTACAACCTTTCAAGTATAACCAAAAGTTCAAAAATTGAAAATCCATGTCAACGCACATTTCTTCTCTACCTTAAAGTTCTTGTTTGTATGCAATAAATAAGACATTGCTATAAACATTATAAAGGACAGATGATGATATGATTATGGGATCAAAGCATGAATTTATTGACATTATCCAGAAAAAGGTTTAAAAATGATCATTATGAGTACTAACAAACTTCATTTCTGATTAAAGGTTATGGAATTTGAACGTTAACGATTTTTAGCTTGAAACCAGACAAAGGAATTTGAGTAAAATAAGTAAGCTGGTGCTCAGGTTCAAGCCAATCTGCCACAAAAAGGTGCTGAAACTTAAGCTTTGGGTACTTTCACAAGCAATGTCTAACTCAGGCTAAAAATGGGTACTGCGGAAACATATCTGTGCTAACTTTATTTGTATAATTTAGATAACATCTGTATTTAAAACAATGTTTAGGACATAAATGGCAAAGGGAAAGAGGGAAGGCACCAGTGTTCCCCATCATAGAACTGTTGTGTGCAAAGCAAGTTTCATAAATGAACAATCATGCAACTGTGTATCTGCATCTCAGATATTGCCAATGGATAGAAATAAACAAAGATAACATGGACAGGGACATTAAATTTACAGATTTAATTAACCGAACCCTTCCATGTTCATTCAGACTCCGGTTGGCATCGACATTAATCACTTAGAAGTAGAACTATATAGTATGGACTATGGAGCCTGCTATCTTTAACCCCAGGATGAGCAAACAACCAGTTATCAGACATTTACCATATTTAAAGGCGACTCATTAAATACCAGATTTAGAGTCATAAATTGTACAAAATATTAAGGTCCAACTCCATGGACAAAGCAGAGAAATGATTTTCTAACCAGTGTTTTGTTCTCCAGTACTAAATATATCCCCGTTTATTCTTCTTCTTTTTTGTTCGTTCATTTTTTCTTGTGGTTTATTGACTGCAATTCTTTATAACATATGCGAAATGCTAGTGGCTTGATAATAAGCATGCTATATTCGGGGTATGTTCTCTAACCTTTTAGTCACATTCGGATTTCCCTAATATTTAAAGTTGAGTAACAAAATTATTTCATTTGTGATCATGTAGAGAGTACCTTGATATTCATTTAACACAAGTGTTGAAGACTAACCATAAATGATATTGTTATAAGCATTTTAGAACTTATTTACTCGAAGATCTGTTTGACTTTTATACAGAGATTTCCCCTTTGGATCATAGTACTTGATTATCAAGACATTGACAATGTTTGCATTAAAGGGTTAAGGTGTTGGAGATTCGTTTAACTGTTTTTAACTTGAAGAAAACAACACAGAACAAAGCTTTGTTGAGGAAATTTGCATCTTGAATTTGACATTGGAGTAGGAGTGTTAGTGAAAGTGTGATTCATAGTTATAATCATATCAGCAGTGGTGTTTCCAGCAGCAGCAAGTTCATCAGTTATCTCAAGAATGCGATGGCTCGTGTTAGCCATCTCTGCAATGTGTCCAGTATTGTCATTGTTCTGTTGTACCTTGATTCAAAGCTCGTCGGGTAATACAACATTGCCTTTGTTGCATACTTGATGTTCAATGCCGATGCTTTGGTTGATGCCTAATATTATGTTGTTTTGATGATTTCAGTGATCCGAATCACATTTTATCACTCAATGTTCTTCAGAATTTGATCAACCTGAAAGATCTAGAGTTGGAGCACTGTAATACGTCCTGATCGGGATTGTATTCTTGTTTTCGGAAATACTAGAATGATCGGGAGCACTGTAATACGTTCTGATCGGAATTTGATGACACGTCACTATCTGGTTGGTGAAAAACAAAAGCAACAAAGGAACATAATATAATATTTCTAGAGAAGAAAAAAAATACTAGAATGATGACATTTTTAAAAATTAAGAATTAATTTTATTGAATTGCTTTGAATTAATAGATTGTATAAGTTTTTAGGTGCATAAAACATACAATGTTTTAAGATTGGTTAAAATATGTTCTAATTCTTTGTTCTTTTTGCTCAATTGAAATTTAGTCATTAAATTTTTATTTCAAAGAGTTTAGTTATTTTAATTTCCAAATTTAAAAATTAAGTTCAATTATCAATACCATTGAAGTTTTTAATTAAATTT
Organism: Hibiscus mutabilis; assembly: GCA_019671005.1. Lineage (NCBI taxonomy): Eukaryota > Viridiplantae > Streptophyta > Magnoliopsida > Malvales > Malvaceae > Hibiscus > Hibiscus mutabilis. The sequence goes on along the minus strand of CM033713.1, from coordinate 15,029,693 downwards.
GTTGACGTAATATTTGAAATAAAATAGTATTAACTTAAGAGTTACATAAAAAGGCTTGAATTTAATAGAAAATTTTTAACAGTGTTAACAAAACTTGAATTCTCAAATATAAAAAATATAGTTAAATTTAACCAAACTCCAAATATCTAAAAAAAATAGTATTAACTTAAAGCATATTTTGAAATAAAATAGTATTAACTTAAGATTTGAAAAAGATTAAAATTTTCTACCTCCTTCGTCCCATTAAATTTGTTCAGTATTGACTTTTAAAAAGTTAAATATTTTAAACTTTAATCTTAAATATTTTAATTTATTATTCTTTATAAAATATATATTTTTAAACTACTTGATTAAATTTTTTAAAATATATTTTTTTATATTTTTATCATTAATAAATTTAAAATAATAAGAAATCAAAATTAAAAAAAATTGACCAAAACAATTAATATTGAACATATTCAGTAGGACGAAGGGAGTATATTTTACATATAATTTGGTTAGTTTTGAAATTTTGAAAAAGAAACAAACAAATTGATTATTGGAGCATGGAATTGATGGGAGTCACAAGTGGCCAAAACAAGTTGGATATAAAATCACATATTCCTCAATGTTGTCACAAGAAAATGCCAACCTCTAAAACTAGCTAGCTAGGGATCCTACCTTCTATAATCCTTTCTTTAATATGATATATACCAGGATAGACCAAGAGGCGGAGGAACAAATCGCTTCCTTTGAAATTTGAAATTCGTATATGATTTAAAAAAAATTATTAAAAATTTATTTTTGTCCCATAAAATTTTATAAA